>VXAK01021844.1:148546-181779 GCA_013399435.1 Arenaria interpres | reverse complement strand
AGGGAAGGGAAGGGAAGGGAAGGGAAGGGAAGGGAAGGGAAGGCCCTCATTAAGGGTCATTCTTTTTGAGTTTGACCGGTATGGGAAAATCTCATTGATCTTGCTGCCACTATCAAACACCCACTTCATGTCTTCAAACTCTCCCCAGTCAACAGGCAGGGTAGATGCTTTCTTAAAATGAAATAACAGATACTCGGACATTTGCTTTGATTCTAGAAACTTCTAAGAAGGCCAAATATTTTTTTAAAAAACAGCCAAGAGTAGACAGGCTCCTGTTTTCCTGAAGCCAGGAGGATAGCATGATTTCACCAAAGGACCAGAAAGAAGCATTAAGCAGTCCCTTCTGATCATGTTTCTGTACCTTGTTTCTGCTGCCTTCAAGCAGTTTGACTGGTGAATTCAACTTCCAGCAGTCATGAGCAGATGGTACTTAGGTGGGAAAACATTCCTGGTGTAACAGCCTATATGCTTTTCAACAGCTTTCATAATATGTGATACAGAGTGACACAGAGCTGCATGGGGAAAAAGACTACCAAGCTAAAGGCAAAAGCATATGTGTAAGTGTAAGTTGTGGCTATCTGTAGATAATCAAACAACATGGGAGTGATATCCTTTCTCTTCCTCCACTCCCACTCAGGTGTCCAAGCACAGCCATGTATGATATGTCTGGATGTTCTCATGGCTTTCCAATGCTGGAGGTATCTCCAGAATCATACGTAGGTATGATTAATACCTTAACACAGTTGGGACAGGAGTGAGAAACAACTTTCAGGTATTCTTAAAAAACAAGAATATATTTTAAAAGTGCTTTCACACTCAAGTAATGAAATATGAACTCACAATAACTAGAAATACACACGATGTGAGCTTGCCTCTTATTAGTAGTGAGTGATCACTTCTACAATAAAATAGAAAAAAATAAAAGTGCAGGAAGATTACCTTTTGAGTTTACTATCAATGTGATAGAGATGAAAAATTCAGTCTATTAATTACATCATGCTTCTGGTGGATGAGGCAACTACTGCATTTTAAGTAAAGTAATTTTTGTGTCTTTGACTACAGCTATTTCCCAGATAAGTGCTTTTTAAAACTGTTAACCATTCACTGACAGTAGAAAGATGGTTTGTATTTCAATAACAATCTCTCATCAGCAAAACAATGAAAAGGAATTGAACTGCTCAGTGCAATACCATCAAATAAGTGCAGAATAAAACTTTTTTTTTAAAAAATGGAACAACCTAGAACAAATTATGGTAAGTTTTCTCCCAGGAAATCCCATTAAGTTCAAAGTGAGCGTAAGATGGTACACTTGTGTAACATCATCTGTCAGTCCAAGACTGGAAAGAGATTCCTGTAGATCTTACCTTCTGTGTTGGGAATAAAGATCAACTTTGAGTAGCGTATAACCAAAATATGCCACCTCTCTTTCCCTTTTTCAACCTGGAGTCCAGTAACAGGAGTTAGCTTCATAGGTTTATTCCTATTTGGATCTATAACTCACTGCAAGCTCCATGACTGGTTATTAATTTTGCAACTAGTGCAACTAGTATATCTCTTTTGATGACTGGATGGATGGTTTTACTGTGTCTTTCGAGAAATACTGGATTTATGAATCACAAAAGAAGATACTGTCTCTTTAAATATCTAAAAATCCCTTTTAAGATCTTTTAAAAATATATTGGCACTTCAATACTTAGAGCTTGGTCTTTCCTTGAAGATGTATTTTTAACACCAGGCTCCATGTCAAACAACTAATGACACAAGGTTCAGCTTTCTGTGTTCGGTCAAAATACCAAAACTTCTCAGCTAACATATTCAACATGCTTTTAAAAACAGATTTTTATCCTTACTTAGACAACCCTGAAGAAAAAGCATACCATTAAAGAAACAAATAGTACTAGGAAATTCAGCAATACTATCATTCATAATTTGTTCTGGAGTTATGCTCCCATGAGCTCCAGTTCTTCAGATATGAGAATGAGGCTAACCTTGAAATAGTTCATGGTTTTAGCTCCAATAAAACTATGAGGCTGAGGAGCGTGACTAATAAACATACAAATCACTAGCTCCTTCTATGCTAAAATGACGTGTTAGCACAGGTATAAAACAGAGAGTATATAGGGGATCACAATGGCAAAGAAACAGCAACTGATCTACACGAGCTTTGTTATTCTGTATTATAATAATATCAAAGTGACAGCAATATTTCAGGAAGCAGTGCAGCTTTATTAGGCCTGAATTCCTGTCTCCACTTTTAGATCTAGTCATTCAGCATGGCACCAACTGGTAAGTGCTGGTGTGTACAACACAAGAACTGTCTTTGCCATCAATTAAAAGAAGATGAACAAGAGTATTGCACTTAAGATTCACAAAGGTATTAGTAGAAAGGTTTATTCCCTCTCTTGACTTCCTGTAGTAGTGGATCATTTACTTAAGCTTAAGGATAACTATTTCGGATTTAGTTTTGCAAGCTCCTAGAATAATTCTTATTTGAGATGCATGTAACATGCTCTGAAAATTGCTTCATTTTAAGTAAAAGGAGAAAACACACCAGGACTTTAAAACTAGTCATCCTGAAAAAAACCATATCCCTGAAGCTTTGGTTTCATTGAACCATTTGGTTTCATTGTTATATTACCAAACTTTGTTTCCTCATCCCTAGGACAAAAATTTTTAAAACTGTCAAATTATATGAAAACATTTATATTCTCTTAGGAAAAAGGAATTTTCACATATTTCTTGCACACTGAATTGAGCTAATTGGAATGATAAAATGGTTGCATCCAAGCAGGAAGGACCCACTGTGAGCTCTCACAAATGCTGCTGGGGTGCAGCCGTACCATTTTGGACATCCCACAAGAAGAGACAATACTCAGATACGCAACACTCGTCAGTCTTGGGGAGGAAACTGAGAAGCACTTGTTTGCTGCTTGCCCTGTTTACCGATATTCACAGCCACATGACTCCCAAGGACCCACTGAAAGGCAGGTTAGGGCAGTCATCAGTCTTCAATGAAGTCTCCAGCACACTTGGGAGAAATTCTAGGGACAGACGGCACTGTGCTGCATCCCTGAGCAGCAGCCCTGGAGGCCCTAATGACATAAGAAGTTGCAGGGCTGGTGCTTCATGATTGCTAGATTAGACCCTGAGGGTACCTCTGCTCTCAAATATCTCCGTTCTCCATCTCAGCCCTGGCATCTGATGGTCTTCCACACTGGATAAATGTATGTTTGCTACTGGCTCCAGGCGACAGCAGGCTCCAGGAGCCAGGCAGTTTGGAAGTGATCGCACCAGCTTTGCATCTGTCCACCCACTGCCACCCTCCAGCATGACCCCCGTCTGTTCTTGACCTTCATGTGCTCCTGCAGGCTTTGATGCCACAGCCCTAGGTATGAAGCGTGCATCCTCAATTTCCTGCCATTAAAGCATTGCTGTGGTAGCTTAGAGCAGAGCCTTCAGGCTGTTTTGGAGGTTGGAAGCTCAACAAGTCACACATCATCATCATCACCACAATAGCAATAACAGTAAGAGCAACAACAGTCACAGACCCAGAGGGCAGTATTTGATGCTCAGCCGTGTCATGGGGCTGCCTCCAGCCTGCCCTAGAGGTAGCCAGCCTGAGCCATCTGAATGGGACTGCTTTGCACAACCTGGTCGGCCACAGAATCATAGAATGGTCCAGGCCATGAGGACAGTCTGCCCTGCATCACTTAGTGGTCACCTACTGGTTTGTCTGCATTAGTAAAATAGGACAGGCTGGGGGTCTTTGACACTGAGGACAAACAGCAAAGCCCAACTCTCCCCTGCATGGCAAACCCTTCTACTCCTAAAATCAGGGTGGCCATATCCAGACTGCCTGGCAGGAAGTGTCATTGGCATATGCTCCTCTCCTCACAGCACCCAGTGTCTGCAGCTTGAAGTCAATACAGGCCAAAACCATGCCAGCAACTGGGCTAACCCAGCCAAGCAGTGTAGGAAACGACAAGGCAGTGCTCAAACCTATGCCCCAACCCTTATGAGCATGGACGTGGTTCAGATACCCAGCTAATGGGCACTTTCTGCAGTGGCCCCTTGCCCAATCTGTGCCAGGGAGCCTTGGACCCATTGTCTCATCTTACAGGAGTATAAAACTCAGAAGACATCAGAAAAGCAGGGCTGCCTCAGGACCACTGACCAGAAGCCTGAGCTTGTGAGCTGGTGGGAAACCAGGCAGATCTTCACTGGAGTTAGGCTTTCCAACAGCTTAGTGGTCCAGGAATTGCAGGCACTTGGCATGGCTAAAATATACATCCAAAATAGCCAGGCATTGCCTATACCTCTCCATAGAGATGTATGTTGCACTGAAGGGAGTGATCCAGAGGGATGCAACAGGAAAGGAAATAACCTGTCAGCAATGTAGGAAGAAAAATAAATTGACCTTGAAGGTCCAGAGAGGTAAGGGAAGCAGTGAAGAAAGTTCTCCAAATATCTTGAATCAACAACCATAAATCGTTAGAACAAAGTGCTGTGGCGCTGCTCTTGATGTAAAATCTGGCAGCCTGTTGCCATATCAACACAGTGCAGGAGACTCAGAGGGAACAGCTTGAGCCACGAGCACAGAAGAAAGGCATCAGCTTCTTTTTTTTTTTTAATTATTTTTCCAAGTGAGTGTGCTGCTTGTGAAAAGTACCACAAATGACAGCTCCAGTTTCTGTAGGGCTTTACGTCTCTTTTCCAGTACCTGGCATTAGCAACAGTGGGACCTGTGTCACCCAACCCACCCCACACTGGTGAACGAACAGACCCCTGAACTAGAGCCCATATACTATGATAAGCCTTAAACCTAACAGCAGTGATGTTGAAGAAAACAGCAGCTAAATGACAAAGAAAAAGGTGTGAGAGCAAAGGTGATCCCTGGGGGTTTTTCAAGATGCTCATGTGGAATAACATGTGGGAATAACGGAGCTGAATCCAAATTTTCCAAGAGTTGTTATGTTCATCCCAAGCCACTCAAAGGGCAAACTGCTGTTACATGTATTACCCAAGAAAATATTATTCATGTTATTCTGAAGGAATCTCCAAAAAGCCAAGGCAGGAATTAGGACTCCATGCCTACTCAGGTCTTAGTCTTTTTTTTTTTTGCTCAGTTAGCAGGATGTTCTGATGTCTTAGATATGAACCAGTGATAACTGATTTTTTGTGATGTAAACTACAATCCCTGTTGTAATGATATACCTGGAATGAAAAAGAAGTTAGGAAGTATTTTTAAAGAAAAACATAATAGCTTTCAGAATAAACAGTCTGACAGCCATGAAGTAGAAGCGATCTTAGTCTGTCTGCCTTACTGCTATCAACCCCAGGTGTTCAGGTATTTCCCATATCCTTCCTTCATGGGAAAGTTGTTGTAAACTGGGACACCAGCAGCTGTTGCATCCTACCAAAATACAAAAAATATTTTCTTAACATCAGTCATTTCAGTCTACTAATCAGTGCTGAGTAGCTCTCAAACCAGCTGGTATCATTTATTTCCCCCCACACACCTTAGCCACAGCCAGAGAGCCTCGCAGAGGGCCTGCCTCCAAGCTTTGCTATGGCTGGGAGACCCCTGCCTGTGAATGCTGAATGACAATCAACCCTGAGATATGTCCATTAAATACTCTGGGTTCAAAGAACCATTTTTCATAATAAACATGCTTTACTGGAAAATCCCTGGATAGCACATGGACCGTTGCCACCTGTTATCAAATCACCCTAAGCTTCGCCAGAAGTACTTCCCTCTTAAAAGTCCCAATGTGCTATGTTTTCCTTTTCCCACTCTTCAATCTTATGTATGAGATCAGTCAACAACACACAGAGAAATTATTTTTCAAATAATGTGGTGTATACTCATGCCATTATAATCCCGTTATAAGTGACACTGAACCATTGTTCCACAGATAAGCATAAGAAGGAGCAGGGACTCAAATAGGCCCAGCATCCCATGACTTTTACAATTCCTAAAGTCTGAGTCACATTACCCCATGGCTTTCTAGGGAAGCAAAACTGGAACTTCCATGAGATGTCTGCTTGATCTGTTACACTCTTTAACTATTTAACATCAGCTTAACATAGCTCTTCAGCTAGACAGTGAGAGAGGCTGTTATTTAAATAGAGAGTAAAGGTTTTGTCTGGTCTCAAGAATTAACTCCAGAAGTAACCACCAAAGCCTAGCTCTTCTGTTGAAAGTCGATGAGTTTTGTCCTCCAGACCCATGCAGCTCCTAGTTAAGATGGAGCAGAGCACTTGCAATTCCTATCATGGCCTCAGGGGGCAGCTGTGCGTTGGGACAAGTTTTGTACTGGGGGAAAGCTGTTTCACAATGTAGAAAACAGAGCTGCTCCAACAAAAGGTGGTTATTTCATTATAGCACTTTAATAGAGCCACTTTATCTTGAACAAACAAAGTAGGTGCACCTAATTGCACCATTTAGAATATCAACTACCTGTGCAGTGCAAAAATATTACTCTCAACTGCTTAATTAAAATACAGCTCAGCTCGCCTGTATGTGGTTTGTCTGCTCTCCAGTGAATGGACCTGCTCCCTGAAAACTCAGATAAATATGCACAGGAGACAGGACGAAACTTCCCCAGGTCTTTCACACAGCAAAAATGCCAAACAAGCTGTGTTTTCATCAGCTGACATAAGTCCATAAATATACTGGCATCTCTCCAACGCTAAGTGAAGCCTTTAAGAGCTTTCTGTCAAATTTAGTGAGCTCCATGTTGAGTCACTTACCCACTCCTCTGTCAGTAAACACCTGTCTAAACCAGGGATACTAAGAAAGCACCACTTACCTGTATGAAGCAGATCATCTTTAAGCTATGACAAAACATACTATGCTTATTCATTACTGATGTTTCCATTTACCAACACAGGGAGGCTGAGGCACTCAGGTTCAGTGAGCTGCCAGGTCTTACCTAGAACTATAGTTTCTAACCAGTGATGTGGGCTTCAGAAGTGAGGAACGAGCATGTCACACCTGAATGATAGCCCAGTGCCCAAGATAGCAGCCCAGTGCAGGCTCCATGGGGACTTGTTGGGCTCAGGGACATGGCTATGAAAACTGGGAGTCACTGCTCCACTGGAGCACGTGGACCCATAGGTCCATGTGTCAGAAGAACTTAAGTTTAAGGGGGTTATTTTGGTTTAAAAATTATAATCTATTTACCTTGCTAAAATAACACAAGTGTTCCAAGAAATTATTATCGGAAGTCAAGTTTTCACTGAATTTCACTGAATTTTCAGAGTTGGAAGGGACCATAGAGATCACCTAGTCCAACTCCCCTGCCGAAGCAGGATTGCCTAGAGCTAGTGCATGTTACTCAGGACTGCATCCAGGCGGGTCTTGAAAATCTCCAAAGAAGGGGACTCCACGACCTCTCTGGGCAGCCTGTTCCAGGGCTCTGTCACCCTCACTGTGAAGAAGTTTTTTCTCATATTTGAGTGGAACCTCCTATGTTCCAACTTATGTCCATTACCCCTCGTCCTCTCACTGGCAACCACTGAAAAGAGTCTGGTTCCCTCCTCCTTCAAACCACCCTTTAGGTACTTATAGGCATTGATAAGGTCTCCCCTCAGCCTTCTCTTCTCCAGACTAAAGAGTCCCATCTCTCTCAGCCTTTCTTCATAAGGCAGATGCTCCAAACCTTGAATCATTTTCGTTCCACTTCGTTGCCTGTTTTCAGCAGACACTTTTTTTTTTTTATCCTAAGCAACTTAAATTCTTCTCTTCTTTCTTTTGACAACATGGCAAGGGACAATGTGTGTTATGTTGCTAGTTTGACCTGCCACCTGCAAGCAGGGATAATACTCCATTTCTCTCCAGTACTATTTTTGGATTTCCTTCCCTAACCAACCACCAAGTGACAAACTGATTGACAAACAGGCTTTTCACTGGGAAGTCAGATAAAAAACTATTTCACTAAGCTTTGTGTAGTCTACAGAGCTTGGGGTTGCCAATGATAGATTTTGAGGCTATCTGTCAGCTGGGGCCAATCATAGCCCAAAGTTAGTGAAGAACAGCAATTTCAGAAATTAGCAAGCCGAGTGTTGCCTCCAACACCCAGAAGGAAACATCGACTAGACACACGCTGCCTGATCCTTATCCCCAAAAAGTATTTGGACCCCTCACTCTGGTCAGTACTCCCAGCCAAGGTATTTCTGCTGGACTTATGTACATAACCCAGGGCAGCCTTTTCCCATGAAAAAACAGGGAGGAGAAAGGACTTTCCTCAACGCTGTTTAGCAAATAGACAAGTGGCCTTTCCTCTAATACATTTAGGTTTGAGTATCTCTTTTACCGACATACCACTTAACACAAAGAATGACATCTTTATTGGAATAAAGGTTCAAAACTGGTTTGGACAGGCTCACGGTTCATACTGCAAGCCAAAAGCAGAGGCAGACTCACCTCCCTTAGCTCATTTCCATCTCTCCCTTCCTCCCTCACCCAGGAGTGTGGCCGAGTGAGAATTTATCCCATGATCCCCTGCAGGTTCTCACCAAAAAAGTCAGTAAGTACAAGGATTTTAAATGAAGCAGAACACAGGTTTTAAAATGGAGAAATGTCCTAACTGCTCACGGGTGCAAGATGCTACTTGGGTAAGTCTGTTCTTGCCATTTCCTGGCTCTTTTTTCACATGAGAACTGATGTGACAGACGTGTTGTAGGAAGACCCAGAGGCTGGAGTGACTTTGTTTGCAGGAATGTCTATTCTGAGAATCCCCTGGGGCTTGGATAAGAGTGAGAGCCTGATTAGCTCAGAAGGTTCTCCATGCTTGTACCTAATCCCAAAGTAGCTCTAGGCAATCCTGGGATGTTATGGGCAGGTACTGACAAACCTGGACCCGTTCCACCCGCCAGGGAGATAGGATGGGAAGGATGGGAGCGTGGTGTGGATGGAAGCTAGCTCAGGGATGCTGGATCACTGCATTAGCTCAGAGTTGAACCCAAGGTCTATTCTGAAAACACTTGGCTTCACTCTGTACTAACACAGGTTTACAGCTTCAGGGCTAAACCTCTAAATCCATACGGGGTGGGACACTTTCCGGATTGACAGTCTTGGGTCTCCAGCAGTTTGGTATCTTTGCTATCTTCTGTCTTACGCTGTAGGTGCCCAGAAACTGAGACAAAGTTTGGGGCAATGCCTAAACTGTGAAGGTAGCCCCTGAGAATTACCTGCTGAGTAGGAGCTGTGCAGCACAAGAGGCCTTTTTACAGGGGTGTATGTACGGAAGGGACATTTTAAGGCAAGTCCAAGAGGGCAGCTGTTTGCATCCTGTTGCTGCTCAACTGTGGGACTGCTGAGCATTTTCTATAACATTATCTGAGCAGAGACCAGGATCCACCAAGATTAATATGGCTTGTTTCTTGACTTTTCTGAATCATGGCTTAATGAAATAAATTGGAATAGATCGGACAGAGTTGGCTAAGTGCCCAGCACAAGCCCGCCGTCACTGGGGGAAGAGTATCATGCATCAGTATGAGAGGCTACAGGCTTTTGCTGCCAAGGGTTTTATTATAACACTCCTGATTTATGGGGGTCAGGCTTGGTGGGTGTCTGACTCTGCAGCTCCACCTCTTGGCAAACATCAAGTAACGAACATACTGCAAAGGCTTTTCATGCAGCGATGCGTGATAAATACCTCTCAGTACAAAATACTCCTCATTTCCTTAGCAATAACAGAGGGACATAATGCTCACCTAAAATAGAAGAGGGAATTCTCTCGTGTACTTCCTTCAGTGTTTGTTATGTTATCAACTGTTGCCCTGGAAACAGAGTCCCCAAGTCAGAAACCCGCAATTCAGAGAGAAGCAGCTGGGGTTTTTTCAAATGTTTTAAAAACATATAATTACATTTTTCAACCTGTTACTATTTTTAGATCAGGAGAATTGCTTAAGCAATTCCTGGATAAGTATTTTTATTAATAAAAAGAAAATTTGGAATGCTCTTTTCTGATCAGCCAATTTGCCCCTGTGGTGGCTGATGTAATCGTGAAATACACAGCTACATTGTTCTCCTTGTTTGTAAGTCAGGATTTCTAATGAAAAAGAAAATCCCTGAAATTATCAATCAATTATTATTATTTGCTGCACCGTGGCCTTCTGCAGCCTGTGTGACTGATGAACTGATCAACGTCTGTGCTTCCGAGTGAACCTTAGTGATTTATCCTAGTTGATGAAGTGGTTTTGCTGTAAGTACTGACTAGTACAGTCAAAGATTTTGAGACTCACTAATAAATCGTGGCAATTCCTTGATCTGACCTGGATTTAAACTGTTTTAAAAATGGGCAATACTAAAAAATAAAAGATAACTCAAGTTGTAACAAATACAGATAAACTCAGGCTCTGGGAATGGAGAGGAATAAAATGCAGATATAAAACAGTCTTGGGCAGTCAAGTGACAAAAGATTTTTTGCTGAGAAAGTTTGAAAATGAGTAAAGAAACAGGAGAGTGGAAATGGTGGAAGGCAAAAACTTTTAAGTAAACCAGGAGAGGAGCTTGGATGAGATATCAGCAAAGCAAGGTGCCACCACAGATGAATGCAGCGTTTTCAAACAGAAGATGGTGCTTTCTGAGAGGAAGAATATGAACTACATCTTCTGGCTTCTAAATTTAACTGTCAAGAGTCAGAAAAACACTCGGGTGTCACTGTAGGCATTTTGTTGGAGATGTCTTGCAGTGATAAAAAAAGGAATAGTTAGGAAGGAAAAAGAATGGAACAGAGAAGCGATACTGAAAATACTTTTTATTACCCCAACTTAGCACATCATGAGCAGTTGTGGACACTTGAGAAGGACAAAGTAGAAATGAAATGAGTTCAGAAATTACAATGAAAATAATTAGAGACGTGAAAAGCTTCTAGATGAGTAGTAAAATCAAACCTGTTCACTTCAGAGAAGGGAAAAGATAAAGGTGTTTAAAATAATGAATGGCACCAAAGAAAGTGAGTCCTGTTCATCATTTCCCATCATACATGAGCAGGAAGGCATCTGCTGAAAATAAAAGGCAAAGGGTGAAAAGCAATAATTTCCCACAGCATACGACTGGCTGGGGCAGTTCCTTCCCACCAGAGGCAACCAAGGCCAGGGTTTCACGCATTAAAAGGGAATGGAAATGTGCATGGAAAAAAGAGAATACATTATGTGCTAAAAATAAACTTGTGATTTTATTTTAATGGAGCTTATCTTCCAGCATAGGCTGCAGGACATACAGCAGCCTTTGAGGGTGGGTAAAAAAAAAACTTTTTCCCCACAGAGGAGATTCTTTTTAACTATCTTGCTCCAGCATTTCTCAGACCTTTCACTGCCGGACCTGGTGCTTCCCACTGTCCCGGAGAGGATGCTGGAACAGACGCGGAAGTGGCTGGTTATGGAGTAGCAGGTCCTGCTCTACTGCACCAGCAAATGGAGAAAAGCTGGGAAAAGCTAAATGTGGCTATGGGGAGACAAAAAGAGACAGAGTTTGCAAGAGCGCAAAAATTAAAACCAGCCCCACAGTTTGGATCAGTTCCTAAGCAGCCGAACTTTCAGGGAGTGATGCTCCACTTGGAAATTAGCAGGGGAAAAGAGAGAGAAGCTCTGAGCACAGTGCTTTTCAGGGAAGATTATTAAACTGACAGCAGCCATTGACGGAAAATTTCACCACCTGTGCAAAGCAGAAGAGCCGTGAGTAACCCGGGAAGCACCGAGGGCAGCAGGAGACGGCGATTGCCTGAGTGAAACCTGGAGATGGTGTCTGGAGAGGAACAAAGATACTCCATATTTCCCAAACCAGTCTCATTTTCACCTCTGTATGATCACACATGGTAACTTATACTCATTCCATTTATCACTTTTATTGACAGTTTTTCTGTGTTGTTGCTATAATTGAAACACACTGTAAGAACAGACACATTCATTACATTTTTTTCTTAGTGGCTTGGTGAAAACTGAATCTTTTTTGGCTTTTTTTGAAGGCATGAAATAGAACAATAGGACCAGTTTTGGCATATGTGCCATATCCCACTTCTTTCAGCATACTCTGAGTTAAAATTTTCAGTAAGGCCCACTGTGCTGCTCCCAGGGACTGTACAAACAAGCCGAGATCCTTTACCACTTCTGGAGAAGCAGAATCCTTCTCTCCCCATTGCTTACTGAGGGACTCGAGGCAGGCCAAACACCTAACCTAGGAACAAAGGTTTGTGGCTGAAAAGAGATGGTATAAAACACAAGTTTTCAATATTTCAGAAATGTTCCAACTTTTTCCTTGTTTCAGCATGTTTTTAAAGATTTTCTCTCTCTTCTGAAGTAGCACAGGTTCTGAAGTCTGTTATGACTTGAATTTAAGCAGATACTCTTGTGTGTGTAGGGATGGAGGTTTCTAACCAGTCATTTTTTCCCTCACAGCATTTCTTCTGCCCCACAGTTCTTATTTTTGTGATACTGAAACTCTGCTTCTCTCACCTGATCTCCTAATGTCTCTTCACCTCCAGCTAGCTTGGTTAATTATGCAGTCACTCTGTTCACAGAATTAAGCGTGACATAGGTTTGTATGCAACTATTTTTTTCTTGAGTAGCATTTTCCAACAGCCTAGGTGAAAAGATTCACTTGATGCCTCTATCTATGCATTATGTGTGTTTCTTTTTGCTTAGTAACTTGAAATTCCATTTCATATGAGAACATTCATTGTCAAGCAGTTTTCCTTTCCCTTAAAGGTGTGTAAATCATTACTTGCTACAAGTTCTTCTATAAAGGGCAAGATACTGTTTTGAGAGCCATGCACTCTCTCTGAGATTTTTCCCATTTCTGCATAAGACTTCATCCTCTGAGCACAGCCAAAGAGGAGACACAGGCAGACCAGCAGGGAAAAATCGCCAAGCACGGCCTGGGAAGAATTTTACACACTTCTCTCTGGTCCCTCAATACGTACTGACGGAAGCAAATACAGCTGAGAACACCATCAACCTGATCTGCTCTTTGATCTTTATTTTTTTGTATAGAGGGGCTGTTCTTGTACACAGATAATTATCAGAAAGTTGAGGAGGTTTTGCAACCGGCAATATAAACTTCGCACCAGTGCTTAGAATGGTTGGCATTTACATACATACAGGGATATTTTGCTGTCCAGAACCAGGCAGGGAATATTAACCAGCTGAAATACTTATCCACAAACCTTTCGCAATCTGTTTCTGAGTCTGCATAAGACCTTTCAAGCTGATCAGAGATAGGTACAAGGAATTCAGTTAAAAAAAAAAACTGTAAAATCGAAAGTCTTTAAGAAGCTTGGCGAGTATAAAACTTTTTGAAAAGATGAAGAAAGTCAATGAGACAGAAAGGACAAGCTTGTCTATGTGATCATCTCCAGCTCAAAATTCTCTGCTACCCCAGTGAGATACAGTGTAAATTTAAAACAAAAAAAAAGAAACAAGATGAGTCTGATATCTTCAGCCTCTGCAATGGCATCAGCTGGAATTGCACAGATGCTCTCATATCACTTGGTTCTGCATCCCTGCTCCCCATAACCAGATGATGTGCTTTCCTGGGTTTTTTTGAAATTCAGCTGAGATGGGCAGCTTGAGTTAAAAGCTTAGTCTGGGAAAGACCAAAGTGACTGTGGCAGAGTGTGAGCATGTGTGTGAATCCTGAAAGAAAAAGCAGAGGTAAGATCCCTTCCATCACTGCTCAACCTTAGGCTTGCCCCCTGGACACTCCACTCAAAGACTTGGAGTTGGCCTTGGATATACAGGTAACATGGAGCAGGGGAGGGGGGAACATTCTTCCCTATCCATGCCTTTAACAAGTAACAACTCCTCCATCTGGACAGCTTTGCATCTGAGTAAACAAGTGCAGCTCAGCAGTTAGGGGACTGTGGAACTTGGGAACTAAGACTTCAGTGAAACCCATCACATTTGAAGGAAATTAATTTGCTTTGCCAAGCCTACTTGACTTGACTTTTCTGAAATAGAAAAATTGACCAGCTAAGCCAGAATGTAAATTTATAAAGTGATTTGGAGAAACTAAAAAGTACTTTTGAAAACCAGAAAGAAAATAACAAGACGGAAAATTATAATGTACCAATTAAAGTGGAATGTGAGTTGACCGTGCTAATGCAGGATTCTTTTGATTTTGTTTTTCTAGGAGTCTTCAAAAATATTGAAATTTAGTGTCAGCACCTCAGATGGCAGCAAGAATGACAACAATAATAAAAAACCACCAAATTTCAAATAAGCAGGAGAAAAAGCCTAGTCTTTTAGTTTTTATTCACTGTATTGATAGCTCATACTCATTAAAATTCATAGCAATTTCAATGGGATCATAACTTCATTGCATTTTTTTAAATCAACAGCCAGTAGAATCCTGTGACAGTGCTTTAGGCTCATGAAAAAGGCTGATGGGAGTCAAAAATACGCTTGTATTCTGTCAATGTTAGCTGCCATCCCTTCCACTTCTGAATCAAAACCAGCACATGCATATACACACGCATGGATATCCGTCCTTATATATTTTTCATAATTACTTCCTTCCTCAAAAAAAAGAAAAAAAAAAGTGGTTTTGTGTTGGTTTACTATTTTATCAATGCAGAATATTAGTAAACACTGAATTGCTTCACCCCTGAGCCTCGGTAAGGCAGATTAAGATCCAGCGGAAGAAAGAGAAGCGCTTTAAAGTGATAGTTTGTAAGAGAATCATGTGCAGCCTGTTCACAGATCCTAAAACAGGCTTTGGGGATCTCAAGGTTATGCACTTATTTTGACAACAAAGTGTTCAGCTCTGAAAAAGAAAGCCCGCATCCTTTAAAGATTAAAGAAAATCTTAACAGCTCTGTTCCTACAAAACTGTCTGAAATGGATAAAAGGAAAATAATAAAATATATAAAAATGAAGGGAAAGGCTCGACCTTCCCAGGATGACTGCAGCCAGCCCAGCTGCGGGGCCAGACCTGGAAGGATGTACAGCTGGCTCAAAATTCGGAAGGAAACAAGGTGCGCCTGGCATCCTTCACCCAGGAGCTTTCGGCTGTCCCCGTGGCCCCTCGCCTGCTCCTTGCCCCTCGCTGCGCCCTTCAGACCCGCCACAACAAGCCAGCCCCCAGCAAAAGTTCAAAGCCTCGTCACCTCCCTGCACTGGGCAGAAACTTCAGCCCTGGGGCTTTGAGGGAGCGGCAGCAGCCCGGGGAAATGGAGGAAAGGGGGAAAAAGCTGCTGCGTCAGTGTATAACGCTTGGCACCCCGTTGCAGGGAGTGAGACAGCAAAGTCGGCTGTTGTCGAGCCTAAATCTCACCAGCAAGGGGGAGAGCAGCAAAGAGAAAGCTGGGGGCAGGTGGGTTGAACAGCAGGGTTTTCCCCACAGCAACAGTGATATTTGAAAGCATAAAGATATACATCATTTTTTGGACTGTACAGACACTTAGCAGGAGCCCAGGATTATTAGTGCGGAGGAGTTTGGAAGAGACTGTAAGTGCTTTTGGGAGGATCCTAAACTGAGTGTGAACCGAATAAATCGCTGGTCAGCTGTGAGAGGGAAGCTGCAGTGATTTATTTTAGCTGAAAAGTGTTTTTATAAGCTTATAGGCTTCCTGGGACCTTTGCTTACCGCAGTGACCATCATTGAAGCAGTGTTCAAGGCACCTGCTGTCTTCACCTCCGGCTTCTCTCTGCAGAGGGTATGACACAGACACTTCTGTTTTCAATGCTCATGATTATTTTGCCTGAGAAACTGAGCGTGAGGGGACTTAAACCCTCTTTTGGGAGGCTCTCAGCCCAAATTAAGTAAAATAATAGCAAAATACACCAACTGAAGCTATCAGAAAGGCCTCCATGGTTTCCACCTGTGCTTTCTGAAAGTTCAAAGCACTGGAGACTCAAATGTGCATGCCCATCTGGTGGGACGGCCCAGCCCTACAAGTCAGGACCCAGCTGGTGACCATCAACAAAGAAGGGAAACAGAAATTACAGGCTCAAAGAGAGGAATCCAGAGAGGGGGCCCCAAAACACCCACATATCGCCTATTATACTGCAAAGACATCCAGCAGTCACCACCAACAGGAATCCTGTCCAGATGTGTTAAGCAATTCCCTACTGATATAGATTGCATCAGCTCTCTGAATACAGCTAAATCACACCAGTGATTTTTGCTGTCCTTGAAACTTTAAAATACACAGTAAAAGCTTTTTCTTTTTTTTTTTTTTACCATTGTTAGAAGTCAGATTGCCCCATATGTTTTATATTTTCAGTTCATTTGCTGGGATGGAGAATACCTTTGGGCAAAGTCTTTGTTTCCTTAAACTTAATTCAGCTGTACTATCCATACAGATGAACAATTTTCAGAAAAAAGGTACAGATAAGCCCAGCAATAAGTACAGACCATAGTTTCTTTGTCATGTAGGTGGTTTCTTTCCTCATTACAGCACAGCCTTTTCGGTTTCAGTGTGCTTTGACCCCAGCTCATGCACCGGTTCCCCGTTTCTTCAGCCCTCCTCAACCTCAAAATTAGGGTTAGGCGGCAGCTAAGCTGGAAGACTGCTCTGACCACCCCTGTTTGCACACATTGCTTCAAATAATCTCCTGCGTAGAAAAACCCCTCCCAGTCAGAGGGCGGCTTCCCTCCAGCGGCAGCTCATGCAAAGGGAATCTGTGAAGAGCCAAGAACATCCTTCCCCCCTCCCCACAAAATCCCAGCCACTGTGCATCAAAAGAGAGAGAGCAGGGTCGGAACAGCACCTGCCTCCTGCCGCCTTTCTGCCTGAGAGAGGGGGCAGCCCCCCTGCGCACAGGGCACTGGGCCGGGGAGAGTGAAGGAGGCAGGTGCCGGCAGCTGGGTCACGCAGGCATGCCAAGGGCTTTGGCCATGTCCAGCTGCCACCCTCCAACTTAACCCTTGCTCCCTCGGAGGGGATGGGAAAAGCCAAGCCTGGAGAGGAGCCGGCAACAACAGGGCTGTCTAAAAGGCCACCTTGGAAGAACAGGGTGGTCTCCTGCCTCGGCCCCCTGCCTGCCACCCACGCTCCCTCCCCATTACCCCTCTGCCCCCCACATCCCCCCCAGGCCTGCCAAAGGATCCTATTTTACACATCTTGCTTGTCCTTCAGCAGCCGTACCAACATCCACAGCCTCGGTTCCAGGAAGATCTCCTCAAAGTGACCATCACATGCCAGATGTGCTCCCTTTTGCCCCAGGCAGCACTTCTACAGCTTTGGGATGCTTCAGGCTGAGCATCCATAAAGCACTGTGTAAGGAGACATCTGATTTGGATGTGGAGTGGATGGGGATCAGCATAGGGTGCAGGGTTTGGGGGAGGCAGGGAACGGATGAGAAGCAGTAGCTGGGGCAGGAAAAGGAAAAGGAAGACAGGGAGGGCAAAAAGGGGGACATGGGTTTGGAGGCTGGCAAGGCCACGCGGGAAAAAACAACATGCAGGGGGAGCAGAAAAGGAAAACTGGGGCTGGCTGAGTAGCAAGAGCGTGAAATAGCAAAGCTGGGACTGGTGTTGAGCAAGGCAGCAGGAAGAGCGCTGCATAAATAAAACATGGTACAAGAAGCACAGAAGTCTGGGGAGAACCGGGAATGCAGAGAAAGGCGAGCACATCGCATCAGGAGAGAGCAAGAGGTGCAAAGCAGTGTGCAAAGAAAAAGTAGAAAGATTAAATCAAAAGCATAGAAAGATTAAAGCAAAAGCTTCTGTGTTTGGGAGCTGAGAGGCATTGAGACTGAGACTCTCCTGGTTTTGCCTTTCTATCCAGGAATGCCTATGAAAGTTTCTGACAAAGCATCCCAAAAGCCTCAGCCACCCTGCAACAGGGCAGCTGGCAGCCTCTCTCTGCCACCTTCTTCATTGTGTACCTGGCACCAGTCCTGCAGGGAAACCTGCATTTTTGTCCTGGATGTTGGTACACATGAATCCATGTGTTTTCTTTGCTTTTTTGAAACCCAGGCTCCCAATCTTTATTCCATTTTGCCACGGCATGTAGTATCATGTAATCCCTGTACAGAGAATACGTGCCAGGAGATAACTCACCAAGGACTCTGCTCCACTGACCAAGTTTACTTCTTTTAAGAGAAGAGATTTCGAATGAAATTTTTAGAGCCAGTGCAAAAAACCAAAGATTGTTCCTCTCAAATTCAAGCACGTGTAAGGAAAACATTTTCATTTTATTTTTCTGGAGGAAAAAAGAAGAGCATCTCACTTCCAGAGTGACAAAATCATACTACCCAGAGGGGTTTCCAGGTAGAAGCAAAACCCATAAATGGACAATTTCATTTTCTTTAAATGGCATTTCCCTTAATAAATAATAAACTTACTTTATTTTTCACCTCAAACTTTCTATTGTTAATCTGTAAAGCACAGTAATGCTACCTATTCATCTCTTCGAGATGTTGTGAAAATAAAGCTATGTGAAGCACTCAGATCCTGTAGTAATTATCATAATAGGAAAAGGCGAATGAGGAACCAAAAGACATTGCCTGCAGAAAAGGATTTAAATCATGCATGAACTTTATGTTAACCTTGAGACCCACATAAAATGTTGAGGAGGAAAAAAACACACTGAGGCAAAAATCCTGCAAGAATAAATATGTTGCGTGCTGATATAACTAAAGGCTCCATGGCTCACACAGGCACCTTCCTTCTGACATTTCCTGGGAGATTTTAGGCAACTTGGCAACCAGAAGAATGCTTTATTAGTTAATGGGTTTTGTGTCAAACTCTATTTGATTTGCCTTGTATGCGTAACTTAGTGTCTCACCTGGATACCTGAGGAAATTATGAATTTGTAAGTTCTTTTTCCATTAGAGTAGGTACCTCATAAATATATCTAAACCATACCATATACATACGTACAAATACTTGGCATAAAACCCTTCAATTTCTGATCTAAGATTTGTGCACAATCTATGGGTTTTGCTCTGGAAGACTTTATTTTTTTCAGCTTTTTGTTCCACTTTATCTTCAATAAAAAAGAAATGCTTCCTAACCACAAGACATGATGAAGCTTGCTATGTTTTGAAACAGCAGTATGCTTGGGTGCTTAAGAGCATTTGGCTTTGTGCTTTGCATCTAACCAGCAACGCACCCAGGTCAGTTGCTATTGGACAGGGACTTAATCCCTGTCATGTTTAATCACTACATTAAAAGATTTAAAGACTAACGTTAAAGGCCACTCAACTTGGGCACCATAGACTTAAAAGATGGAGTTGGGAAAAGCCACTTGGTTTATCCAGGCAAAACTCGTTTTAAATCTTTGAGAACAAAAGCCAGGAGAGCTGAGACAGAAACTCCTTCCCTGCAACACCCCCTCCCCATGGCTCAGACATCCATCCTGATGCCCTCGGCCTTCGTGCAGGTTTCACATACGAGGTGTTACTTGCACCATTTACTTTAATAGCTGCAATAAATAGTTAGTGACGGCCCTCTTCTGCTTGACACCAGTAAGAACGTTACTAGGTTGGTGCTGAATGCACTGAAAAACCCCATTCCTGCTTGGTGCGCAACTGTCAGAAGCAACGGTGACTCATCTGCTCCCGAGAGCAGAAGACATGAGGTAGCAGTTTTACATTCCTTCAAGAATTTGACCCCAAGTGTAAAATCCTGCTTGAATCCCACATTGTTTTGGAATGCGATTGCTAGCAGCAGTATCCAAGGCTGTTTCTGCCTGTCCAGTCAGCTAAGGAGTTAGAAGCCTCTCTTGGAGATGTGCACTTTGCTACAATTCCCCAAGTGCTGTTACTCCGTGCTTAACTCAGATCTCAGGCAGCTGAGAAATAAAAGGGAATAGAAGGTGTAGCTGCATATCCAGGTTTGTCCCCTGGGGCCATACTACTCCCATGTTGCATAAACTCCATTGGCTTCCAAGTTCATTTGGAATCACAGAACTGTTCTGGTTGAAAGAGACCTTTAAGATCATCAAGTCCAACCATTAACCTAGCACTGCCAAGTTACCACTAAACCATGTCCCTCAGCACCACATCTACATGTCTTTTAAATACCTCCAGGGATGGTGACTTAACCACTTCCCTGGGCAGCCTGTTCCAATGCATGACAACCCTTTCAGTGAAGCAATTTTTCATAATATCCATCCTAAACCTCCCCTGGGGCAACTTGAGGCCATTTCCTCTTGTCGTACCACCTGTTACTTGGGAGAAGAGACTGACCCCCGCCTCCCTACAAGCTTCTTTCATGTAGTTGTACAGAGCGATAAGGCCTACCCTCAGCCTCCTTTTCTCCAGGCTAAACAACCCCAGTTCCCTCAGATGCTCCACATAAGACTTGTTCTCCAGACCCCTCACCATCTTTGTGGCCCTTCTCTGAACACAATCCAGCACCTCAATGTCTTTCTTATAGTGAGGGGCCCAGAACTGAACACAGTACTCATGGTGGGGCCTCACCAGTGCCAAGTACAGGGAGACAATCACTTCCCCAGTTCTGCTGGCCACACTATTTCTCATACAGGCCAGGATGCTGTTGATCTTCTTGGCCACATGGGCACACTGCTGGCTCATATTCATATGGCTGTCAACCAACACCCCCAGGTCCTCTTCTGCCAGGCAGCTTTCCAGCCAAGCTTTCTTCCCCATGCCTGTAGCGCTTCATGGGGTTGTTGTGACCCAAGTGCAGGACCCAGCACTTGGTCTTGTTGAACCTCACACCATTGGCCTCAGCCCAGCAATCCAGCCTGTCTACATCCCTCTGTAGAGCCTTCCTACCCTCAAGCACATTAACATTCCTGCCCAACTTGGTGCTGTCTGCAAACTTACTGATGGTGCACTCAATCCCCTTGTCCAGATCATTGATAAAGATATTAAACAGAACTGGCCCCAATTCTGAGCCCCAGGGAACACCACTTGTGACCAGCCACCAACTGGATTTAACTCCATTCACCACCACTCCTTGGGCCAAGCCATCCAGCCTTTTTACCTAGCAAAGTGTACACCCATCCAAGCCATCAGCAGCCAGTTTCTCCAGGAGGACGTTGTGGGAAATGGTGTCAAATGCTTTACTGAAGTCTAGGTAGACAACATCTACAGCCTCTCCCTTGTCCATTTGTCATAGTCACATAGTCACAAGGTCACCTTGGCATAGAAGGAGATAAAGTTAGTCAAGCAGGATCTACCTTTCACGAACCCATGCTGACTGGACCTGATCATCTGGTTGTCCTGCAGGTGCTGTGTGATGGCACTCAAGATGATCTGCTCCATAACCTTCCCTGGCACCGAGGTCTGACTGACAAACCTGTAATTCCCTCCTTGTGGCCCTTCTTGAAGAGGAGTATCACATTTGCTAGCCTCCAGTCAACTGGGACCTCCCCGGTTAGCTAGAACTGCTGATAAATGATGGAAAGTGGCTTGGTGAGCACTTCTGCCAGCTCCTTCATTACCCTTGGGTGGATCTCTTTCAGTCCCATAGAATTCTGTGTGTCTAAGTGGTGTAGTAGCTCACTAACCATTTCCTCTTGGATTACGGGGGCTTCACTCTGCTACCCATCCCTGTCGTTCAGCTCAGGGGACAGAGTACCCTGAGAACAACTGGTCTTACTATTAAAGACTGAGGCAAAGAAAGCATTAAGTGCCTCAGCCTTTTCCTCATCCTTGGTCACTATGTTTCTCCCCACAGTTCTCCAGTCCAAATCCAGTACCTTGCTTTGATTCGTCAAGTTGCTTATGACTCTAATCCCCTAGATCTGAAAATAAATCTCACCGCATTTTCAGCCTGGCAATTCATCAGCCAGAGAACTCTAATGCTACACATGAACTATGGGGCAAATGCAATGCTTTCTACACTGTGTCCCAAAGTCTCAGTCCCTCAATGTCCTGATGAGGGGATTGATGGAGACCACCACAGATTCTTCCTTGAGCTTCTTACAGGTTTTCTTTCAGTAGAAACCAGGGTAGGAAGTGAGGGAGGAGTGATGAATGCCAGCTGTCTCTCCAATATGCCGTCAGGGTGCAGGCACCAGAGCTCAGAGGCATCCCCATGGCTGCCCAGATAGATGCCTCATGCCTCAGAGGCTGTAACATTCAAAGTCCCTTTCCCTGGCAAAGACCAAGTTTAATCAACTTCAAAGGATGCTTTGAGGATAATTATTTGTTTAACCAGACCACTTCCAGAGTGCTATTGAGAAGACCAGAGAGCTTGAAGGGTATTTTATTCCTTTGGTTTGTACTTGCTTACATGTTGTGCTAGTTAACTTAGCTGTTCAGTTTACATCTGTGTTAAGTATATCTGGAGGTGGTATATAGATGCATCAAATAAAAGAACACAGTAATAAAATTAATCAGCATATTGATTCTAACCATACTCATACAACATAAATGCAGACTGAAATTCCAGCTGAGATGGACACCTGAGCTGTCTTGCCCTAAGAGAAAATACAGCATTGTAAGAGCATCATAAGAACTCTACTAAAGATACAGGACCTTTTTAATTGTATTAATGAATTCATATATAAAAAATCAGGTTTCAGAACTCAAATCCTGAGACAGCTCAAAGAGAATTTGGGTCTACAGCAAGGTTTCCCCACATTAAAATCCCTCTTTTTGCAAAGAATGGTACAATGGTCTGAACCTGCAAAACTTACCTCATATGACCTCTCCTGTGAAGAACAGGGGCTGTCCAAAGCCTCTCACATTACTTTCCCAAGTGGGTAAGAAATTAGTATTGTATAGCAGTGCATACAGCATCTTTATAATAGCCTTATCTGCAGATAAAAATTCATTTTTCACAGACAACCTTACAGTGATCATCACTCTTTCCAGCTACCAGAACCTGGCACAAACTTCCAGGGAACAACTCTGTTTCAATAATCAGCTTCTGCCAGCACCCATGGAGCAAAGACATCCCTCCCTGATGCTTTCCCTGCAGCCCTTTTATCTATGCTGCCTTGACTGAAAACATTTTCACAGCCACAAAGCTAACAATATCACACATCTTTTCAATCATCAAGTCTTCCTCATGTGGTAAAAAAAAAAAAAAAAAAGAAGAAATTCTAAAACAGCAGACTACACAGTGATAACCACTAATGTAGAATCTACATCATATAAGGATCTTATCAGTTAAGGTCATTCCTTATGAATGCTCATTTAGATTTACAATGCCTCTATATAAACAATTAGAAATTTATTCCATTGATCCCCATTTTATGTTAATAATATGTGGAGTCATTCAAAACATGTAAATTTTTTTTTTCAATTAAAAATAAGCCACTGTTGTTTTCCTACCAATTCCTTATCAGGGTAATAAAAATTGTCTTGTGTTGTAGGTATATGATATCCTGATACAGATAGGTTTTAATATTCAAAACGGTCTTTTCAAATGTTAGCCTTTATCAGACATTTGCCTTGTCTTTTCATGCATCAACGTGCACACACATGTGCACATACACACAGATAAATACAACCAGAAAAGCTAAGGAAAACAAAATACTTTCTAGCCCAACCACTGCTAGCAATAGACACTTGAAAATGAAATAAATCACAATCTTAGTACACAAGAGAATTATTTGTTCAAGTCAGGGAAGACTTGCCTAGGATGTTGTTTAATGTACATGTAATGTAATAACTTTGCAGTTCGAATACTCCATCATGCACATGACTTGCATATAGTCTGTGGCTAAAACAGCATGGAAAATGGGCTTCTCTTGTACTAAGTATTATTTTTTTAATTTAAGGAGTGGAAACTGAAATATGAGCACAAAGGAGTCACCAATGGGTGTCACTCTGTGAGGTCTCTCCAGTTCTGCCTCACCATAAACACGTGTCCATGGAAGGAAGATAAATGTTGCATGCCCTCTGTCTCTGTGATGGGACATGAGAGGTGTTTTCTTCTTCTAAGGAAAATTCAACATGAAGTATAGAGCTGTTGTTCCTTATGTATTCCTTACCCAAATATTTGTAGATTGCCACAGTAAGACTGAGGATCAGAGCTTTACTTGGTATTTAACTTCAGAGCTCATATCTAGTGCTGAGTGTTTTGACACTAATGTTGATATTAAACTGGTTTCAGTTTATGATTTTACAGATTTGGCATTACTTTATTTGGGGGAGGGGAGGGAGAAGATTTAGGCATGATAGCCAGTGTTTCGGCTAATTATGTCTTAATTAGTAATTAAGCGTATGACACACTTAGAACACACTGTATGAAAGTACTAATTCTAGCATTACAAGCATTATAGCATTAGAAATCACTCTACAACTCTAATTCCAGTTCATAAATGATTACAAGCACTTACTATGCTATATAACTCTTAGCTGAGAATCCTACATGCTTATAACTAAGCTTTTGAGAAGCCTGGAGTCTTGGCAGAGAAATCAAAACACAGTACTCACTCTCGAGGCAAAGATTTCCTTGTGTAAATCTTGCTTCCAGGTTCAGTAGGAGTGTTTTTATCAGTAAGGAAAAAAAAAAACAACAAAAAAATCCAACACAACAGAGGGGGTTACTTGCTACATTTAGAAGCTCATTTGTTTAATTGAACAGTGGAGAGCATAATGGTGTCTGTAAGCATGGAATCAACCAAAATTGTAAGATGAAAAGGGAAGGATGTTCCTTCTGGAGTGTAATATGCCAGCCCTAGAAATGTCAACGTTGATACTCTAATGAAAGATAAACCCCCATCCTAAACAATGCTTCTTACCACATTTTCCCTCATTCTGAGGGACAGACCCTTCAGCAATTTCCAGCTGTTCACTCCAAGCTGGAGAGGGTAATTTGTTCCTTGAAGGAAAAATTCCCATTCCAACACAGAAGTTCACACTGGTGATTAAGTCTCAAAGATGCAATTCTTATGACTTCAGCTCCAACAGCACACCAATTTAAAATTTACTGTATCTTTTCACGTCCTGTATGGTTATTACCAATAAGAAGTCCTAAATAACCCACAAGAATCCAGTCTTGCTCATACAAAAGGAACAAGAAACCAAAAACCAGCAGAGGAAATCATGATGTCCACTGTTGCAGAATGTACATCATATAAGGGTCTTACCCTTGAAGTTATGCCTTGTGAGTCCTCATCCAGCTTTACAATGCCTTTATGTCTGTAATGACATCAATTTTGATCAATTTAGAAGCGTGCAATGGCATTAATTTTCAATATCCTCTTTAGAACGGTGAGGATACCAGCTGAGGTACTTCCTAAATCAGATGTCACTTGTGAAAAAGCACACAGGAGCTCACCCGCTGCTTCCTTTCACAAAAGTGGTGTCAGTTCAACCTTTCAGGGTTACAAAATAATCCCTGGGCACAGAATCACATCTACTCTGTGATTTTCTTTTAATATTTCTTTCCGAAATTGTAAGGCTGTCAGGGAAGTTGTAGGCTTACACAAAGGAATACCTGACAAGAAGTCTCAATTAACATTTATTGTATCTGCTTGAGTCTGATTCTCATGTGCATGAAGAGCACAATATTTCTTCTTCAATGTCTCTAAAGTGTGAAGTCACTGGTTTTCATCTTTAAGTGCCTGCAATAAATGACCGCTATAGGTTAGAAAAGAAATTAGTTCAAAGGAGCTTGTCCCATCTTTAGCAACACAGTAATTCGCTCACAAGCTTGGCTTTTTCCATATAAGTAAAATAAAATCAGTATTTCACATTTCACACAGATTAAACACCAGCCTAGAAGATCCGCACCAAAAGCAATAAACTCTTTCATACCTGAGCAGACTTTCTGAGAGACCAGAGAATGAAGATCCTGTTTAAAAGCTACTTTTTAGTTCAAATGAGTTCCGCATCCAGACAGCTCCAGTCATCATATTTGAAAGATAAAAACAATGGGAACAAGGAGCTCTGAAGTACCTTGGTAAAACTCCAAGGTCTATTTCGATCCCAAGGACCAAACCTTTCAGTTTGCCTTTTCAGGCAGAACCCCCACATATTTCAACCGGATTTTCCTCTGTCACATAGGATTTCACTTTCTCAGTGACACCTGGATTTCTTCAGCATGACAGACAGAAAGTATTATTTTCTAATATTCCAGAATGTAGAATTAAGAAAGCAAAACTGTGAAAGCAAAATCACAAGTGCAAAGAAGTTCCATTACTGTAGATCTATGTTTGGGCAGCGATGGATTGACATGTATGGGATAGATGCTCAATGCTTTTCCAGACAAAACACTTATTAAATGCATTTTCTGGGTACATAATGGTTTGGATGGTCTGTTCTGTTATACGGGTATTACCAGTCCAGAGTATATTTCAGCTCTGGGGTCAAGAGGTGTGACCTGGCCACATGCCAATGTCACATGGGGCCGAGACAGAGATTATATAGCAGTTTCCATAGAAAGCCAATGCAGACACATGGGTCAGATGCAGCCTGCAACACGTTCTAGCAGGACCCCAAGCATAAAACTACATACTCCAGCAAATATTTGTATGGCGTATCTGAATCCTATGCTTCCATGGTGAGCTCATCACTGGGGATAGTGGTCATCTCAGAAGACAAACAAGCTATAGTGCTTTTAAACTCTGGGTTTAAACAGAATTCATCCCTGCTCTGGTAATAAATTAACATTTTCATCCTCTTCTCCTCAACTACACCCTACAATAGAACAACTACAATAGAAAATGCCTCCCACGACCTTTTCCTTCTGCCCCCTCTGACACTCCTTGGAAGTAAGGCAGGGAACAAGGCCCAAAAAACAGGAATTAAATTTCCACCTAATACTAAAACCAGGCAATTCACTGGGACAAGGCACTGTGAGACAGCTTAAACTCTCCTTCTTTTCCCCCATCCCCTCTTACTTCTGTGTTTTCCTGCAAAGGGCAGTCAGCCAAGCATACGGTGTCTATATTCTGATGAAAAAAATGTTGTGATTTGTATAATCTTATCTTTCTGGTAGGGACATACTGCAGGGTGGGTCCCACCAGCTACAGGAGGTTGAAGCTGGTATAGCTGTCTCTGTGGCAGCAAGAGCTGCAGTAAAACAAATATTGCTGCTGAGGAAAGGAGCCAGGCTTCTCTTCTAACATCTTCTAGCACCTGAGCTAAGAGAGATTGGAGCTATGGTTGATGACTTCTCAAGCTAAATAAGGTTTCATCTTCAAGCAGACACCCCTTGGGAATGCTCTCTTTTTCAAATTAAAACCTCCCCAGACAACAGTATTACTAATGCAGCTGTATAAAAATACTGGGTGTGGAAAGCTGCATATTGTACGCTAATTACTTAAGACTTCAACTTTTCAATTATGTCATGATGACCTTTTAAAAATCATTTATTGACTGGAAAAAATATGGATAGCTGGTTGGACCTGATTTCACCAAGGTGCCTCTGCAGTGCTAATAACCAAACCATACTTTGTATTCAAGGAGCAAGCTGTTTAAATAGGAAAGTAATTATAACATTAAAATGCCAAAGGAAAAAAAAAAAAAAAAGTAAATTGAATTTGTTACCCTGTAGTATAATCCAAGGGTAAAGTGAGTTTCTGGCATGAAATAAGTTTCTCTTGGAAAAATAGAGTGTCTCCTCTCGAAAGCAGTATTACCAATTGGGCACTGTGCAGTCCCTTGTTTTAGAAAAACGTGCTGTGTTGGCACTGAGACTGCTTGTCAGATATTTATTTTTTTTAGCCATGTCAGGTTCACAACTGCAGATGCCTGCACCCTTCCAAGCATTATTAAGCATGTCACATTAATTGCACAAAGTCATTTTGCTCTGCTCAGCAAGTCAGACTTCTATATATATCTTGGAAAAATAATGTAGGCATGTGGTCAGAAAACCAGCTGTCAGTCAGGCTTCTCTTTTACAACTGAAACAACAGCTAACCCAAACCTCCACGGCTATGTGATGCAAGGCGGTTTCAGCTGCACTGCGTGCTGCAGAACATACCAAGATGTCCCCATGAAATCTCTGAGTAAACAAAAGCACTGCTCCTAAGCATCTTTCACAACTACAGCAACTGGTCTCGACTTCTTCCTGAAACCAGACACCATGTCAGGGACCAGGGCCAGGCTGCGAATGTAGAAAAGTGTGTGATACAGCACGGCAGAAAGAAAAAGGCAGAAAAAAAAAATGGGTTGAAAATCTCTGCAGTGCTGGCATCCTCGCGACACAGAACCAGAAAGAATGTAGAATGGCCAAAGAAAAGAGCATTTCCAGTTCATCTGCAGAGATGACTAAAGGAAATACCGTGGAGACCTGCAACGAAGCACAAACCCCCCACCCCGTGAGGAAGAATAGAAATGTCTGTATTCTGCTCCTGCAAGAAGACTGGAGGAGGAAAGTGCGAGGCTGGCAGAAAGATGGTACACCAGACTTGGAGACGAAGGGGTGCACATGAGCTGCTTCTCCTTTCACCCTGTTTCTTTCCAGAGGCCGTTGTGCTGGGCAAAGCATTGAGGGAAACAAGCCTCTTCCCTGACAAGCTTATTTCAGCAAAACGCAGTGGGAAATCTCCATCAGCTCTCAGGGAGGAACTGAAACACCCTCACTCGATCAAAATTAGTCTCTGAGCCAGAAGTGGGAACTGCTTCAAGATAACATGAACCTCCACATCACACCTTAACCAAGAGACCAGTTCATCTATTTGTGCGGGGAAAAGAGGAGAGCAAGTATGCTTCTCAGGACTCAGAAGCATGCCCACAGAAAAGTTCAATCCTTCAGGTTAAAATGAAGAGCTATAGGTAAGTAGCTCAGCTCCTAGAATGAAATATTGAAAGGCACTCTCAAGACTATGTTCACTGATCACTCATCACCTTTTCATTCCCTGGCGGGAATTTAAGTTAATTGGAGGCATACCAGACAAAAGTGAATGTCAAGTTTAGTCAAGGAACGAAGTAAACCTTTCTGAGTATTGCTTGCATTTAGCTTCTGTAATTTTCAAACTAATGTTTCTGTCTTGGGAAGAAAAAGAGCAGTAATTTGATAGAGTTTAAACATTCTCCTTGTTATTCCTACCCACCAAAGCTAAGACTGGTTTCAGACATTAAAAATCAACACTGGCAAAAAAATATACCTGTATAAAAACACATGGGAGGTGGGAGGACTCACATCTGGGCCAATTCCAGAGGACTTTCAAAAGTGAAGTGCCTGTTTCCCTATTTCTACTTGCTTTGCTCATATCTGACTCCACTAAGAGTTTTACCACAGCTCTCAGTACAAGGAAGGTCACATTTACTTGAAGTGGCAAAGGCGCAGTGGCCAGAAGGGGCTGGACAGATTTTGGGGGCACATTACTAACCACTTTAAATTAGTTAACTCCTCACTACCATGACAGGAATGAGAAGAGAAAAGGTTAGAAGTCACACCCACTTCAGCTGTGACCTGCCTTCTCCTACACCCAAAGCTCTAGCTCAAAGCATCTTACTGGTCCGCTTGCCTGGCCATGCAGCCTCCACCACACTGTTTTAGATTCACTGCCTGCTTAAGAGAAGGATTACACTGTATTAAGCTAACTGACTTGCAGTCCCCTACGGACAGCCTTAAGAGCTCAAGTCCCCCTGTCTGCAGTGAAAATGAGGAGATCTGAAAAAAGAGTGTTATCCCCACCTCCAAATTTCTACCGGGAAAAAAGAGAGGAACGCAAGAGAGGACAGACGACCACAGTCCATCATCACCCAGTCACTAGAGGGATTTTTATCTCCCAGTTACCCAGACTAAGCTCTAACTCAGAACTTCAGTATTTCATTATATTGCTGATAATCTTCTTCCCTTCCTTATCTTTTTATCTGCAAAGGGAGGCACAAAGGTTTCAGCTATCAGCAAGCTGAAGCATTTGGCTTGGCTCCCAAAGGCTCCTAACACTTCAGTGTACTCCTTCTGTCTAAAGAGGATTAACTAAGGTAGATTGCTCATAAAAAGATGCCTATCATCTAAGGGGCTACACCTACAGAGCTTCACAATCTAGCTTTCACTCACATAATTATTTGAAATCAACACCAAAATAACTATTATCAGGTCATTTGTATTGGGGTTTTCACATGAAATGAGAACAGGACACATGCAGTCTTCTGTGTGTGTTTACAAAGATGTCTCCAGAGGAAACGATTTTCTACAAAGCTCTGGATTGAGACATCAACATCTACTGAAATTAATATGCAGCAGTCTTGGCTGACGATGGCATTTGCCCAGCATCACAAGTAAAGGGTGAATGAGGCTGGAGATTCTATTTTTAATGTCCTTTTCCTCCTGCTGGAAACCACTGCCTGTTCCATCCAACTTGTGCATGAGGCAAGTTGTATTTGTTTCCCTTCAGCAGTTAAAAAAAGACACTTGTTTCCAAACGTTCAGATGCTAACATTAGATCTTCTGCAGGGCTTCCACTTAGCGACCAAGTTATTAGCTGTAATTGTTGATTTTAACTTTTTCACTGAGCATTCCTTCAGTCACACAAGCGAAGCATTTCACTGGAGCCTGCTTTGTGGAGGGGATCGCTGCAAAATACAGTCTCACCACTTGTTCTGCTCAGCTGCACGTCCACACCCAGGCCCTAGAGCTGCAGCAGGGATTAGCAAGGAAGCAGGGAGGGAGTGGTGGCTTTCCCACTGGGAATTCCAATCAGATTTCTCCAAATTCGGAGCCTGCCTAGCTGGGCAGATCCAGTTGCTTTCTAGCAGCTGGCTGTACCGATGTAAAGTAGCTGAAAGCACTCAAGGCAGCAAAAGCATTTCTGTACCCCAATATCTGAGCACTTCAGAATATGTAACGTACGTAAACGAGGGAGGAAAGTACAATTATCCCCTTTGTAACAGAAACAACTTGGGCACACAGATGGCCACAGTTCATCTACAGCTAGTCAAGCTACTGCAGAGTGAAAAAAAAGAACGTTGCAAGCACATGATATAAAAACTAAGAGTGATTTAATACTTCCCCCAAAAGAGCAATTTATCCCCAGCAGAACCAAAGTGAAATTCATCATGCAGCTTGGTCACCCGTGCAACACTGCTATAGAGCTTAATGTATCATTCTTTGCATGTCCACAGCCAATGTGATTTGTCCCACACCTCCTCAAAGCAGAAGGAAGGCTGGATCTTTTCATACCCGCGTCCTACTCAGAGAATCTCCTTTCCATATCTCCAATGCAATCCAGCCAGCGAAATACACAAACCCCAGCATCCACACCAGCTGGATCCGTCCTGCACATGTCCTCTGTCTGCAATCATCTGCCTCTTCCTCACAATTGCATTGGTTTCTTCAGAGGAAAACCCATGACATCTAAGCAATATCACCTCAGAGCAGTAATGGGCCATGAGCTGCCCATTACGAACCAGGGGCAAGATCTCAGGATCGTAATTATAGTTCCATAGGAAAAAATGCACCTGATGCTCAGCAAGGGCTGAAAAACCCAACTCTAAACCAAGTGTCAGCTACTATTTGGAAAGCAAGAGAGGTAAAAAAAGAACATCACTGTATAAATCCGTGGTGTCCCTATCTTGGATAGTTTGAGCAGTGCTTGTCCTTCCTGCTGTAAGAATACAAGATGACCAAATGCCCTGGTAAGAGTTATGGAGACAGTTTCCATGCAAGGATGGACTGGGATATATTCAGGGAAGGGCTTTAAAAGCATCATGTAAGCATGCAGGGATAAAATTGGGAAGGCCAAAGCTAGGCCAGAGTTGAAACTGGTTAGGGATGTGAAGAACGGTAAGAGCATCTGTAGGTATATCAGCAGCAAAAGGAGGACTAAGGAAGCTGTGGTGTTGCTGCTTAATAGGGCAGAGCACCCAGTGGCACAGGACACCGAAAAGACTATGTCAGTGCTGTCACTACCAGCCAGGTGGGGTCTTGGGGTCCCATATCCCTACAGGTAGTAGCAAAGCTTGGTGGAGAAAGGTGCTGCTCACAGAAGAGGAGGATGAAGTTAGGAACTACTTAGATAAACTGGACATATGTAAGCTCATGGGCTCAAATGGGGAGCAACCAAGCACACTGAGATCTGGTCAACGTCATTGTGAAGCCACCTTCTGTCATCTCTGAATGACCGTGGTGCCCATGGGAGGTCCCCAAGGGTCAGAGGCAAGGAGGATCTGAGGAACTTAGCAGGGAGCAGCTTCACCTGAAACTCTGGGAGATTATTTCCAAGCTCAGTCAAAGCAGGAACGTGACTGGGAAAAGCCAGCATAGATTTACCAAAAGCAAATCATGCCTGACCAGCCTGAGCACCTCTGTCATGAAAAGCCTAGCTCTGTAGGCAAGCAGAGAGCAGAAGATGTTGCTTACTCAAACTTTAGCCTGTGACATGCTTCCCCATAGCGTCCTCACAATCAAGCAGGAGGTAAGGACCGGACATGTGGGCTCTGCAACAGAGGAAGGGAAAAGCAGCGAGAAAGTGCATCTTCCAGACCCAGTTTTCTCAGTAGTATTATTTCTGAGGTGACAGGAAAGCTCATGGCACAATAAACTTTGTCCTGGATCTGAAATTTTAATACATCAAAGTTGGCAGCTTTTCACTGCTGCGTGGGAGGGAGCCTCCAGATGCAGAAGTCAGCGTTCACTCTCAGCGACTATTTTTAGATGAATAGCGACGTCCATCCGAGCACCGCCACGCACCCTGCTCACACCACACTGCAGGAGAAGAGCACTTCATTAAGTCTTAATATTTCAATTACATACCTGCCCACCGTATTCCTTGTGAGTACCGGAACTCTCTGCACTGATTTGTAAGGGTGTAGTTTTAAGTCCACCGGTCTCACTAGCTACTATTACCCTGTAGGTCTTCCCAAATCCTGCTAAAAACTGTAATGCATCCATCTCTTCTTAAAGATCTTAAAACACCCATTTCCTGGCCTCGGAACAAATACTTTGGCTTCAGTATCACGCTTTTGAGGATTTACGTTTGTGATTTTAACAGCTTATTTTAATATCTAAGAACTTCTCATGTTTCCAGATTATACTTAAAATAAATATATTAAAAAAAAAAAAAAGTATACTTTCTGCCAGGGTAGAACCACCTCTATTTAATTCCCTTTATTGAGTAATAACATGAAAGAGATTCAGATCTGTTTTCCATTTTTCTTTCTACCCCTCCTCCCCCCCCAGGGCTGTAGCTACGCGGTTTTATTGCCTTTAACGAGCCAACGTCCCAGAAAAGTCGAATTTTGTTCGCGTGGCCCAACTCCGAAACTATTCGCCCCCCCCGCTTCCCACACCCGCCTGCCCAAACGCCAATTTTACTCGCGCGGCTTTTAAACTCCCTCGAAACAAATATTCACCTTTCAATACACAGGTGCGCCCCGCGCGCGCGCGCCCGCACCTCTCCACACGCGCGTGTACCCCGCCCCGCGTACGCACGTGCGTATGTACACATGTGCAC
>VXAK01021844.1:101602-148087 GCA_013399435.1 Arenaria interpres | reverse complement strand
AGCAGGCCGCGGCGCCCAGGTCGGTAGGCGCTGCGCAGCGCCCGGCCCGGGGGAGAGCCGGGAGCGGGGGGGATGGCGCCCGTCTGACGCCGGCCCTGAAGGGGAGGGGGCCGGGAGGCGGCCCTGCCCGCTTCCCTCCGCCCGGCAGATCCCACGCCTGGGGTGGGGAAGGCGGCCGGGAGGCGCCGGCGGCCGGGCTGCGTGGTCTCGGTGGTCCTCTCCCTCCTCGTCGTCAGGCACATGGGTGTGGGGCCGCCCCGTCCCTCCCCAGAAGCGGGAAGGCCGGGCGAGCGACGCTGGGCTTCAGCCCGCCCCTCCCCTCCCGGGGAAACGGGGCTTGCTGGGCGACCTTGGGTGAACCCACCCTGCCCCCGCCTCAGTTTGCCGGCTCGGCTCGGCGCAGCGGCGGTGCTCGCTGCCCGGGGCTGCTGTGGGCACCGAGCGCCTCGGTGCCTTTGGCGTGTCCGGCTGTGGCAGTCGGGGAAGGTGTGGGTACAGCGGGAAGCGCTGCGAGGGGGCATAACTACTGTGCAAGGCCTGCTTAACGAAGTAGGGATGTTCATTTGCTGGTGTTGCCTTCTATCGGGTCGGAAGAGTTGGATCTGCTCACCTGTGAGCAGGCTGCCTCGCTGATAAGTGTCATCTCTCACTCCTGGCTGCAAGACTTGCTGGGTTTCAGTTTTTCCGTGTACCCCCAGTATTTGTTTTAAAGGAACTCTATGGGTTGTTGTGGTTCACAGTCGATCTGTAAATCAGATGTCTAAGATGATGTGACACAGTCATTCAGAAGTTACTACTGCTTAGGAAACAAAACATGTTCCACAACTCTCCTTTAAGTGGCAAGAACCTGTAATCTGTAGAATTGTAGTTATACTTCTTTTTCTTCAGTTAATGGAAGTATTTGTTTATGTTTCTTTCTGTGTAAAGCAATGTTTTAATTCTGAGACAAAGCCTGTGTCTTGCACATCACTTCAGGGAAGGTCCCTCTGTGTCTGTATGGAAACTTCCCTACCTCAGCAGGAGGCTGTGCAAACCTGAGCTTCTGTGAGAATCAGCTTGTCAGATTAGTTTTACCATGCCTCTTGCATGTCTACCAAAAAGTTCCTCAGTGGGAAATTGCACCTGATTTTGCCTTTGATTTCCAAAGGAAGTAAGACCTACATGTTTGTATTGTCAGTTTATCTTTCTTTTTTATTTTTTTCGGCTGGTTTGAAAGGGAGAGGTCTAAAAGATAAGATGAAGTTCCTAATTCATGCAAATAATATCCAGTTAGAGAGAGATTCCCTGCTAAGGGAGAACCTGCACTCGAAGTTTAACTCCACTGTTAGACATCTATGACTGGGTAGGAGAGTAACAGAGATGGTGAGAGAGGTACCTCTTGATAAGAATGAAAACTGCTGGAAAATGGGCTTTACAGTTTTCACAAACTGCTTAGTTTGTGTGCTGGCACTAAATACTCATTGCCCTTCTATTTTGGAAACAGTTAAAAGTACTTTTTTTTTTTTTAATTTGAAAATACTGTGAAACTCAGTTTAATGAGTGGGGCGAGTTAAAAATAATGTGCATTACTGAACTGCTATGGATATTCAATAGTTTTCCTCACATACAGATGCAGTTTGCAGTGTTTACAATGTGTCTTTGTAACAGTATTATTCTGTCAATTCAATACAGACGAACCTTGGAAGAAAAGCTAGACCACTACTTGTGTTTGCAGTATTGAAAAATATTTTTAATTTAAATTACCTCCATACAATATTACAGATATTTCATCTCTCTTTCATGAATACCTTCCAGTCCACCCGAAATGCTTGCTGTTTAATGTGGCATCTTTCATACTGGCATTGACAAGTTCTTTTTCCATTTACCAGAGTTATTTGCTATTTCACCTCTCTGGAATACCCTGAGTATCTCCCAAGAATTTAGAAATAAAAGCACCAAGATAGATTGCAAAACAGATGGTTTTATTGGGGGCTTTTAGGGGTGTGATTGTGTGACTGTGTAAAAAAACATGATTGAAGGAAGGGCAGGCTTGAAAAAGCAGAGGTGTTTTAAGTTTTTCTCAGCAGTGAGTTCCAAAGCCTGTATCTCTCAGTCCAGGTCCTCTTCAGAGCTCTAACATTGTGGGGGTTTTATCCTATTTTTAATAGCAAACAAAACTTTCAATCTTTTTGTAATTGCTGCTGCTTAAAGGCATATGCAAATGATGATTCTTTTGTGAATGGAATTTACAACTCTGCATATTTGTTAAATTTGTCTAGGGATATTCTGAGCTTGTTGGAGTCCTTGTTAGAGCACCTTGAGTTTATACCTGTTCTCATTGACTTGAGAAAATAAAACAGATTCTCTTTCTTTTCATTTAACTTCACTTTTTTTAGGAGAAAACCTGCTTTGGAAATATGACATGTACCCTGGTGTAAAATCATGCATATTTCATTATGAATATGTGCTTTGTTTACATGTTCTTCACTAGTTCTTTGTGAATTCACAGGTTCTACTTAACCAAATACTTAATTGGGTAGGGGAAATATCTTTGAGTCAAGTTTTAATAGTCATAAGCAAATTTAATTGTGAACATGTTTAAGCATATAACATTTTGTATAAACAATAATTAGTGTAGTACATGATATGACAGAACAAATTTAGTGTTTACGCTTTTGTAAATATGCATCATCTTATTTCTTGTTATAGGAAAGATAGTGGGGTTTTATTTATTGTTTTTGCCTCTGCTGCTTTTGGTTTCAGTTTGCTTAGTGAATGTCCAAGGAGAATTCATCTCCTTACAAATGCAGGAAATGTCTTTCTTCCTCCCCACACCAGTGTATTCATACACCTGAAGGTAAAAGCCACTAGCTCTTAAAAATAGAGCATGGAATTAAAGGACAAGAGGAGAGAATTCCTACAGTATGTAGGTGTGTATCTCATTTCCAGTATCAGTCTTAATTTCTGGTACTGTGGGCCAGATCTTCGCTTCACTTTAGTTAATGAATTGATATTGATTTTTAAACAAAAGAGGTATGTTTTACACTTTTTCTGAAGTATCCAGCATATTTTAGGTAGTTGTGAGTTTTAGAGAGAATCAGTGTTGAAAGATTTTCTGTCATTAATCAAATTCTAATTTGTACATGGAAGGAGAGAGGTAATACATTTGCTGTTGAAATCTGTAACAAGTAATTTAGAATATGATAACTTACTTTGAAAAAAAATATTTCCCCTCCCTTCCCCGCACCCAGTGCTATAAGCTTGCTAAATAGTTGGTTTCCAGACACAACAGCAATGAGCAAATCGCCTGTTTGAAGTGACTTTTGTCACCTTAAATGCTTTGACCTTAACATTTATTGCATTAACTTCCTGAATTTACAGGCAGTGCATGACAGCTGCGTAAGGCTGTATTGTCCATAAATGAAAGTTTGGAAAAAAGCTGGTTGATACAAGTAGTAATGTGTGTAATGTATCTGGTTGGTTAGCAGAAAGTCAGCAAATACAATGGAAAGGTAGTATTTTGTAACGAAGCAACACTTCAGTAGCTATACCAGCTGGTGAGACATTTCTTCAGGAAAATAACCTCATATGAAAAATGTAAAAAAAGATAAAATCAAATAAGGTTGAGATCCAGGATTCATGCTTAGCAATGTAACATGTGAACAAGTAGCACTTTAAATTGCTATTTTTGAATAGTTCCACCTTCTTGTGGCTAGGAGTGACAGAACTTAGTGACGACAAAATAACTTACTGGTTGCAAAATTACATTATCAATTAAATATTACCATAGCGTTCTGTCTCACAAATACTCTTACGAATGAATCTCTTAAAGGAAGCATTAACTACTTCTTGCTTTTAATAGGTTGAGCCTGCTTCCCTGTATTATGCAAACTGCTGAATGGAGGAAGGGGGCGGAAGTCAGTCTTTACCGATACTCTTTCCATTACCATCCTGCATGGTTCTTTACCCGTGTTTTACAGGGTGGTGAAGAATTAGGAGAAGCTGCAGTTTTTCAGCTGAGTGGAACTAAATGGGTGGCTTCCCTCTGGACCCTCACTTCACTGTCTTAGGTAAGAGGGCTGACCTGCTTCTTCTGAAGCAACTTGCATTTTTTTAGAGAAGAGGTATGTGTGCTTTAAGAGAAACTTCTAATTAGCAAAGCAGAGGTTTGGACTCTTTACAAACATGCACTGTGTTCACATACTTTATCTTTAAGAATCATGCCTATCTTGTGTAGTATGTCAACAGTGGAGCTGTACCAGAGGTGAATTACAGCAGTGATGTTTTAGCACAAACTTAAATTGATGTACCAGTTGGCTGCTCAATATGAAGAGTGCTACTTTTTTTCATGTTCAGTCCTTGTATGCCATAATTTCAAAGCTGTGGCCTAAGTAACTAAATACTGCAAAATTTGAGTGTCTCAAAAACCGTAAGGCACAGTTTGAAACCTGATGGAAGTTTGGCCTTGGTGGGCCTTGCACCCACCAGTGGGATCACTAGCAGAAAATCATGGAACCTGCATTTGGGTTTGGTGATTGGTGCATAATTGTCTATCAGTGATTAGTCTGCATGATTTGCTTTTCATTCTGATGTCCCATGAGGACTGTGACAGGACTTCTGCTGTCTTGACCAATCTAGAGCTCTAGGGGTGAAGCTAGTTCTTCATCTCTACTTCATAGAGGAGACCATGCTCTTACTTGCTTTGGTGCACCCCTTTTTGGACTTGTTGATACTTCCTTACTAATCATTACATCAGAGAAATTGGTGACATGAGGGGATTAGAACGACAAACAAACAGCCCCTCTCCCTTACCTGTGTAAGTTGTGTGCAGGGGAGGCATGAGAGCTATCTGTTGCCAAGCTTGTGTGGAGCTGAGAGATGCCAGACTTGTCCAGGCAGCCAGGCTCTGGCACTACTTGTGTACTCCTGCTCTGGTATGCTCTGTGGGACCCAGGTTGGAGCAGCTGTTCAACAGGCTTGGGGTGTTAGAGGGTGGTGAAGTGGCTCTTAAAGGAGCTGAACTTCTAAAATGGGTTGTGGGTCAAAATGCTTCCGCAAGTGCTACTGTAGTTGTAGACTAGGTTTTCTTATAGAAAACTAGGTCGAGGGAGGTGATTCTACCCCTCTGCTCTGGTGAGACCCTACCTGGAGTACTTCATCCAGCACTGGAGTCCTCAGCACAGGAAGGACATGGACCTGTTGGAACAGGTCCAGCAGAGTGCCACAAAGATGATCAGAGGGCTGGAGCACCTCTCCTGTGAAGACAGACTGAGAGAGTTGGGGTTGTACAGCCTGGAGAAGAGAAGGCTTCAGGGAGCCCTTATAGTGGCCTCCCGATACCTAAAGGGGGCCTGCAGGAGAGATGGGGACTCTTTATCAGGGAGTGTAGTGACAGGATGAGGGGTAACATTTTTAAACTGAAAGAAGGGAGATTCAGGCTAGATATTAGGAAGAAATTCTTTCCTGTGAGGGTGGTGAGGCGCTGGAACAGGGTGCCCAGGGAAGTTGTGGATGCCCCATCCCTGGAAGTGTTTAAGGCCAGGCTGGATGGAGCTTTGAGCAACCTGGTCTAGTGGGAGGTGTCCCTGCCTATGGCAGGGGGGTTGGAACTTGATGATTGTTAAGGTCCCTTAAAACCCAAACCATTCTATGATTCTTTTGCATCATGGTTACTCCTGTGTTTGAGCTCACTACTCTAATGCTTAAAATATTTTCATTTTACAGTATGGTATTTTTCATTGTCTTAAAAGGTATCAAAAACTTTCACAAAGCTAGATAATGCTGAAGAGGTCTATCACTACTTCAGAATTTCTATTTCCAATGTGATGCTTTCATCTTTCTTACTTGTATAGTCATATTCAGATAACGATTACTTTTTATTTCATAGTGAAATCTCATGTCTATAGTCTTAGAGGTCAATATTGTGGTTTAATATGTGTATATACACCCTGTTTTATTTTGAGAAAGTCCAAGCTATAGTAGCGTACACTGGCTGCAGTGGCAGCACCTAGGTGTATTTCAGCTGTTGTAGCAAAACTTGCCTACTGTGGACCATAGAAATACATACTTATACTCCACCCAACCTGCAAGTCCCATGAGAGTTCAAGGTCACAGGAGCTCTTAAGAGAATGTATCACTTTTGTGAAATACTGGTATTTCTTGGTTGCAAAGGTTGAGCTGTTTAAGGTGGTGATAAATGCTCTGTTTGCATGGTTCCTATGACTTGAATGTCTTAGTGAAAGAAGGATGTTTGTGAATACTTGTTTCTTTTTATTTAGCTAATGTTATATTAAGAATGTTAGTCACAGAAGAAAATTATTCTTATTTGAACTTACATATTTGAAACTGTGTGAGATAATCTATAATCCTAGGTAAAATACCATTTTCTTTAGGGTGGTGCGCTCAGACATTTTTATTCTACTACTGTCTTGTGACAGTTACTGGAAAAAAAGTGGAAAGCATTGTTTAAGCTCCTAATAGAGGTGACTTCATGTCTTTCATCAGACTAGACATGAGAGTTGCAAGCTACTTTTCATAATTTATAGTTAATTTCTTAAATATTTTGTGGTTGCGTGTCACAGTTTGGTTAATTCAGTATTTTACTATCTTTGTTAATGCCCTTCAGTGTGCCTTAAAGTCTGTTTTTCTTATTGAAAATGTATGACAATTGTAAAAAAGCAGCTCTTGGTTCTGGTCGTGTGACAGATCAAGATTTCTTTATGTTGAGTGGAAGCAATAGTGTTAGCCATGCTTTTAGTCACATTTGCCATTTGCATTTTTTTAGGCAGATGTGGCTTAATGCTAATTAATAAGTATACTAAAGGTGAGTGTTGAAGCACATCTGACCTCACGAAATTATTTTTGTTCCTTTTATACAAGCATTACAGATTCCATATTTCATTTTGTGGTTGTTTGTGTAGCCTTTGATAATTTTTTTTTTTTTAGTAGACTGCTTAACTCCAGCTCTGCCTTGGTGATAGCTGGTGGGGGAGATTGAGGAAGGAGAACTGGAAGTCCCAGGAGCTTCAGTTTTGTGCTGTTGGAGTTAACTTGCTCTTCTGCTGATAGCGACATGTTACTAAGCAAATCCCCTGTCTCCATCTCCTCCACTATGGTCTTGTTTCTTCTGTAAATTGTACTGTCTTAAACTGCATAGCTCCAGTTATGTTGGGAACCTTTGTTTTCTTTTCTTGCTGGACAGTAATAACAAGGATAGATGTATTTTTGGTAGATTTTCATGCTGTACTTTGTACTCTGCTCATACTCTGGTGCTTTTGTACCTTAGAGGAGAGCTATTTTTATTATTATTTTATATAGTTGACACTGCTCTGAGTGTATGTGAACAAATACATACATTGGTGTTTAAGCTGGAAGTCCTGTGATACAAGGTGTGAAAATACTGGCCAGATTTGTCAGAATACTTTTAACTGAGTTTGCCTAATGGCATCACGGTGAATGAAGTATTATTCTTTAATAGAACATAAGATAGGTATTCTGGATTTCTGGTGTTGGTATGGAGTGGAAGTGCCACCTCCAAACAGGAGAATCCTCAGTTACTGTCTCTTATTGTTCAGATAAATTTATTCTTTTTTATTTTCTTGTGAATGATAGTAAAGTTTTATTGACACAGTTGCATAACATTAACTCATTAATCCTAATTGTACATAAATCCACATAATTATCATAATTGTTTGTTGAAATAGCAATCTTGTTCCGTGAAACAGGTAGGGTGCCCTTTTTGACTTTTTTCTTTAAATACAAAAAAAAAAAAAAAAAATGTGTACAAACTGTGAGTACTGTAGAGCTTTGCCAGCACATCTGTGTCAGTCCAGGATCACCCCACTTCATATCCCTGATAAAAAATTGGGCCTTTGGTACTGGATGGATTCTCTGTGGTTTGACATCTTTTAAGACAAACCTGAATGTACTCTTAAGGTAACCAGATCAGGGTTTCTTTCATGGGAGCTCTGATCTCTATTGGAGATCAGCCTAAATCAGCTGCATTAGATTTGTTTATTCTTAGTAGAGTTTTAGAACCAAGAAATTAGGTATTAAATCTTGAAAGTACTGAAAATGTGATAACTTTTTTTGATAAAAATGAATAACTTTGCAAAGTCATTACTAGAGTTCTTTAGTTATAAGCCTATATGTCTGTTTCTGTCACTTTTGCCTCTGAAATTAGTTGTGCTTTTGGGTGTTTGTTGAAAAGGTATGGAGTACATTTTAGTCGTGTGTCCTTTTTTAATTATGGCTACCCTAAAAATGAACCATTTATAGAAAAGCTTATCAAACTCCAGCAGTTTTGGGCAGCCAAGACAAAGATGTCGTTCTGTGACTTGGTGTTTCCGTTTTGGTTTTATTTTCTTTTTACTTTTTCATTATAAATACCAATGGTTTTTTTGTTTTAAAAAAAAAAAAGGGGCGGGGGGGGAGAAACCTTGCCAGAATCTTCCACAAGTAATGAGTATTTGTAATGAAGTATATGAATGGAATTGTAAAATACTATTGCATCACTAGAGAGGACAGAATAAGGAACACTGTGTGTATGGACTTTCTGCTTTTGTAGTTTCCCTAAAATAATAGATATTTTCTGTTGTGATTTTTATGGGAAGTATGATTTAGTCTGGGAATTCATTTGATTCAGTTTTAGGTAGTCCTGCAAGGAGCGGGGAGTTAGACTTGATGGTCCTTAGGGGTCCCTTCCAGCTTGAGATATTCCGTGATTCTATTCTATAATTCAAAGTCTGTTTCCTTTAGTTGCAAACTTGTGACTAACTGAATGGCCATTCTTAAATGTATTGTTTTGAAGTTGCATTGGGTTTTGGATTGGTATGGAGCATAGTGCGAAAACTGAAATGTAATGTTTTGCATTATAGGTACAAGAACTGTAGAAGTCCACTTTAGAATTTGAAAGAACAAGTTTCTGCAGCTCTGAAAAGATATGGTATGTTTATGTTTTCACTTACATTGTGTGTATGCTAATAGTCATAATAAAAATATTTATACTTTTATAAATTCAGGAAGAAACACATACGTTCATTTTTCCTATATTTTTTTGACTATGATCTCTGTTACATAGGCATAGTTCTCTAGAAAACTGAGTTTCTGGGAGAAAATAAATACTGACCATACAACATTGAATTCCCTTTTAATTTGTTTTACGAGCTCAGTGTCATACTGCTACCATCCATATATTTCTCCATGGATTGGATAAGCATCAGTGCTGTTTCTCAAAGTGGTTTTTTTTTGCTTGCTGTTGAGCATATTTATAGTGAGGCTTGTACAGTTTTTAAGTATGACTTGCAAAGTAAGTTCAGAACTACTAGAAAAGTTAAGCAGTCATCAGTGTAAGTCAAATTTGCAGATTCAAATGTTAGGAAATACAGAAATTTAACCATCAGTAGTAGTGCTAACATGAGCCCATGGCACATGGTATCTCTTTTTGTCTGGGCTCTTAAATGTTGAGCCAGCTTAAAAATATGTTGTGCATTAGGGCAATGTTGGAACCTTAACTTGTAGTTATTTTGATTTCCGTTCTTGAACTTTGTTCTGGTGTAGTCCAGTGGAGATACCTGGTAGTATGGAATAACTACACCACTTTTAGTGTCTCTTAAGATCTGTAGTTCTGTAAGTTGGTACATAGAGAATTTTTGAAACTTTTTGCATTGCTGCATTCAGAAAAACAATTATTGTTTAAGTTCATTTTTCTACCATATTAAATAGGTTTTTTAATCCGTATATAAAATTGTATTGTATAGTTACTTCAACAACTACTTCTAAGCTATATGTGTACTTTCTTTTTTAACAACTTAAAATGTGGGGAAGAACTCAGTAAGTGCTGATACAAGCTTTATACACTGTATGTTTATGTCTAGATTTTTCTTTTGAAGATACTTAACATAAGAACATACTTAAAAGTGTTGAAATCTCAACCTTGCAGAAGGGTTGTTGGGGTTCTTTTTTCTCTTTTTTTTTTTAATTCTATTTTGTAGGAAGCTACAGACAGGAGCTAAGATGGTTAATTCTAAGCTGAAGCTTTAAATATAATGTCTGCTAATCAAAAACTGTAAATATGTTAAAAAGCCATAATGTAACTTCATCACAATCCATATGTTCCTGAGAGAATTATATAGATTGGTCCTTTACTCTAGCAGGCATCTGGCAGGTAGTGTATATTCATTTTTGCACCCACAGCACCACTGGGACCACCCACCTGCTTCTTGCTCTCCAGTTTCAGTACTAGTTGTGTGTATGATGGCTCTTCTTCAAACCGAAGCTGTTATTTCTTTACTGGCATTATTTGTGCTGGCTGCTCTTTTTTCTGAATATTGAACTGCTTGCCACTGTATGTATGCATAGAGTCTTTGTAACGGTATGCGCTTCATAAATTGATGAACAAGAATTGCCCTCTAATCCCCCACAACTTGAGTAATGAATACTAATGGAACATCAGAAAAGCTGAATATTATGCTACAGAATTGCATGATTGTGTGGGCTTAATATGAACTATGTATAAACAAACATGCTGGTGATACTGGAGAACTTGGTAAACAGAAAGGTACTTTACATGGAAGGCTGTGTGGAAGATGGGTGGCAAAAGAAAGCAAAATAACAAAGCATAAGCAAAAGGACTGATGAAATAAAAGTTTAAATATTAAAGCTGAAGTGAAGCCGTAAAACTTACCTGTTGGGAAAATAACTTAATGTGATACCTAGTCAGTAAAAGGAGAGCTACTAAAAGAAATTTAAATACATGATTGGATTTCACCTCCTGATGTAGGAGGGGCTTTCCATTCATAATTATATATCATTTTGGAGGAAGCCTGAAGTACCAGATGTAACAGCAACACATGGTTCTGCTGCAAAAAATAAGTAGTGGAATAAATACCAGCTATGGTCTAAATGAAAAATACAGAAGCTAAAGATAATTTCAGGTCTTTCCCTCTCACAGAGGTCAATAAAGTACATCAAACCAAAAACAAGTGTTGAAGGGAAAATCTAACATCCAGCGTTATGGGGGCAGTTGTAGAAAATAAAGAGTAATGCACAGGCCTTTAGCTGGGCCACTGGAGGTGGGGGGAGGGAATGGGAGCAAACACTAGACACCTTTTTCTGTTACTGTGTGACGTCTTGACATCAAGGCAAAGTAAGTAGGCAGATATTACAGGATTAAGCTTTTATGTAGATCTATAGTTGATTTCTGTATATTGAGATGTACCAAACTCTACCTTATAAACTCAGTAACTTGTGTTATTACTGAAGTGCATATTCCAGAATGGCACCAGCTTTAATTTGAAGATAGTAGCAAATTCAGGTCCCCACCCCAAATAATTTATTCAAGTGTTAATTTTTCTTCCTCTATCCTGCATGCTCGTGTTCCTACTCTAATTTGAATTTGTCAGCCTTCAGGTTTTAGTCATGTGAGCGCTTTATATGTTTTCTTTTAATTGAAGGATCATTTTTTAATGTATCCTTCTTGTACTGTGAGAGGACTTAGTTTCTTCCAGTATCCATATTGATTAGCTTGATTAACTTTGAACTTTTCCCATTATCTAATCAGAAGGCACTTTCTCCTTTCTTCATGCTGTCTTTATGGCTCTTTTCTGCTACTTCTGGAATACTTTTGATGAATAATTGGAGAACTGGGCTCAAGCTTTGAACATGTCTGAAGTACTTTGTGCAGGCATTTCCAGGAACTCTTCATGAGTCATATCTGTTGTCTAGCTGTAATACTGGAAGCATGTGTGTGTTTGCACATCCGTTGTGAGTGCCTTAATCACTTCAGGTTGGCATTTTCCAGGATAGAACCCAATTCTTTTGGTCTTCACACCAGGTGATTTTGCATTTGTTGTTATTAGTTGAATGGTTTGCCAGGCAGTGGAAAAAAATTTGCATAGATGCCTTATTACTGTTTTTTTGCAGCTCCATTAGGATTTTTGTAATCAGGTTTTGTTAGTGGCCGTTTTATTTTACTTTAGGATCATTGATGATTTGACCTGCTATTAGTTGCATGAAGAAAATTTCTGGAATCTTATGTCTTTTGATGTTTTCTGTGTTGGAAGCCACATGCAGGCAACAAAAGCAATTGAAAGTCTTAAGTGTGCCTATTACATTTAATGTTTTTTGCAAGTGACATTAAAGATTGAACTTGTGAATTTGGTGAATATTCTATGACTTCCTTGAGGTCAGTTGAATCAATCTCAAGTTATAAAAGGTCTGTTTGCCTATTACTTGGCAGTTTGTTTTTGAAGTAATAAGCTAGCTAGGGTAGTTCTGAGGGCATCTTTTACTGTACAGATGATGACTGTCCATTTCATCATGGTGCTCCAAAGTTATTTTGAATATGTATTAAATTTGAGAAGAGAGTTAATTCTTGGGAGATTCAGAGGAATTATTCAGAATGCATACAAACATTGTCTTTAGTTGTATCTTGACAGGTGGCTATTTTTAATTAAGCAACTCCAGTTCTGGCACTGGAAGGTAAGGAAGATTGTGGTACTTCTTTTGTACAGGTGAATCATGCCTCCACTTTCATTAGTTCATCTGTCAAAAAGAGAATCTTAAAAAAAAATTGGATCAAAGATTGCTTGGGTGGAAACTTAAGTTGCTAAAAATGCCACCTCCCAGGGCACCCATCATTTAGTAAGGTCAATAAGAAGTCATAGTTTAAATAAGAAAAGCATACCTTCACTCAAGCATCTTCCCAGACTTCACATACTTGGTGTCAGCTGCCAGATGGCTGTGCTGTCACAGAAACTGAACACCTGTACATCAAACAACGTAAGGAAAGTAATAAGTACAGGAAATCCGTGTAAGTGACAACATTAAATGATTTCTTGCTGAAAGTTTTTTGGCTTTGTTTTTGATTGCTAACAAATAGATGCTTAGGTTCTCCATGGTACGTCTTTAGATTCTGTGTTTTGAATCTGAGGGCCTCTTCTTGGCTCATGTTTGTGATTCCAGACTTTCAAGACTAAATGAAATGCAACGAAGTTGGTTTTTAGCCCCTTTTCATGCATCTAAACTTGGTTTCTGGCTTCTTGTTCTTTCACTGATTTATTTCCTCCCTCTTTTTCAGTGATAGGAACATTATTTTCAGAAAATCTCCTCTTTTGTCACCTAGGAGGGATGGGTGTAGTCTCAAACTACTGCATAAGCATTATTTATCCTGTTTCTTCTTGATGAGTGCTACTCCATGCCATACAGTGTTCTTCAGCTATATAGGTTGAAGACATGGATCTTGTGTATTGCCTTGCTAATTATAACAGGTTGCTGCAGTCCTGGTTGAATCTACCTCTTGTAAATAGTCACTAGGCAGATGTGGATGTGTCTTTACTGGAGCCTGCCCAGTCCCAAAGAGCCTGCAGCAGCCATCTCAGGTTTCTCAGACATATTCCAGAGGCACAAACTGCGTTTGGTACCTTCAGCTGCTCTGTGTGTCTGTGAAAGCCTAAACTGTAAGCCATGCTAATCATGACAGGGAAGACCACAGAAATCTGTTTGAGTAACTCTGCTCTAAGAATAAATATTTGTTCTGGGGCTGCTGTTGCAGGGTCCTGCCTTCTAGAAGGTAAGTTAAGTCCTGAGATGTTTTGTAAAGGAATTACTGTGACAGAAAACCAGCTGGTTTAGGTCAGTTTCTTATTCTTCGTAATCCCTTTTCTACATTAGTCTCTTCATCAGTGTGACTTAACCTTTCCCAATCAAGTAGTGTCCTTTGACTCTCATACCATTTCTTCTTTTCCTGCCTTCTTTGGATCCAACAGTCAAAATGTCCTTTGTTCAAACTAGGTTCAGAATAAGGGATCTTTGATGTCAGTCTCCTTCACCACACACCCCATGTTTCAATGTGCTGGACTCTTTGCCAGCTGACGGTACTCTGCTAATGCATGAATGAGTAAGGTTTTAGAAAAAGTTAATTCTTTCATGTGTGCTAGGGAATCCTTGCCAATCATATTCTGTCCCATAGGAGTGGCAAAAAGAACAGGTGGGGAGGGTAAGATGAGAAGGAGATAGAAGGGAAAATAATTTCTTGCTTCTGGATTGTTGAAAAGTAGCATCAGATTTTTAGACCCCAGTACAGTAAATCTACTTTTAAGGTGTTTGTAACAGATTAGAAATGCTGCAGCTACCTGATTCAAAGCTCTGATCCATGAAAAATTCAATTTGTAGGTACAAATTTCATTTAGATGAGTGAAACTCACCTTACAAAACTTAGATTAATTAATTTCAGAGTTAAGAGATTCATGACCCTTCAGGTACTGCCTCTCTTAACGAAGCTGCTGTAGATACTATGTTAGGTGGTGTGGTAAATCTGACTAACAGAGTTGGATCTGTGTCAGACCTGGGCACAAACTTTTCTTGGCCATGATTGTGGAGCTGCCACCTCAGTGTATATTCTTTAACATTCCATGATGTGATGTTTTTTTGAATCCAGCACAAACACTTCATGTGTTCTTTCACTGTTGACCATTGTATTCATGACTTTTCTCCTCCCATGTGAAACAACCTCAGGAAAACCCTGTTTTACTAAGGTTGTTAGCAGCCTGTTCTTCTAATATGCTTCCATTTGAATGGAAGAATACTGTAATTAGCTTTTGCCCCATGTGCTGGGTGGTATAGGACACAAGTCTAGGTAGGAGTGATTGATTTGGCACACTCCAGAATGCAAGCTGATACTTCCAGCAGTCAGACAGAATGTGGGTTTCCCAACAAACAGGGCACTAGAGATTACACCACTGTCCTCTTTGACCAGCATACTAAAAGTTACTTGGACAAAGAGCTAGAAGGAGTTCTAATTTCTAAACACATTTTTATAGAACCATTTCACATCAGTTCAGAAAGCAGCAAGAATTCAGATTTCACTTAAAAGAGAAAGCACTGCCTTAGAATAGACCTCTATTTCTTTAAAGCTAATGCTTGCCTGAAAGCGGACATTCTCAGGTCTTAAATAATCAGAATGCCATAAGCAGTGTTTTAAGGCTTCTTAGTGGTGCATCAGCATCTTGGGTTTTGCCATTTGCTTTTCTGTACGGCTGATGGTCAGCAAACATTACTTCGAAAATCTTTACCCTGTTTGTCATTTAATGTTGACAGATGAGGAACTTTTCCAACTGACTTTTATTCATTGTGCTGTGTTCCTGGCATTGACTCAGTTAAACTTTGACAATTTACACCTGTAACAGATAGGCCCTAGAGAACCTCTGTTTTGTTTCAGGGGTTTTCAGTAGCCTGCTTCTTTTTTACTTACATCAACTGCACTTGCGTTTAGATGAGAAGACTCTTAAGTATTACTGATGTTAAAATAATTAAATGGCACTTTTCCTACTTCAGGGAATTTACCCAATAAAACTAAGAAGCATCATCCTGAAACTAATACAAATTTGTTCCATTGCAGAGTTTGTAGTAGAATGGCAGAAACAAGCAGCTTTTCTGACAAATTTTATAAAATTGTGGGCCTTGCTTACTGATCAATGATTTCCTCTCTCTGACAAGTCAACATATACAAATTAGTATTGAGAATGCTTTATTGCTCATCAAACCTAAGACCTTACTGGAAGACTCTTGTAATAGGCTGGACTGAAGCACAAAAGCTTTCTCTACTGAAACATCTAAAGCTGCTGGATGTGCTCTGTTAGTACTTGCACCAGATCATTATGACTGCGGGTGTGCCCTCCTCAATAGCTCACTACCCTTTGTGTACCTTGCTTCTGTGTGAGGCTTTTGCTGCATGGCAACCTACCAATGTGGGGTTTCATCTGGGTTAGAGCCAAAGGAGTAAACTTCTCGGATACTTACAGGGGTCTCTCTTCATAGCTGCTGGCTGTTTAGAGAAAGTAAGATAACTTTTCGTTTACTAAATGCAGTAATAGCACTTTGATTTTAATCAAGACTTTGTATTAACAAAAAGTGAATGATGCTGTTTGTGATCTGACTCTCCATCTGAGGCCTTTTTTTCTTTACAGTCTTTGTCCAGTGCACCTAGGAGCTTGGGGTGGGAGAGAGAACGGGGTGAATTGAGTGTTGAGAGTTATGTTTGGAAATATTTTTATCAGTTAACTTTAGTTTAGAGTAGATAATAGCAGTAGGTAAGAAACTAACTGGTTCCTTTTCAGCCATGGAAGTAATCAGCTGGGGTGGTCCCAGGGCGCTCTGGGCACGAGTATTGCTGAGTGATCACTGGCTGCCACCTGCGTGACAAAGTAAAGGACCAACCCTTCAATTTATACCGGTGGAGCCAGATCACGGGAAACAATTGACAGGTAAAATACACTTTTGAAAATTTAAGGGAGAGGAGAGACTACATGTGGTGTAAATGGAGCAAAGAACCTAAAAGATTGGCCACAGATAGCAAAGGTTGCTCCCATGAAAATTTTACATTGCTTTAGCTTGCTTCATTTTGAGGAGAGGCGCATAGCAAAGCACAAGCTACATGTTGCTCCCCTGGAAACATGGAGCCTCATTAGAATAGCAATATTGAGTTGTAGCAGGGAAGCAACTAATGGAATCTTATAGTAGTTAGAAATTCCAGTTCATATTTATGCACGTGGTTTCAGATCTTTGAATGCTTGTTGTCTTGGTGTTGGGTGCTTTCCACTGGTCCAAGAGATGGGTTTCGGTTGGTTTTTTTTAGGGAGGCCAAAAATAAGTTGGTGAATTTTCAAGTTTACGTGTTGAGTGTACAGTAGTGAGTTACTCAAAGTCTTAGAATGCCATTCAAAAGTGAACTAATTTTTGTGCTGTAGGTCTTAATCTTGCAGATAAAACATTTAGCATCAATATTTTTCTTCTAGTTTATGGTTTTTTATTTAGTGGACTGGCTGAAAATAATTTGTAAGGACTTTTAACTAAATTATTTTTACTTATTTAGAGTTGTTAAGCTTATGCTTAGCCCAGCGTGATACAGGATTGGTGTGACAACTCGTTTTTAATCAGTGACTCAAAATTGTGATCACCCTGATGTCACCGAATGGCCACAGCTTGTAAAAGGTAAGTATAAAGCATACAGTGTTGTTTCTCAGGACCATTTTCAGTATAATGTTTATTTTAATAAGTGTTTCATTGGTAAGGGTTGCAGTTAGTTTTATAAATAGTATTAAGGTATATTGTTTGTTTAAGATAAGTCAGCTGGCAAAGTTGACTGACTTTTTTGCTTAGAGTGATTACAAAGCTCACTTAGCTTGTCCATGCCTCATTTCTTAAAATATGAGCACTGTGGTGCTCTGTGGTATGCCTCTTAAGAGCAGTACTATCACTTAAAAGTCTCTGGTGGTTTTTACTGTCATACTGACATTCTGTATAAATTGTTTAGCGTACTTATTAAAGCAATTTGTTCCATTTTTTTTAATGTATCTGTCAAGGAGGTTTGATGTTAAAATTTCTAGGCTTGCATACCTTTACTTTTCTCTCCTGGGGAGGTGCAGTGGAGGTAAAAGGAGTGGCTTGCAGAATGGAGAAGTTGTTCCCTGTGTTATTGGAAGTGAGCCATCATTTGAATTTGCTAGCTCATACTGCAGTATTCAGATTAGTTGGTGTCTTGTGATCAGTATCTACGATCTAATTCAAAGCTGAAATTTGTAAGAGCATTTGCCCTGAGATTTTCTCTGAACAGAACTCTTGTTTCAGATTTTAAGCATGATGAAGGGATACCTTGCCATATTATACAGTTGTTTTTCAGTACTGTTGCCTGCTCAGAGGAATAACAAGGTATCTTGTTTGTAAACAATTGGATATTGCAGAATAAATAGCTTCTCAACAAACAGCTACAATTCCTGTAATTGGATTGATCTTCCATGTTGTTTTAATGAGTCCTGAAAGCTCATTTTATTTGGTACTTATATTGTCATTTGAAACCTTTTTAAATCTGGTTAATAAGTGCATAATAGGTTCTGCAAATCACAGTTATGGTAGGTCTGCACATGTTATAGAAAACAGTAAGCTGAAGGAATTTGATCTCTGTTTTCTGTAGAACCACTTACCTTAGAGACCAAAAATTTTTTGACTCAGCTAGGTTTTATTTTTTTCTGAACTTTCCTGAAACTGTGTCTTTTCTTATATTGTTGTCTTACAGAAGAAACATTTTTGCGAAATAGCATGTACTGAACTGCGCTGTCTGTTCAAAGCGCAGATAAAACTCATACAAGTGATAAGGATAGGAGAAGACTTTGGATATACTGATAGCTATGTTTACGTGTTTATACTACAAATCACCAGGCTACCTTTTGTACATGCTAAGTTTAGAGGCCGATCTTCTCTTTTTCTTGTAATTTTTCATACTGCTATGTATTTTAAAGGCTCAAATTGATTAATACTCATGATGTTTTACTTTTAACACCACTACTTCATTTGTATTTTCATAGCAACTTAAAGCACTACTCTTACCCAAAGCCTCATTGTGTTGTATTTCCTATGACTAAAACAAAGATAGCAACCTCCTCAAGCTTCCACGATCTCTGCCATCGGTTTCTGAAATCCTGGCTGTCAATGGAGGAGCTAGCCAGGATGAATATAAATACTCTCTTTTTTCCCGCTGTTCCTCAGGCTGTATGGCTCCTAGCACTTCTAGGTGAATAAGTAGGGAAGAAAAATAATTGAGGTTCTTTTCTCTCTCCTAAGTATTTAGTGACTTCTTTTGGTCACTGGAGTTGAAAGGAAATAAAATTTTTATTTGGTTTGCTGTTGAGCATTATTTTTGTCAGCAACTATCTCGTCAGTCATGAATTTTGAGCGAGGAAATAGAGACCAAATGTTGGGTAGGTTTTGTTATTTTTCAGTTAGAGGTTATTTGCATTTTAAGCATGAGTATAAAATTTGTTGGTTCAGAATTCCGTCGTAGTGTCAGTTGAATTTTATAACTTGGAATATAAACAAGTAACTTCCTGTGTTCTGCATCATCTGTTGCTGCATAGTGTCCAGCTAGCCTAGGAATTTTAAGTTATCTGCCAGAAATGCTTTCTAGGCACTGGGTCTGTTAACATAGTACAGTTTGGTAAAATCCAGAAAGTTACCGAGATCTGCTATGTCAGTAGGGGGACTAAGATTTTTAGTAGACAATTTGGACAATAGTCCAGGCTTTAATAGGAGGGACCATTCAGGAAGGTAGTACAATGAAATATAGGAAAAAAGGAAATGTTTCAGGCTACAGGTGGTGACTTCCAATCGCATTTAGAATAGTATAAATAGTCATATAGTAAATTAGAAAAATCAGAAATTCTATTTCTATACAGAAAGATTTTTCCAAGTAAAGCTATGGCAAAGCCTGCTTAACTGTGCTGACTGAAGTCCTCTAGCAAACTCTGTGGAAACCTACAAAGGGAGTTCTATTTGCAGTTTTTAGCTCACTTCTGTGTTGAGAAAGCTCTGTCATGAAAGGCGTATTTGTTCATGTAAGCTACTGAGTTATACTGCAATGGCTGTGCTCTATTTCCACTCCTCATGCAATATATCCAGCATGGCAGTTCTGGTCAGCTGTACCAAAATCTATACCCAAGTGAAGGTTGGATAAGGTTCTTCAGGATATTCTTTCAAGGCAGCTTAAGGTGTTTGGAGTCAAAACAGCTGCATTCATACTGCCTGGTTTCCTGGCTTGTCTGGCTACAAACTCACTGGGAAGTCCTGAAGGATGGGAGAAAAATGATCTGTCTAAAAATAAATCTAAAAACCCCACTTGAATCAGTGCCGGTATAAGGAAGAAGATGGGAATAAAGAGGAGCTAAACAGCTATAATTTAGCCTACTTAAATTAATATGGCACTATACCCCTTAAATTACTCTAAATAAGGTCAAGGGAGTTGGCACGCTGAACACAGGTGCTGCTTGTGCGTTCAAAAATGCCAGGCAATAACACCTAATTTTGAATATTACTGGCTGACCTGGTGGCTGGAAGGAAGAAACAGGAAGCTGCCTTTGACACTTCTGCTCTCTGAAGTTATGTCCATAAATTCAAGTAGAGAGACACATGAAATTTGTTTTAACATTCTGTTGAGACCTGCTTCGGAGCTGCTGCTTAGAGTCCAACTGTGCTGAGAATCTGTTAGTAACAGTTGATCGCTGATGAACTTTTGAGTATACATTTTGGTTACAGAAGTCATTATGAAGAATTAGCCCAGAAGTGGTGCACTATGCAACCTGAATACGGAAGTGCTGCCAGCAGAACTCTCCTCTAATGGCTGCTGTTGCTTAAGCTGTGAGGAAACAGTGCTGTCCTTCTTTGAGAAATTTGGCTTAATTGTATTGTCAGGTTTTATGTTATAAACTGTCTTTTAGAGTTTGGTCAAACAAATTCAATGTGCAAGTGCATAAAAGTTAATGCTTTTAGTGGCAATAATACATAATCATCACTTTCCACCTTTCCTAACTCTTCATATTGTAATGATTTAAAATAACAAAGAGTGCTTAAGGTTTCGTATCTGTATTTGCAGATCACCAGGAGAACCTCACTCTGAAAACATTGAAACTAGCCGAATGTAAGTACACGAGCGGATGAGTTTAGTATATCTTGTTTAAAAATGTTCTGAACAAATGTAACAGTTACTCTTGTACCTGCTTAAAAAAGAAGACAAAAGTTGAGTAAAATTGCAGAATGACCTTAGAAAATTTCAAGTTAGTACCTTGGTATGGATAAATAATTTCAAGCTCCTGTAGAAACTGTGTTGATTCTTGTTTTTTTTTTTTAATTTATATTTTATTGGAGGGTGAATGGGTTGAAGGCAAAGTTCAGAGGTTTAATTTAATGTAAACCAGTAGATGGTAGCATAATACAGTGTCAGAAATCTTCAGGCCTGTATTCAGACTTGACAGTACGGGTGTAATTTCTACCTGTTGTTCACTAACGTCTTGCATGGGTTTGAAGACACTTCAGTACTAAGGCACAATACCTGCTCATATCTGTTTTGGCAGATGGATTGCTGAACTATGAACTAAAAAAAAGTGTGACTTAATTTGGCAAACTTATATATGAGTTACTTCTAGAAGCAGAAAACTAGCTTTCCTTCACTAAACAGTATTCATGCAGTATTTTGCTCACAGTTCTGAACTTCGTTTCGGTCTGTTTTCGTTAGCCTAGAAGCCAAGATTAACTAGAAGCAAGATTGTGATAGGCTGAAATGTTCATTTCCATTTCAAATTCAGAAGCATTACAGGAATAAAAACTTTTTTCTTTTTTTAAAAAATGGTACTATTTGAGACATTATTCTTCTGTTAGCAAACAAAATTCTTTTCGAGCTATTCAAACTGTCCTGTCATAGAACTAAAATAGCAAAACCACAAACTCTGCTTTTCTGGCTCACAGCACAGTTCCAAAATAATAGAGGGAGCATAGCCTAGTGGTTGGGGTGCTGTCCGAGGCTTCTAAAGACCTGGGTTCATTTCTCTTCTGCTACAAACTTCTCTGACCTTAAGCTGTCTCCTCCACACCCTTCCCCCAAGTGGTCTAGCATTTTACACGCTGTGGGCTGAATGCCAGTTTCAGGATGTTTTGCAGGCTAGGGGCATGGTGTGAATTGCTCAAGGACTTTTCTCTCTGTAGCTGCCCAACTTGGGGAGGAGCAAAACTGAGGTGAGCCCTTCCACATTTGACTGCATAGCTAACCTTAAAAGTAATGAGAAGGAAGCAAGGAACACTTTTCCTGTGTGTTTTTAGCAATTCGGTGCAGTAAAGTCTTTTCTTTCACTAGGAGGAGCATTTCTCCTGGGACAACAAATTTGCTTTTGGTTGTCTCATGCCGTCGTGTTACAGAAGTGCCGTCGTGTTACAGAAGTGCCATCTCAGTGCTTGCTTAGGAGTACAGGTTGCAGGGATCCAGATGTGAAAGGTGACTGGCTGTCGCTACATGGACATGCGTTAGAGACGGAGATTGCAGGGCAAAAACCCTGCTGTGGTCTCTTCTGCTCCAGTAGCAGCCCCTGCTGCATTGTGGTTTATTGTTCCTGCAGCAAGTTGTGTTCTCTTGTTTCCCTGGCCTAGCCAGACAGGGCAAATCGGGCTGTAGACTGGCTGTAGTCCGCTCTGGATCTTGTCAGCTTTTTACACATTGTAAGAAAAAAGGTCAGAAACAAGGATCTTAATTGGTGTGAAACAAAGACTTTATAAGGACCTGTGATAAATCAGAAAAAAAAAGGCAGTAGAACTGTTTTTCCTTCTAGCAGTTTCAATTTTTTTCCATGTTTTATTCTCCTTAAAACTAACCTGAAAAAATAATCTACACTAGCAAGTTTTCCTGTCTGAAAGCTGAAGTTTTTTGGGTTTTTTTTTGGTGCAGATGGAATGTCAGAGTTGCCCTGACTATGTAAATTTCAGTTATCTGTCTAAAATAGATGTAAACCAGTCAAGCTGTAGGGATTCATATATTTCAGTAGTATTTATACAGTATTAATGCATGGTGTAATTGCAAAACTAAATTTTTAAAAACTGTATCACAATGAGATGTGTACATTACCTGTAAGAGAGAATTTCTGCAATCCTGCAGCATAGTTGCTCTTGCCCCATAAGGTGGAATGTCAGGCTGGGTAATAAGTGTGACTGGCATGTCTAGTGTGTAGCTAAAATAGTTACTATGTTATTTACATGCCTATTATTCATTAGCAAACACTAGGAATTACACAAATGTTTTGTTATTTGTGCAATGAATGGTTAAGTTAATTTTGCTCTGGCTGATATAATTGCTTTATTTGTTACTGTAGTTTGCATTGCAAAGCTTAATACCAAGAGGATAGTCACACGTTTCACATGTGTGAATTAAAATAAATAAAAAGGTCTAATAACTCTTTCAGACTCTTATGCAGAAAATTCTTCCATGGATAAGTCTTGCTTGTCCCAGGCTTTTCAGATTCTGACTCTGTGTGATGAACATCTCTGTTCTAGCTCGGAGTTAGGAGTCTCTTTTCCTTAGCATTCATTCAAGTCTCTGAATTTTTAAGGTCAACATCCTCTCCTGTCTGCTCCTGTCACGGGTCTGCATTAGTTTTCAGCTTCAATTAGTATAACTTTCTTAAGAACTTCTTTTTCACTAAATTACATAATTTTTAATTGTGTATATTAACAGTAATTGTATTCTTATAATCTCTTATCAGTTCGTGTATTTTGACTCTGTGTATTGTATGTTGTCATATCAAGGCAAAGGTTTGGGTATTTTGAACTTTCTGTTCATTCATCTCTCCTCTTTTTAAGGATGGAATGCTTTTCAATTTTGAAGCTTCTCTTTCTCTTTTTAAAGTCAACACCCACCTACCCCCACCGCCCATTTAAGGTGTTGTTACAGTTATAGTTGATGTATAGTCATCTCACATTGGAGTAGATTTGATATCTGGTTTGTTTCACTGGAAAAGAATTGTGAAATAAAAATTCTGCAGTAGCCTCAAAACATGCCAGAATTACAACCATTGCAAATATATACAGTAATAGTGTAAGTATTAGTGTTTCTTGATACATACTTTCAGACGTCATCCTAGTGCTTTCTAAACATTGAATGCTTTACGTTACTTTCCTGATAGCTGATTAGCGTAACATAACTGTGGGACATGCTGATCATGGCCTCTGTCAAACCTTGCCCACATATAGGAATTTTTGTAGCAATTTGCTGCTTGATTTATTGCTGTTCTCAGAAGGAAAATATGTAAGAAGTGTCTTTATGTACACCTGCAGCCTTGTGCTGTCTTATTCTGTGATCTGTCTAAGATGAATTTAAAAATTTCTTGGAGCCTCTTGGAATGCATTATTTAGTCAGGCAGTGATTCCCTTGAGGAAACTTCATCAGTTAATAAGACTGCTTTGACTCTACTCAAGAATTACTACTATTTTAAATTTAGCAACTACTTGTTACAATTAAGTGTCTGTTTTACCTTTGCTTCCAAGAGCAAACATGAGGTAAATTGACTGGATTTTATAATGATTTGGAAGAAAAGGAATTCCAGCTTTTGCACTAGAAAATATAACTGGAGCAAATGGTTCCCATGGAGCTTGGAGGTTGCTGTAAATTTACCAGTTAAAAATAAACAAAAAGAAAGCTTAAAGAGGATATATTTCTCCCTGGATCTGTCTAATCCACATATGCTGGGCTGTTCTTAAACTGGAGACTCAGGTGTTTGTCTTACGATCCATGTGATTTGCGCTTAGCTTCTGCATGATCATGGTCGTCCTTCTAGAACAGCGTCATGCAGAATGAAGGTATAGTAAAAGAATGCTACCATGAAAACCTAATTTAAAAAAAGTGTTCTGGAGTTTTCAGTAACTTGAAAATAGAGCTGTGTGATTGTCCCTTTCCTGTACTCAACCTCTTTTCTTGAAGTTACACAAGGAAGAGTAGAAGGTTGATCAGCGTCTAGGTATCTTGTCTGCAGGTCTGTCTTATGTGTTGCAATGGTCAGTCCTCTTCTTATATCAGTATTTTTATCTGAAACAGTGTGTCTCTTCTATCATGCTTTCTACTGTAACACACCAGTGGTCCAGAAGTAGATTATCGGAATCGGTGTCTCCAGGTTACTGTCTATATGTTTTGATAGCTCACTGCAGTGTTAATCTCCTTTCTTTTGTTGGGCTGCTGATTAGAATACAGTCTATAAATTTCATACTTGACAAATGTAAGCTTGTTTAGTAGAGAACAACGTGAATTTTAATTGTGCTTGCTTGAGTGCCAGGACTTCTTTAACCGAGGGAAAACAACGTGGAAGATACTCAAGAATATGTATTTTGCTTAATATTTTATAAAATGTTCTTTATTTGTCTTGTCCTGAATATAAAAGACAGACTGAAGGATTCCTACATGTAAGTTTATAGTCAGTCCTAAACTTAGTAATAAGTTTATTCCAGCAGTAATTCAGTGTACTTTGTCTTTGTAGTAAAATAAATTTATGGGCTTTTTTCATAAAGGCTATATTTCTCCCCTGCCTTTGCAAAAGGTACTAATGCTGTAAATGTGAGCGTAGTGTTTAAAACACAGTCAAGTATGCCTACAGTCATTATCATTTACATCTGTTGATTGCTTTCGATAATTGCCTAATAACTGTTGCCCGATAATCAGTTATTTAATGGCTTCAGGCCTGTAATGCTGGGGGTGGGGTGTTGAAATTGGGGTTTTTTCCCTGAAATTGTTTGGATTGAAAAGCCAGGGTATAATTGATGCATTATTCATCTCTCAATTTTTTGGCTAATTGGATGTTGGAGAGATCACATAGGTGACAGGGCACTGCATGTCGCCTTAAGAAAGACAGATAGGAACCAGGGCATGAAAACAGTTGGTCTGTGGAATGACATTCTCTCTGTAGAGTCCTGGAGCTAATAACCTAGAGAGGAAAGGGCAGTAATGAAGGGCGTTTTTCTAATAAGACTGTAGCAAGGTAATTTTTCTGAGAGACAAGATTGAGAGATACGTGCTGATCATGTTCTTGACCCTGTCTCTCTAACTATCTTTCTGCATTTGTCCATTAAAGCCAGGACAACTCTTCTGTTCTCAGGTTCACGCTTCCTGAGGAAGTGCTGTGCCTGACTTTGTCAGCACATGACGTTCCTGGAGGCACAGAGGATCTAGAATATGTGGTGGGGAGGGAAGGAGGAGGTCCCTTGGGTGAAGCCAGTGTGGTCCAAGGGAGCTCACAGCCTGTACCGTAGCTATAGGGGCCCACCACACTGGAAAGAACAAGGTTTGAGAATGTGAGCTCCATGTGGGTATACATTTGCGGATGCATGTTTGCTGGGGTACCAGTGGCCAAGGCAGGCTAAAGGTGTTCCAACAGTGCTGGAACAGAGGGCTGGGCTCCAGCTCTGCGTGGAGCGTCTGGCAGTTGGGTGTGCAGACCACTTCAAAAGGGTCTGTGCGGGCAGTGCTTTTACTGGAAGCTTGTCTTCTCTAGCACTGCTGTTCTTGCTCTTAGCTAAACAGTCGCAGGAAACCAACATGCAAGGTTTGAAACTGAAACTCTCAGAAAGCAATATTTAACTTAAAGATGTCCATCTATAACCCGCAGTTTTTTAAAACAGTGTTTGATCTGCAGGTCGTCATACTTCCACAGTGTAGTATAACTGTTGCAGGTGTGTAAGTCGCTTTTTGCTTCTGTCTGTTAAGGCATATACTGAAAGTTGGTTTGCTACTAGTATTAAAACCAAACTTCTCCCTGTTTTTTTCCTATCCAAAAGACAAACATAAATTTTCCTCTCATTTCCATTCACATTAATACTTTTGTTGTTTTTTTGTGTTAAGAAAACAGCTTATGAACGTTTTGGCACTTCTCAATTCCTAATAGTTTTGTTAAAACAGGCCAATGTAAATTTCCATTTACTAAAATTGGCCCTCTTAGAGCAATCTGAGACTTCTGTGTAGAAATACATGTACGTTGTTGTGTCCCAAGCAGAAATCGTTCAGAAATATGTCATTTCATACTGATATTTCCAGACATGTATGACGTCTTCATTCATATTTATAAAATTTAGGTAAACTTTAAAGCAAAAATTATGCATTTATGCAGATATTTATAACTTCAGGCATGTTTTGGCACTTGAATGAAAATGTATTGCTCTGAAGAATTATATGCTTTAGGTTTTTCTAAAATTCCTTAAATGTTTAAATATCTGATTTACTCTATTGCAACAGTTTCCTTTATGTAGCATTTCTCTGTATTTAGTTTAAGATATTTGGGAAATGCAAATTAGGTACTGGTGCACAGGAATTTTGAACCAGTGCCTTCAACCCCTTGTTTTATATGTGATTTATACATTAAAAATTTACTTATGAACCCAAAATGCAGCCCACTGCACCATTGTCAAAGTATCTCGAAAGGTAGAGGCTCAATGGTGTACGTTTCTAGTGATATTCCACAGTCTGGGGGGCATTTCAGTTACAAATGCAAAGTGCTTTTTATCTGGCTTTTTATTAGTTAAAGAACAATTAAAAAGTCAAAAAGCATTCCCTTTTCTTCAAGTTCTACAAAAGTCAGTCAGTGAATATAGTGAATAGGGCCACAAAGATGATCAGAGGGCTGGAGCACCTCTCCTGTGAAGACAGACTGAGAGAGTTGGGGTTGTTCAGCCTGGAGAAGAGAAGGCTTTGGGGACCCCTTATAGTGGCCTTCCAATACCTAAAGGGGGCCCACAGGAGAGATGGGGAGGGACTCTTCATCAGGGAGTGGAGCAACAGGACGAGGGGTAACATTTTTAAACTGAAAGAAGGGAGGTTCAGGCTAGATATTAGGAAGAAATTCTTTCCTGTGAGGGTGGTGAGGCACTGGAACAGGTTGCCCAGAGAATTTGTCAATGCCCCATCCCTGGAAGGGGGATGGGTTCAAGACCCGGTTCAAGATCAGGCTGGATGGAGCTTTGAGCAACCTGCTCTAGTGGGAGGTGTCCCTGCCCATGGCAGGCGGGTTGGAACTCGATCTTCAAGGTCCCTTCCAACCCAAACCATTCTATGATTCTAATACTAATAAATGGAAGAATGTGCTTGTGAAATTACTGGACACTGGCGAAGGAAGATGATGCCTATTTCAGGTGCCTCTCCCCCTCATTGAAGCAGTGTGTCTTGCTTGAGGAGGTTATACAAGGCCCCCTGTGTGGGAAGTTACCCTTAAAGCTTAAGGATATGCCTGCGATATGTCTGTGAAATGTTTACAACTGCACCCACACCCGTGCAGTTTCCTACCGGGATGTGCAACAAAAGTCTGTGTCTTTGCAAACATATATGCAAGTCAGTCACTGCAGCCTCAGCTACACTAGAAGGTCTCTATGCTGATGTACCGTAAATTAATCATTGAGTTTATAAGGGACCAGTTACTCTTTACTAGATCCCTGTATAGGAACTTGAAGGGAGCTGCAGCCCTCGCTGTATAGCCTGAGCTAAGAATAGAGAGGTTTGTGTTACCTTGCTTGAAGAACCAGTTTTAGTTTTCTACATACTCAATGAGCAGAGGAATGTACAAAGGGATCAAGTTTTCACCTTTGGAGAATGGAGAAGGTATGCTACTTTTTTTTTTTTTTCTGAGTAATACAGAGATGTGGGCTGTTGGCACTAGACAGTGACAATAATCCCTCAACTACCCCAATGGGAATGTGGTATGGAATATCTTACTGTTCTGCGAAATCAGACGTTGGCTTACTTAGAACTTCATTCTCTGTGAGAGCTTTCATGTATGGACCTCAGTAAGGGTAGCTCCTGGGGGGAAGGCTTGGTAAATTCTGTTCTACTTTCTTAGGTCTGTATCCTCACCTTAAGTCTCCACTTTTTTTTTTTTATTTACTTCAATAGTTTATCTGAGGTGATGTCAAAATTCTGCAGAATAGCTGCTAGGGAGAGGTGGGGATGGAAATTCTAGTACTGTTGTACATTGTATTGTTTCCTTCCATAGTTGACTAAAAATAATCTAACTTTCAATCAGACCTTCCATCTCTAATAATATTTCACAGAACTTGAGTCAGTGCGTCTGCAGCCATGAGTCAAACGAAAATGTTTTTACAAACAGCAGTATTGTAGGCATGGCACAGTTTGAGAAGTAACTGGTAGCTAAAAATTGGAAGCAAAACCTTGAGTCCTTCCAAAGTTAACTGTTAGAGACAAGTCTGACATGAGCTTTGTCTCCTGGCATTTCGGGTATGACCTGATTAAAGTAGACTGTTACTTAAGATGATAAAAGGTGCTGTTAATATATCAGTATTTATACACTGAAATAACTTCATTGAAAGTAGATGTTACATAACCTAGAAAGGTATAGAGTCTTCTTTAAGACTAACAATTTCTCCAGTTTGAAAAGTAAGTTCTCTCTTAGTGAATTGGTTGGCTTTTCACAATATCAACTTTTCACAAGATAACTTAATCTGAATAACAACTCCAGCTACTTTAGGTAAATAAATAAATACACACACCTGAATATATATATCCATATAAATACACTTAGAACAGCTGTGAGAAATAATCTATATAACCAAAATATATCCATATATAATCATAGGTGTATTACATAGGTCAGAAAACACCAGAATTATGGCCAAAAAAAAGTGATCTACGTGTAGACTGCAATGGAGTAATAAGATGGAAGGAAAATGCAATGAGGGAGGATAAAGTTAAAATGAGAACATGTATATGAAATAACTGCCTCTTTGTATGCACTGTGGAAAACATGATCGGTGAGAGAGGGAGGAAAATTAAAAGAACAGGAAGTTTCAACTTGAGTTGGAAAGAGCTTTCAGGAAGGCATCAAGGAAATGCATAGGAGAGATTGCAAGAGGAGTAAATAAGGAGTGTGTTGGTGAGACGGATGGCCATAGCTCAGGTGTACAAATTCAATATTAACAAAGAAAGGCTTTCATATGATATATTTATCTGCTTACAAATGATGATATTTTGCACTCCAAATCTAAAGGTCTGGAATGATTGAAAGTCTAGAATGATAAAAGCATGAAATTTTGGCATTCAGAAGTAAATGTCTGAAATCACGTACTGGTCTGAACTATGAAAAACTGTTTGGTTTTTTTTTTAAGCCTCTATTCTAAAAGCTGAAATATGAAAGACAAGATCAAAAAACCCTTATATTTTATACATACATGCGGAGAGACCCGCTTTCCTAAGTTCACATACAAAAATTGGAGAGACTAGAACTCTTTCCTTGGATCAGAATACAGCTATTCCCTGTTTACGCAGTAGTGGCTTTGATGGTGTTACTGGGGCTGTTTCCTTTTTTTGGGGGTGGGTTTTTTTATGGTTTTTCACTTCCATCTCAAGGTGCCAGGGAAACCTTTCTCTTAAATTTGTGGGGTTTTTTTGTCTTGGAACTCACTGGGACATTTGGAAGGTCAGCTGGACATTGAGGTAATGGGGTTTTTTTGTAAGAAATGGTTTTTGTTCTCCAGGATCATGAGATCTTGAAAGGTGAAAGGCAAGGAGCAAAGATGTTATTCCGGAATAACACACACCTCAATAGTTACTTTCAGAACTTGAGGATATTTTCCCTTCTGAAGCAACTGCATTGAAACCCTGATGCTTAACCAACCAGTATTAAAAGCTAGGTGCAGCAAGTGCTGAGTATTACCAGGGGGTCTAGCGCTTCAGTTCCTGAATACTTGTTCTGTGCAGAACCTGTGAGTGCATCAACATCTGAAAAGGCAACTTTAAGTTAATATCACAATTTCTGATGAAAAACTTGCTTCCCATGTTCTAACCTTTATAGTACTGTCTCACTAAAGTTAGGTAAAAAAACGGCATGTTACACCTAATCAAAATGTTTGAAATGTTTCATAGTTGATATTTTTCATTAATAACTTGTTTTCTTAAATGAAGGGAAAGTTTGGGGCTTTCTTTCCAAAATGTAGTGAAATATGGTGCTCTTGATGTTGCATGCAGCTTCTTCTGTCCCAATTACCTGCAGCTTTCTGGCGATTTCTTTACCATTTGCATGTTTCTGTAAAAGTCTGTGGATATATATAGTACTGAATGCATTGACTTGAATAGCGATACCATTGTAATTCTTCAAAATACATACTTGCTGTGTATAATCGCTGGAGAAAGGGGAGGATTTGGCAAATACCTTTTTTTTAAGAATGATGTACCTTATTAAGCTGAGGAGAGAGATGTTCAGCCCTGAGCTCTTTAGTCATGGTTTTGTCATCAGTTTAAGGAGTATTTTTTCCTACAGATTTAAACAGACTAAATATCAGATAACTTAGTCATCTGAAATCTTGTTTAAAAACAGTTTATATTTTTAAAGGGTTTATATGCTATTGGTGTAGTATTGATAGTATTACTAAATAAATGCCTGAATCATTTGTATTTCATGCCTTTTCCCTCTGTCAGTGGCAACCATACCTTAGTACTATACGTCAGACTCAATCACCTGTATGAGATCCAGTTCTGTTTCACTTGCAGCCTTGCTTTGCATCTAAATTGCTCTCTTTTTCAGTGACAAATGAGATTGTTCAGAACTGAACAAGATTGTGTCCACTGTAACAGTAGAATGCAATGCTGGAAACTGCATAAACAGGATTTACCTTTCACTTACATAGGACCCACAAATTAAATTGTGTGTTTAAATATATTTGTCAAGATGAGAATCCCGCATTTGAAAAATCTCCTGATGTGTTCTCTCTGATACAGAAATCTTGTGTTTCGGTGCCTGACTAATCTCTGCCTTGCTGATGCTTTTGAATGAGCTTTGTATGTGAAAGCTCTACTAATCCTTGTACTTACTGTTTGAATGTTTGCTACAGGAAGCGAGCAGCTGCAAAGCATCTAATAGAGCGCTACTACCACCAGTTAACTGAGGGCTGTGGAAATGAAGCCTGCACGAATGAATTTTGTGCTTCCTGTCCAACTTTTCTCCGTATGGATAACAATGCAGCAGCCATTAAGGCCCTCGAGCTTTATAAGATTAATGCAAAACTCTGTGATCCTCATCCCTCCAAGAAAGGAACGAGCTCAGCTTACCTAGAAAACAATTCCAAAGGTGCCCATAACAATTCCTGCACTGACAGAAAAATGAATAAGAAGGAAATGCAAGGCCCAAGAGATGACTTTAAAGGTAAGATGTTATTTTAGAATTTTCCTAAAATAAAATGCATTTAATATGCACGAGTGTAAGCCTGTGTAATTCACTGTGGTGGTGTTCTGACTGTGGTAGTGTTCTGCTGAGTTCTTAAGTAAAATGCAATATTGGAAAATCAAATATGTTACTATGGATTCTGAAAAAATGGCTGGATTAATGCTGAATATGGATTCCAAATCTGGATCTTTACCACATCTCTGTTAAAATCCATGTGCCTTTGTTGCTTTCTGAGGTTACTGGGTTTGCAAATATGGAGAGTTTTAAAGTGCTGTTGTGTGACTCTGTTAGTTTTGCTAGTTTCATAACTCTTCTGTAGTTAATGAGTTATAAAAGTTATCCTTTAACTAATTCCGGTTTCTGTGTTCAGAAACTTAACAGATGAACAAGAATGATACAGCAGATGATAAGCAGTAGATCTGCTAAGCTAGAAAAAGTTTAAGCAGAGTAATGAAATACAGTTCTGTATGTCTTTTCTGACTTCTATTTAGCTTTTCAAACTCTCTAGAACAGTAACTACATACTACAAGAATAACTTTGTCATCAAAGCCCATGCTGCAAACAGAAATCACAAGCTATATGAAATTAAAGCCATTAACCTTTGAGCAGACCTTTTTTAAGTATCACTGCAGTAAGTGGTATAAACACAGAAGTTCAGGTTCACTCCTTTTAGCTAAAGAAGGTCAAACTGTTTACAGCAAAGAATTAAAAAGGCCTGCAAAATCAGCAATAAATCACAGCACTGTGTTGTAAGGGACCTAAGATGCTTCAGTCAATTCCTGCAGCAGTTTGTTCTTTATCTAATGCAAGGATAAATTTGTCCTCAAATTATTTATGATCTGAGTAAACAAAGAGGCAAACAGTAGGGAGGGGAAAGGGCAGCCATGTGGTGGTAGGCAGGCAGGAGGCACATCAGGGTGCGTTTTGTGATCTGTCTTATAAGTTTTGTGTATTTTTAATGGAGATGTGCACGTACAGGATTTTCTTCCTTCTCCTTGACCCTACCGTCTTGTCTCCCCAAGACAGATATCTAAGAATCTCCTCAACTTATCTTCAGAGACAGTGTGCTGTCGAAAGCAATGACTCAGACTTCATCTGTTGCAGCATGACAACCGCTGACCTGTCTTGTAGTTGTATGGACAGAGAGCACGAATGCATTCTTAAAGCCCATTTGAGACTCTTGGTTGCCTTTGGAATTGGATGATGTCTAAGGAAACTAGTGCTCTGAAATTTTTTAGGTCCATCCCCAGTGACAGTTACTGGGAAGATTGCAGTTAACTTTAAGAAAGCCAAGGAAAAGGATGTGCAGCTTGCATTGGATTGTAAATTCTAAATAAATTGAAATAAGTGCCCTTTAGAAAGAATTATTAAAATTTCTTTTCTGTAGTGCTAAGCCCTAAAACCTTTGGGGGGAAAATATATCTGGAGGCCATTGTCAGCATCTCAGTAGTAACCTTAGATGGCAGTCCAAAAAGGAGGAGGAAATAGGGAAATTGCAAATATATAAAAAGCATGGCTTACAAACGTAGTTATATAGAGAGCGCCATTTCAAAATCAGTGTTGTTATTACCTGGGAAGCTATTTTCAATTTTGATCACCAAAACATTAAATAGGTAACAGAGAAGGTCAATGGACAGACAGTGAGCACATAATCATACCAGAGCTTCCATAGGAGATAATGAAAAGATAATTAATAAATTTGTTAATTAGGAAGTGTGTCGTTGGCAATATTTAGATTACGTACAGCCTTTTTTGCGGTCAAGAGTCACTGCTAAAGCTTTACTTCATGTGCAGATTTGTCATGGAGTATTTGGAGTACTACTGAAAAAACGATCTGAGAGGAGATGGTTTACTTCACTGGGTCAGTTAGTTGCAGCAGAAAGGGTGAGAGGACAAGGCATGTAAAAGCTCCCGGGTTCAGGCACAAGTCAGCTAAAATTGACTTGAGTTAGAAGAAAGCTTCACTTACATTTGGTTTTCTCCAGCTGTTCTCACTGCTGTAACCAAAATGGGCCAGATTCTTACAGCAGTTCGGTTAAAGGATGATCACAAGATATGACTTAAAACTTTTAGGAAACTGCTGATGCTAATACTAAATATTTTAACTGGAAATAGCACACGGGTAGTTCCTTAAATACTATTAACTTTAAAAGAACAACTGGGGAATTCCTATTGTAAGTAAGGAAATCTGAAATGTGTTATGTTGTTAAATTGTCAAGTTTTGCTGATAATTTTGATGGTATGAATAGCCTTTGCAATCCAGCGTCAGTGAACTTGAGTCTACGGTCCTTATTTTGAGGAGCTATGACATGGAACAGCATCTTTATCAGCAGTTAAATTTAGGCAAGTTTGCTTCTTGACCATGCAGTGCAGCAGATAAAAATAGGAGATGTTGCACTAAGCTTGAATCCTTTCATAATATTTTCAATTATGTTGGTTTTTTAACAGAACAGTTTTCAGTTTTGAAGTTTTTTCACTGCCTTCATTTTGGTTGGAAGTCAATCTCAGTAGCATGAAGCTTAATATTTCCTGTGTTGTATGTGCTCTAAGAATGGCTTGGGGCCTCTGCGAAAATCAATAGGTTGTCTGTCTTTGCATCATTTTGTTTGTATTTCTAATTTAATGACTGCTTGGAATGAATGTTAGTGTAGGCAACCACATTTCAAAATACTTTAACATATAACTGTCTTTATTAAAATTATACTCTTCCTTCTTGCAGCAGAGATAGTTCTAGCACAGTCGGTGAATACAGTGCTCTGTGTGTGGTGTTGTAGATCGCTATGTAGACATGCTATTAAACAGATTCAGTTTTAGTTCTAAATGATGTGTCACTTCAGAAGAATCTGCTTGAACTAGAACATCTTTTCAGTGTTTGATTGTGTGGTGATCCTACTCTAAATCATCACCTGATGTGAAAGCACCCGTGGGTTCTGTTTGAGAAGTAGCATATAAAGATATAAATAGTAATATTTTCTGCTGCTCTTTTCTAAAGAGTAAGGAAGTTATTAAATAATAAAAGAACCACTGTTAAGGTTTAACCCAGCAGGCAGCCACACATCACGCAGCCCTTTGCTCGCTTCCCCCCTCCCCTCATTGGGATGGGGGAGAGAATCAGGGGAAAAAAGTAAAATTCATAGGTTGAGATAAAAACAGTTTAATAGGACAATGAAGGAACAGAAAGTAATAATTATAGAAAAATATACAAAACACGTGATGCACAATGCAGGTGCTCACCACCTGCTGACCAATGCCTAGCCTGTTGCTGAGCAGTGATCACTGATTCCTTCCCCCTGGCCAACTCCATTTATATACTGAGCATGGCGAATATGGTATGGAATCTTCCTTTGACCAGGTTGTCCTGTCTGTGCTCCCTCTCGGCTTCTATAGGATGCCAAAAAAGTCCTTGATTAAATGTAATCCTTATTTAGCAACAACTAAAACAATATGTGTTATCAACACTATTCTCATACTAAATCCAAAACACAGCATCTACTAGAAAGAAAATTAACTCTATCCCAGCTGAAATGAGGACAATCACAAAATTTCTTGTTTCGTATCAGAGGTTTGGAAGGAAGGGGGAACACACAGGTATTTGAAACCCTTGCAGATCCTGTGTGTAAACCAGCTTGTTCATCTGAATAGCAAGATGATGAGTATGCTCAAGTTATCTCAGTGAGGCCTAATGTACTTAATGTACAAAGAAATAACCCTCATGCCCAACTGTGTGTTTGATTTAGAAGGTAGCATAAATTTCTGAGCCTGTATTGTGGGGGTTTGGGGATGATTTTCAAGCATCAATTGAATATAAAAACAGTTGCAGAACTGTTTAATGCAGAAAGCATTAAAAATAGAAATAAGAAATCTTATATTCCAGTTAATATACAACAAACAAAATTACTGAATCTTTTCTTTGAGGTCTGTTTTTAAGGGGGAAAGAATCTGTGAAGTCCATCAGCGTGTGCTATGTTTGAAAAAAAAGAGGTTGATACAGTGGAGTTTGTGTGTAGTTTAATGACTTATGCGTTAACTGTGCAGATTTACCAGAAGACTGTATTGTCACACAGTCTGACTAGTGAAGTCTTTTAAAGTTTACACAATTTATTGATTGATTTATTTATTTGCACTTGTTTATATAATACTGTTAAACACTACCAAATGCAGTTGTCTGCAACACCGTTTTACCATTGAGCATGTTCTCTGATTGACATCCATGAATAAAATGTTTTACAAAATCATAGCGAATGAAACCACGATTCATCATGTTAATGCAATCATAAAGTATCTGTCTTAAGTTTATCCATCACTGACACTGTTTCTTCCAAAGTTTTCATGATGATGTAATACACAAATTTCTTGAGTAGAAAAAATTAGAAGTATTTTATCTTTTTAGTTTTTATCTTAGTAAAATGAGTATTTTTATCTTTTTATAGATGTGACTTTCCTAACAGAAGACAAGATATATGAAATTCTTGAACTATGTCGAGAGAAAGAGGATTATTCCCCTTTAATCCGGGTGATTGGGAGAGTGTTTTCTAGTGCTGAAGCATTGGTACAGAGTTTCCGAAAAGCCAAGCAGCACACCAAGGAGGAGCTCAAATCTCTTCAAGGAAAGGATGAAGATAAAGATGAAGATGAGAAGGAGAAAGCTGCCTGTTCGGCTGCTGCTATGGAAGAAGATTCAGGCGCATCGTCATCTTCGTCATCAAGAATAGGTGATAACCCACAAGGAGATAATAACCTCCAAAAACTAGGCCCAGATGAAGTGTCTGTAGATATTGAAGCAGTCAGACGGGTCTATGATAGATTACTTTCTAATGAAAAAATAGAAACTGCCTTTTTAAATGCACTTGTGTACTTGTCACCTAATGTGGAATGTGACTTGACTTATCATAATGTGTACTCTCGGGATCCTAACTATCTGAATTTGTTTATTATCGTTATGGAGAATGGCAATCTTCATAGCCCAGAATATCTGGAAATGGCTCTACCATTGTTTTGCAAAGCAATGAGCAAACTACCCCTTGCAGCTCAAGCAAAACTGGTCAGATTGTGGTCTAAGTATAGAGCAGACCAAATTCGGAGAATGATGGAAACATTTCAGCAGCTTATTACTTACAAAGTCATAAGCAATGAGTTCAATAGTCGTAACCTAGTGAATGATGATGATGCTGTTGTTGCTGCTTCAAAGTGCTTGAAAATGGTTTACTATGCAAATGTAGTAGGAGGGGATGTGGATACAGATCATAATGAAGAGGAAGATGAAGAACCCATCCCAGAATCAAGTGAACTAACTCTTCAAGAGCTGTTGGGTGAGGAAAGAAGAAATAAAAAAGGTCCTCGAGTGGACCCACTGGAAACTGAACTTGGTGTTAAAACTATAGATTGCAGAAAACCACTTATCCCTTTTGAAGAATTTATTAATGAACCACTGAATGATGTTCTAGAAATGGACAAAGACTACACTTTCTTCAAAGTAGAAACAGAAAATAAATTCTCTTTTATGACCTGTCCCTTCATATTGAATGCTGTTACCAAGAACCTGGGATTGTATTATGACAATAGAATCCGGATGTACAGTGAAAGACGCATAACTGTGCTCTACAGCTTAGTTCAAGGACAACAGCTCAACCCGTACTTGCGACTTAAAGTGAGACGTGATCACATCATAGATGATGCGCTCGTCCGGGTAAGTCATGCAGCAACGTGGAACTTAGTTTTGTTGGTTTTGTCTAGTGCAAACTAGTGGGCTTTGACTAACTGAAAAGGACCGTGTGCGAGTGCAGTGTTTTATGTACTAGATTTCCTCTAGAAGAAACTCAAATAGCTTTACGGCATTGTTTGAATTCTAAGCGTCCTGCTGAAGATTTGTACGTTCCATGGAATCCCTTCTACTCAGAATGGTTGCAGACTTAGATGTTTTAAAGTGTCAAATAGTTCTGATTCTCCATTGACAGATTCTATGCTGTTACAGCTCATAATGGTGAGTGACCAACTTCTGTTTCAGTACTTTTTCTTTGTCCTCTAGACTCTCTTGGATCATCTGATAGTAGGGTAATTCAGATGGAAGTTAGAATTAAAGCCTTTCCTTTGTCTACTTTTCTTGTGGACTTCTGAACTCCTAGATGCAAAGCATGTGGAGTGACTAAATGATAAGTAGAACTTCTCGCTTCTCTAAGTGTTGTGGCAATTTGCTGCAAATACTGATATGGCTGGGAAAGGAGAAGTAAGACCTGAGAACTGTGAGAGCAGCCTGTTTCTGAATATGCTGGCTTCTTGCAGTAAAACTTAAAGACATTTGTTCACACATCTTTGGAAGATGGGAATTACACAAGGTACAAACTATACAGAATATTTCACAGTAAAATTTTTTCATAAATATGTTCTTTAATTTTAGGGCTCTTCCTCCCTTTATTTTTTTGCTTAAAGCTGTTATTTTTCAGAAGCTCATTTTTCTGTGTTCTGTTATGAAAGCACAACAATGTTTGCAAAATTTTAAATTTAACCACAGCTTTAAAGCTTGTTGCTGAAGAGCCAGACAGGTATTTGGAAAGACTCGGGGGAAAGTACCTCTTTATGCCCTCAACCCAGCTTTTACTTCTAGTTTGATGACTTTAACTGCTACTGAAGGTTAATAGCGAGAGCCTTAAATGAGCTCCCACCTTGACTCTGTGTGTGTGTGTTGTGTATGTCTCAGTTTCCAGAGGGGTTAGCTGCTTCATGGCAATTGCTGATGTTGTGACTTAGTAGGCAAGACCTTTGTCTCCAGTACCAATAGGAAAAATAAAATTGCAATGCAGAAATGGCTTCTGTCTATAAACCCAATTTTGTTAGGCAAATGAGAAATTACTGTTCTGAGATTAAATCCTATTGTCTACCAGTTTTCTAATTTAAGAATACTCCCTGTAATTTCACTACCTACCAGACTTACAGTTGTATCCAGTTATGGTTCGTCACATTGATGTAATAGAGTTTATTTCCTTGACTCTGTTCAGCTTTGGGATACATAAGTACTGGAAAAAGGGGAGGGACAGTGCTATCTCTTTAGGAGGAGATGGACTGAAAGAGGATAAGAGCTAGTTGCGGGGAGATGTTTGTTTTAATGTCAGTTCCAGCAGAGAAGAAGCAGACATTCTTCCTCATGCTGATGAGGGGAAGGAAAATCTGTAAATATAAGAAAAGGCATTCCTCTGTATTTCTTGTTGTGGAAGGAATTTGAAATCCCTGAGGATAAAAAAAAAAAAACCATGTTGCTTAGAAGCTCATAGGTGATATCAAGTTGGTGCAGCTGCTATATCACAGTGTCATCACTGTGCACACTCTCAGTCTGTTGGAAATTTAGATAATTTAAATCACATTAAGCTCAAACATACTGATTTAAATTGTGATGCACTTGCAGCAGCCCTTGCACAGCCTAGCAGCCTACAAGTACATGCCTGGGCAGTTGCCATGGATCCTCTTATGGCTGTTAATTTAAGCTGTCAGAACATGCTAAATTATGGTGATCTGACTCTGTCAAAGCCCCAAGGAGAGTAAGAATTTTAAACTGTTTATTCTGGGACAGAAAATAATGGAAAAAGATACAGTTGTTCAATTTCTCAAAAGTGGCAAATAGATTATATTCAGTAAAACGTGATGACTGAAGACTCACCATCCTAGCAGGGGGAAGGGAGTTGCATGTGGCATTTCAAACAGATGCAACCAGGTAGGTGTTGTGAAATGATGTAGACTTAGAGGAAATGCTGTTGGTAAATATGGGTAGTGGCTACAGAAGTCACCGTGATATGTTTTAACTGATGGTATGAAGTATCAGTGCTCAAGGAAGAGATTTTTAAATATTCCTGGGAAGTGTTAGGGGTTAAGAAAGGAGCAAATGAAACAATACAGTGTCTCTGTTTACTATAGTGTGCCTATGTCTCTCTTTTTTTCATTGTTTCATATAGGTTTAACATCAAAATGCAATAAAAATAAATTTGGAGAGTTCAGAGTCTCTTCAGAGAGACTGTAAAGTCCTCTTAATGTTAGAAACGGTGATGGAGAGGACATAAAAGATGTTATGGAGAAGCTGAATGGGAAATACTGGTTCTCTCAACTGGTAGCACCAAGTCATGTTATCAGGAAGCAGACTTAACATAAGCAAAAGAACATTTTATTTCTTTTTTCCACACAGTGTGCCTTAAAATTATGGATGTTGTTGCACTGAACTTGTAGCTCTTGATGAAAGAAAGATCCATCAAAAGGTTATGGGCATTACAGGCATTTTGATGTGACCCACACACAAACCCAAGGAAGTCCTAATGCTTAAAGTGGTTTGCTGTGTCTCTGATTGTAGTCAGAGTTCGAACTGCAAGTCAAAGATGGGTACTGTATGTTTCTGTAGCAACACCCACAGCATCAAACCTAAGTGAAAACTACACTGTATGAGTTTGCCTCGGTGATGGTTGTAGTTTTGGGTGCAGTATTGAACTTTGCAGGTGTCTCGCCTGAAAATTGTCAGAAATATCTTGCCAAGATAAGTCTTCAGTAGTAAAAGCATATTCTTAGATGTGTTCAGTGACAAAATGTTTCCAAACATGTTTTAATTACAACAAAGTAATTATGATTACTGATATTTTTACTCTTGCATTGCATTTTTTACTTCTGGGGTTTGAAAACTTATAGACCTGTTTGAATTGTAAGTAATTATATACTCATGTCACTAGACCTGTGTCTTTACAGAAAGCCACTGCAGCCTTTTTTGTCTCTATATAACTCTGATAATTTCATGGTAAAAGTATTTTCAGAAATATTGATTAAAATGAGGTGGAGACGGTCTTATTCATATTTTCCTTATTGATGTTGGATATCCTGCAAGCAAATACATCAGTCAGCCTTCATAATTTCTTCTTGCAAATGGACTGAGTATGGGTCTTTCTCTGCTAATTAGTCGAGCTAATTAAGCTACCACCAAGCTGTTTTTCTCCTATCAATACTTAATATTTAAACTTTTAGAATTCAGTATGTGCATCTTCTCACTTTTTGGACTTCATTAAAACAAATATGAGCACTTTGCATGTATGAAACTTGCATCTGAAACTTTTTTTATTGTTGAAATGAACTTAAAACATGCTTTCTTTGTATTCTATACTACTTTGTATGTATGTTAGTCTGAAAAGTCAGTGGGGAAGTGGGGTGTTGGTAAAGGGCTAGTCCCCACTTTTATTAAGGAGCCCTTACATTTGGGAGTTGGCAGCTCAGTTTGCAGTTTTTGAAAGCAGGTTAACAGGCTTTTTTTAACAGGTTTCTTTTAAGAGGTTAGCTGTGCTCCTGCTGAGTCATGTTGCATGGATGTATGGTAGTAATGAAAGGAAGCTTATCCTTAAATCACCTCTTCTGCCTTTTCATCACCCAACAGCTATTTCTTTCATCCCTTTCCTCTGAGTTTACTCTCCTCCCCCTCCTTTTCCACCCCACCACCTTCCACACAGATTGTATGTGGATTTGCTCTCAGGTAGCAGTAATTTAAAGGGTGTGAGTTACGACGTGGGTTTGACAAATGAAAATGTGGTGGACTCCTTTAGTAGAGTCAAGCCTGGCTGGTACTTGCTCGCGAATTAAAAACTCACTTTGACAAATTTCACATTTGAATGTAGGTGTCTGCCAGGCAGCAAGACTCTTCTGCTTGATTCTGTGATTCTGTAAATGACTCTGAATACATTGATGAGCTACAACTCTTATGTGGCAGCTGAAGCCAGTAGGCAGATTCTCTCAGTACATTAGCAACAAAATACTTCAGGAGCTTTGAGGTTCTTTTAGACTAAATCGATGTGTATGTGTGTTGAGTTGAAAAAATCTAGGCACTGGTGTGCTTTGATTGCATGCAGAGTATGTCTGACTATGGTGATGTATGCACGAACCGTAAAGTATGGCTTGAGAGGATGCTTCTTAGTCACTTTAAATACAACTTCACATGCAATTTTGCAGAAAATATAGTGACCGACTCGTGTCATGACCTGTCACTGGTACTTTCAAACTTGTATTAGTTGTGTTTGTGTCAGTTTTCCTTCTAGCATGGAAAATGTTCCTGCCACTGCCTTAAAGAGAACTTTTATGTTCTATTGCTAGAACTTGAGGGAGCTTTTTGATCTATTTTAACTGAATAGAGATTAGATCAGTTACTATCAATTTTAAGAAGGTAAACAAACTCTGGTGTTACGTTAAGCTTTTAAATGTTGTCATATTTCTCTTATTCAATGGAAGAATCCTATCTTTCAGGAAAGAACAGTGTTGTTCTATAAGTAAATCATACGATCTCTAATGCTGTGGCACAAAATCATGTTTCAGCCAACAAAATACAGATATTCTTTATAACAGCATCTCAGCTTTCAGCTTTTCAGTTCATAGGTGCTCAAGTTTTGATGCTGCTTCTTCAGAGATGCTACACACATGCTTTCTGGGAAGTGCCTGGAAAATGTAATGATGACTTCATCTGCTTGGCCAGTCAAACCATCATGACAGGGACCCTATTAGCTTCTAAAACTTTGGGAATTCACGCACAGATAGATTGGGTTTATCCAGAAGCATCTCTGCTGATGTGAGACGGCTCTGATTTTTTTTTTAATTTTTTTTTTTTTTTTTAAAAAACAAACAACAAAAAAACCCAACCCAAAACCCAGAAAGCAAACAGCTTAATATAGAAGTTCATGCTTTCTTGCTACAGAAACTGCTGCAGTTCTGCTAAAATTCAGTGTCTCTCTAGTATCGTGGCTACTGCTGTATTTTCCACTAAATTCCAGTTTTCTTGCAAAGCATCAGCATTGAAAAACACGAATGTTCAAAGGAGCAGCTAAATCCACAACCTTCAGTTGAGCAGCTTAACAACATTGTCCTGGTTATAGAATCTGCTTCAAGGAACATTAGGCTTTGACTCAAAATACTGGCTTCTTGCTAATCCTTTATCTGACTCCCTCGCAGAAATCAGCGCAGCGTTCCAATCTGCTCAACTGATGTTGCTCAACTATAAGTGTTTCCTTCCCCTTTTTTAATACCAGTTTTCTTTTGCATCACTCATTGTGCCATAGTTCTCAGTCAAAAATTCTTTTCAAAATAGCGAGGGTTTTAATAACTTCATAAATATGAGCACTCTCCTTAGTGTAAGTGTATTTCTGTGACACAAGAAAGCTTTTACACTGTGACAAAGGATTGCTGTCACAAAAGAAACGGAGGCAATACTTGCTTTCTCAGAACTCATCAAAATTCATAAAACTTGCAAAATAGTAAATTGTTGGTGGTAAATAGTACAAAGTCATGACTGGGGAGAAAAAAAAACAAAGCATTATTAGTGCCAGTTACATTTTCAAGAAGTTCTCCTATTTTAATTCCTTCCACTTACAACTGTACTTACGGTCTTAAAATAAATGCTTCTTCTCTGTTTTTAAAAAGTCTCATCTGTATATGGAACGTGGTTTAAGCTCCATTGTCCTATTCAGGAACAAAATTTTTTAACACATCTGTAAGATGCATAATTTTAAGACTTATGTGAAAGGCAATATGCAGAACTATACTGTTACAGGAAACGTGTGATGATAATATCAATGGAGGGAACTCCAACATGGTTTTGCTGCAGATGTATTGTTGATAAAATGCAGTGAATTTCAAAGATTAAATGTTATTTGATCTCCTTTGTGGCAAAAATAGTTCATTGCAAATTAAATGTAGTAGAATACCAAATGCTTTAGGTAGTACATAACTAAGTTTTCCGGATAATCATGTAATTTAATATATATATATATCAATCAGCTAATCTGACTTGCTCTTGTTATTGAGGTCTTCATGGCTTACCTCCATTTTTGTAACTGAGCTTTTTAGGCTACGGAGTTAGACTCTCTTCCTGACGTTAGTTTTCAATACCAGTTAGTGCAATTCTTTCTCCACATGCACCTTTTGAATGAGGACCTTCAAAGTCTTCAAACGTGTTACGCTGACCAGCTTAGCCCTGTCACCCAGCTATTCCTGCCGTGCTGCTTCCAACGTGGCCAGCTGACTTGGCCATTCCCAGGAGAAAATGCATCTTGCTGGTGGTGTCGTTTTATGGGTTATTAGTGTCACTCTTGCTGCCTTTATCCTCTCTGTCTATTCCTGTTTTCCTTTACACTTCTATAGTAAAATTCTGGGATGTAAAGGGTGTGTTGGCGTGTGTGTGGATAAGGTAGGGCAGGGAAATAAAAAGAAATGGTTTGGCACGTTAAGGACACCTGCTGGTAAGTACAGTTTGTGCTAGCCTGGGTTAGACGCAAAGCTCACCAGTAATATGGTCTTGGTAGAGGAAAGTACAGATCCATCTGTGCCTTACTTTGCTGCTATTGAGTTTTCTTTGTCGCATAGGTATGTTTAATCATGCTGCACAGGTTTAACCAATATGTTTATGTTTTTATATTTCTTATCAGCTGCAAAATATTCTTGCATAACTTTTAATTTGCTGAAAGGATATATTTTTGTTGGAAGAAAGTCAAAGACCTGTAGTGGCCTTTATATAGACATGAAGCCCTTTCCTGTGAAATGTCAGAACTTCTATTTGACCTTAACTGAATTTTCACTTTCAAAGAAGCGATGCGGTAGATCTGTTTTAAGGCACTGAAGAGATAAGAGCAAGAGGTTTCTGAGACTTCTTCGTTAGGGTCAGAAGGGAAGGAGATCAATCTGATTGTAATATTAGTGTCTTCTGGGTTTTTTTCCTCCAACTCTGTGTTTATGAGATGCAAGTACTAGTCAAAGGTTTGTTTTCTGTCTTTCACTGTAAATTATCACATGAAGGTTTTGAAAATATATCTTTGTAATCCCTTTACAAAGCCATTAGTTGTCAAACATGTAGATCAGACTGCTGTCTCTTTTCATTGTCAGAGGAATGTAATTATCCCAGTAATACATTTTGTTTTCATACTGTTTTCTGTGAATTTTGTGCAACACAATGCTTATTTTAATAAGTGCTTCAAAGGATAGAAATGGAGAAGGCTAACAGATGTAATTGGCTAAAAGATCAGATCTGTGGTAAGTTTCTTGCTGTGTTAATCCCAAATTCTAATACGTGCTTAGAGTGATTCAGCATTACAATTGGTTTCTGATATTTTACTGATATGATTTACACTTGCTGTCTTCTAAGGTTTGGAGGCTAGTCTTTATTTCATTATTTAACACTCAACTGACTCTTCTACTTTAACAGATTTACTAATTAAATACTTCTATCTGTTCACTCAATAGCTAGAGATGATTGCCATGGAAAATCCTGCAGACTTGAAGAAGCAATTGTATGTTGAATTTGAAGGAGAGCAAGGGGTAGATGAAGGAGGTGTTTCCAAAGAATTTTTTCAACTGGTTGTGGAAGAAATCTTCAATCCAGATATTGGTATGTGTTCTAATAATTTACTAATTCATTGGATTTTTCCCATGAAAGGTTGGACCAGATGATCTTTCAAGGGTCCATTCCAGCCTGGGCTGTTCTGTGTTTATGCAGTGCCTTTCTACATCTGCTGCTTCTCTCTGAAGCTGTCCAGATTTCTTGGTGATCATGAGAGTATTTGATCCATTGAGGCTCACTATGTCATCATCAGTCATCCTCTTAATTGTGTATAGTTAGTGAAAGCTACCATTGCTTGTTTAGATAGAAATCAGTAGCGTAAGGTTTCTTTGCAGGGTTCCTTTGTTCTCTTGCTTTTCTCCTCACTTGGCTTTGTGATTAGCTTCTAGAATTAGTAATCAAACCAAAGAGGAAGAGCTTTGGCAATTGAACCAGAGTAGGACTATGGTGTTTTTGAGTTATACCCTCCGCTTCCTCCAGCTTAAAAAAATCTGATGGTCTCAGTTCTTCTATTGATTTCATCCAAAATGGATATAAATCCAAAGTGAGGGATTAATATCAAATTTATTTTTAGTAGTTAAGAACCAGGAGTAATTTGATATACCAGAGCCAAAGTTTTTTATGTTTGTGTTTTAACAGTCACATTTCTATCTTAGTGCTTTTTCTCTTGCTCCCTACACCAGTCTATACTTCAATCTTTATACATGCAAGGACATGATGCTTTTAATCCTCAGCTTGTCTGCTGCTCTGAAAAGGTTAAAATGTTTTTAAATGTTACAAATACTTTCTGTTAGAATATAAATGATACCTACCAGGTTACTGTACTGATTTCATAGTTTGTGAAATACAATGTCACATTGTAGCTCCTGTAATGGCTTCCATTAAAGAAGCTCAACAGCTTATGGCCGTTAGTTAATTCGGGTTGTTTGAACCATTTTTAAAAAAAGAAAGCTGCCGTTCTTGGGTTTGTAGCTAAGAAAATTGTTGAAGAAAAACAGGAATTCATTTTGACCAGGTTCAAGAGGAAGTCCCCAGAATCAGTAACAGAATCTGAACCTTGGCAGTTGCCCTTCACCATACACAAGCCAGTTCTTGTAACAAGTGATACAGATCCATAAACCAGTCTTACTCACTCTGAAACCTGCCATTAACTTGGAGAGATTTGGAATCTGAATTAGCAAAGTTACTTGGAATAAATTAGAGTATGGCAAAATAGGGAAGTCTTAGTACTTTGACGGTCAAAGTTGTATTTCCAATGCAAAATACGTTCTTGACCTGAGTTTATCTAAACAAGAGTTGTGTGGGGTGACTATACTGAAATACTCCTATTTAGTAATTGAAGTCCAAACCAGCTAATACCCAGCCAGTGTATATGCACTCCCTGCTTGTAAAGATGGGTAATAGATTAGATGTGCATGCATGTTTTAAATTTTACTTCTGTATTCAAAATACAAACAAGTATGTTTGTATATATGTATGTATGTTTGTATTATATGAATATAAGAAGTACAAACTTCTTATATCAACTTTGTGGGGAAAAAAAAGGGCATTTATTGGCTTTTGGCAGAATATGTAGCTTTCATTCACAGTCATCTTTTCTTTTGCATCTATTAATATGCACTGCAGTATAACAGTTTACACACCATATATACCAAGTGTGACTTT
>VXAK01021844.1:78190-101584 GCA_013399435.1 Arenaria interpres | reverse complement strand
ACCATATATACCAAGTGTGACTTTGTTGATTTGCAAGCACTTCCTTTACCAGAGAACATAAAGGAAATCCTTTAAATTGAATTTAAAATGTTTGTGGTCTGATACGTATATGTGGAGTGATATTTATTGCTATAATAGTTTCTTTGCCATTACATTCCAAGTATTTTCATATTAAACTACCTTAAAGTTTTACTCAGACAATAACTCAGACAAACTATTAGATTTGTGATAAAAGAGATAGGAATAACTGTGCATAATACTCCTGGCAACACTATACAATTGCTCACCCCTTATTGCAGCTCCCAGTTTCTCCTAGTGTTTTATTATTATTTTAATAATATAGTCTTAATTTTGGTCAGTGAATAAAATACTGTGTTGCACATTAAAGTGCTTCCAGATGTGGATCTAGGTAAACTGTTAGTTCTTCATTATTAGACATTTGCTGGAGTTGTTTGTTTTTACTGTTGTAACTCTTCCATCACCTTCCAGAAAGTACAAGTCATTGGTTTTATTGTGCCAGTAATCCAGAGTTATTTCAGTCAATTCAGAAAATGTAATGCAGGCTTCTATTTAATGTTTCTTCTATATATGCTGGTGTTGCTCATCCACTTCTGATTTCCAGTTGCCTTATCTGATGTGTTATCTGTTATTCGTGTTCTCCTCTAATAACTGACACTGTCCTAGTACCTTACTAAGATAAAGAGTCTTCAATTCTAGGGAATAGCCAGAGCCTCTGAATGAGTTTGCAGTTCGTTTCCTTACATTGAATGAGAATTCAGGCTTTATTTCTTGGCAGAAGGTGGCATCTTATTTTCAGTCTTACGAGTAATTTTGTGGCTCTCTTTGTATGGCTCTATAATCAATATGTATGCCTCCATAGGTTGTAAATAAGCATATCTCTTAAGAGTTGACAGGTAAGTCCTTGTGGCAAATGTAGTTTGTGTTCTTGACCACATGCATCTAACTTCTGGTGTCTTGGGAGGAAGGAGTCTGGGCACTTTTCCTTAGGGTCTGCCTGGAAATTGTGAGACTTAACTGTACAGGCAACAAGTCACTGGGACTATACTTGTCCAGGATGCTCTCTCTACCCTTAAGTCTACTGGGTTTGCAATTATCTTGCTTCAGTATCTAGTCAGGTAAGCAATAGATTTTACTGTGGGGACTCATTTAAATATTTTATAGCCTGTACACAAACTCTGGTTTCATAAACAAGAGCTAATCTGGTGCCTTGCTACAGTGGAAAGGGTAGGGGACTCTTTGCCCTTCTCTTGTCTATACAGTCCTATATGCTTCCTCCAGCTCCTGGCATGTGCCAGTTCAGCTGGTTTTTGAAGCTTTCTGTGAAGGTACTCACTCAGCCTTTGAACTTGGCAGGAAAAAATTGGTCACTTGAAACAACGAGCTGAGTAAGGTGGAGTATGGGAACAAAGCAAAACCTCCCCCTTTCAACAGTGACAAGCTGTTAAAATTGCAACCCCTCCAGTGAAACAACAGTCCCATGTTACATTTTCCCCTCAAGTTAGGGGGTGTGTGATAGCTGCAGCAACAGTGGACCTTGTCAAGTACCTTTAAACAAACAAAAAATTGATTAGGTATCTAACTCTTAAGGTTATATGTGACGGTTAATCCCTGCTCTGTTACCATAGCTTCCAATTCAGTACTAGGCCAGCATCTGATGGAACTGGCTTGGAAAAGCCTTTGAAGAAAGGCTATGACTTCATAGTTCTTCAGGTTTATTTCATCCACCTGGTTTTTGATTTGTGTTCTTTTCTTGTGCTGTTTTATTTATCAAAGTTACCATCTGTGTTGACAATGTGCTGCTGCTTCCTCAGTCATGGAAGGGGCAGGAAAGGTTGTGTACGTACAACTTCAGTGGATGTTGCAGGATGTTGTGTCACAAGTCTCCTGCATGCCTTTAGTGGTAATGTGAGTAATAGTATTTTGAGCTGCTCCAATTACCCCAATGTAAGTAGCTTCTCTTTGTCATTAAATTCAGTATAATGTTAAGTAAAACGTGTTTTAGAGACATTCTAACGCAAATGGGTTTATAACAGTATGCTTTACATGTCACTTTTATTGAAGTGTAACCATAATTGTTCAACATCATGTTTTTTTACAGGGATGTTCACATATGATGAGTCTACAAAACTGTTTTGGTTTAATCCGTCCTCTTTTGAAACTGAGGGTCAGTTTACACTGATTGGCATAGTACTGGGTCTGGCTATTTACAATAACTGTATACTGGATGTACATTTTCCCATGGTTGTCTACAGGAAGCTAATGGGCAAAAAAGGAACTTTCCGTGATCTGGCAGACTCTCATCCTGTAAGTTCATTATGTTCTTTGAGTTTATTAATGCATTTTCCATGCAATGACTTAATCTAGATTTAAATTAAACACAAGATCACTGTCAGAAGTGGAAGTGAAACAACCAGTGACTTGTGTGAAGAGTCTGTGTTTGTTAAAATAAATTCATAACTAATAAAACCTCTTATTACATCTGGTTTGGAGGAGGCAGAATTATTAAGTCAACAAATAAAGCTGGGTATCAATAAAGCATTGTTCTATTTTTTTAAATACTGCCTAAATTGCTCAATACCACTAAGCACTATTAGGCATAAACTATTACTAATGGTATCTTCCCAAAGTGACTCCTAAAATTAGGCTGTTTATATCTATTCGTACAAGTAGTTTTTTACAAAAAATGTGGAAGTAACAGTAGACATGGAATAGTGTGATGCTTCTACTGGTGTTTGTCGAAAGCAAAAGAGATGAGGCAAACTGCAGGGATATTCATGATCAGTGTCTCATCTTCTCCCACCCCTCCCCTGCCAGTGGCTGTACAAAACCATGGAGCCATGCCCACGCTTTCATAGGTAGAGCATAGAAGTCTGTGTGCAGGATATCCTAGCCCTGCTCATCTTCAGTGAAAGATCACTAGTAGCTTTTCCTCATGCTGGCTGGTGTGAGTTATTAGTATGCTTTGTTTCATGTCAAATGGTGGAACATTTCTCTTTTCATAAGTAGTTATGCAAAATCTTCAGCTCTTCGGAAAAGATGAGTAAAATGATAGCGTTTAAAAAGAACTTGCCTTTTATTTTTGTTTAACCAGAAAATGAGGCATGTGTAATCAAAAAATGGGTTATCCAGTCTGCTTTGGATGGCTATATATAACAGCAAGCCAGCTTTGGCCAGTTTCTCTGTAAAATGATGTTGAGAAATACACAGTGCTTTCCGTTTCCTGTAATTTTTATTACATATTCAGAATTTTTTATGACAGAAAAAGTGGATTTATTTCTGTGGAACAAGGCCATCACAACATTTTTTAATTTTTTCCCCTACTTACATTTCTCCTTTGACACCTACGCTGACTTGTTTTAAAATAATCTTTGTTAAACTCTTTGTATTCTAATACAACTTAAACATTTACTTCATAGCTTCTCAAACCGAAAATGAAATTTGGAGTAGTCAAGCCTCCCAGTGCTTTTTCTAATACTGTAGAGCATGGAGGACATGGAGGGTTCACCAGCCCTCACCACCAACAGTTTGAAATCCAGTCATTTTCAATGCAAGCTATTTTTAAAGGAGCTGTGGAAGAATCAAAAGGATATAGATAGTGAGAAGATGAGGCTTACATGTAAACTTTCAATAATTAGGACATTGAAGGGAACTTTATTATTTCACTCTAAAAATATAGTTGCACTCTGTTGTTGTTTTTACCTTCAGTTTGCATTTTTGAGTCCTACACCTCTGTCTCAGCCAAAGAATTGTTCCCTTTCTGTATAGCCTTTCCTTTCCAGGAGAGTCTTGGGCTTTCCTTAAGGCATAGCAGGGAGGAAGGCAGGTTGCTCCTTTGAATAGAGCAAACTCTTACAGGTAATTTCAGATTTCACTTTGCAAATTATAACCTAACTTGTGATATTGTTTGGTGCGTGTTTTCTTACTTTAATGACTGCCCCATCTGTGTTGTTTCAAGATTACTTCCTAGCTTATTTGGGTTTCACGATGTAGGAGATAAAGGCCTGCTCATGAATTTTATCTGATACAAAATACAACATTTTCTTTGATTTTTAACACATATGCATTCAGCTTACTAGTATGACATGTTCTGGATGCCAAAAGTAAATACAGTTTCAAAAGAGTTAAAAGAAGAAGAGGTAATTAGTGGCTCTTAAGCTATGGGTCTGACCATTGCATTTAGGAAGATTCCTGGGTACTGGTAGGCTCTTCTAAGGGAGTTATCACTTATTACCATGTTTCTTTTTTTGTCTTTCCTTAGTATCTGCTTTTGGGTTTTTTTTACAAACACTGACCTTAATATACCTTTGTTTAGATTGTTAGGGGAGATTTTAGGTGATTTGTGTCATAGAATGTAACAGCCCTTTTTGAGGCAGGTGATTTCATGTCTTCTGATGTTACTCAGTGAGATCTGTTGAAACTTACTTATGACAGACATTTATTTCTTACTCTTTTAGGTTCTTTACCAGAGTTTGAGAGACTTACTAGAGTATGAAGGAAGTGTGGAAGATGATATGATGATAACGTTTCAAATATCTCATACGGATCTCTTTGGCAATCCAATGATGCATGATTTAAAGGAAAACGGTGATAAAATTCCTATTACGAATGAAAATAGAAAGGTACACTTAGGATTTTTTTTTTAACATAATCTGTAATTTTTAGATACTCTGTGCAGAATGATGTAGGACTCTCTAAGGTTTGATCTCACTTATACTTTGAGTTTAAAAGCCTTTTAAAATTGCCATAGCACAGTGTAGTCGTAAGCGGAAAAGGTTTCTCTTTTAAAGAGAGCGTGGATAGGTGCATATGTTGCTTCTGGGTGTGGTGTTTGACCTGTTTGAGACATGTTTGAGACTTGTTCATTATTATTGCTGAGTAGAAACTGGGCCCAGATAATCTATGTAGAATTACAGAATTTAATGTATTTCGGGGTCTTAAATCTTTGGGAGATACTTCAAGAGGCATGTGTAGAAGTACTAAGGAGTTTTTTGGGATTGTTTCCTTGCAGGAATTTGTCAATCTGTATGCTGACTATATACTCAATAAATCAGTAGAAAAGCAGTTCAAGGCCTTTCGGAGAGGATTCCACATGGTGACCAATGAATCTCCTTTGAAATATTTATTTAGACCAGAGGAAATTGAATTACTTATTTGTGGAAGTAGGGTAAGAATCTGAAACCAGAAAAAGTGGAGCTTTTTTTTATCCTAAGTATATAATCAGTGGTCATTTTTTAAACTGTCATCTTCTTACAGAATTTAGATTTTCAAGCACTAGAAGAAACTACAGAATATGACGGTGGCTATACAAGAGACTCTCTTATAATTAGGTAATTTTTTTCTAATTTCTGAAAGGTTTGAAGCACTTTACATGCCTGTTTCTTAATAATGAATTTAGTATCATAAGATTTATTATTTTTTGTAGTAGTGGAGATGCAAGTATCTTATGTATAATTTCACTTTACCCACATACTGTTGTTAGAAAAGAGCAGATAGTATAAGCATTGTCTTTTCGAAAGCCTGATGTATACCGAAGAAAGTTTTAGTTTTACTTATTTTTTGATTTCTTCCTTGATAGGGAATTCTGGGAAATAGTCCATTCATTTACAGATGAACAGAAAAGACTATTCTTACAGTTTACAACAGGCACAGACAGAGCCCCTGTGGGAGGTCTTGGAAAGTTGAAGATGATCATAGCCAAAAATGGCCCAGACACAGAGAGGTAAAATAAAATCTACATTATGCTTGTTTTTTGTAAATGGAAGCAAGTTCTGTGCTTTTAATATATTGCTTTAGTTAAATCTGAAAGTTGAATCTTTAAGCAAAGTAGATTCTCGTTAAATTCATTCTTTTGGATTTGTGAAATAGCACTGTATTGCTTTGCATGTACTGCATGTTCCCAGATCTGAATTCATCTTTTTTGTTTTCCCACAGGTTACCTACATCTCACACATGCTTTAATGTACTTTTGCTTCCGGAGTATTCAAGCAAAGAAAAGCTTAAAGAAAGATTATTGAAGGCCATCACATATGCCAAAGGATTTGGCATGCTGTAAGAAATATAACAAAAGGGATTAAAAAAATGATGGTGATGATGTCCCTGTCCAAAAAGGCCATAAGATAGTGAGCTACAGTAGTCACCTGTGTTTGTGCCTCCCTTCTTTACTGGGGACATTGGGCTGGAACAGCAGATTTCAGCTGCTTATATGAACAAAATCTTTATTTTTTCTTTTAGCGTGAAAGTGTTACATATTCTTTCACTTGTATGTACAGAGAGGTTTTCCTGAATATTTATTTTAAGGGTTAAATCACTTTTGCTTGTGTTTATTACTGCTTGAAGTTGAGCCTTTTTGAGTATTTACAAGAAAACAAACTGTACTCTCCCAAGGAAAATATTGCCATCATTTGTAGACCATGTAACCTTCAAGTATGTGCTATATTTTTGTCCCTGTATCTAATCAAATCAAGAACTGTACTTTTTGAAGAGTTTGCTTTTGAAACTTGAAGTCTTGGAAAACAGTGTGATGCAATTACTGCTGTTCTAGCCCCCAAAGAGTTTCTGTGCAAAATCTTAAGCATCAATAAAGATGGAAGGGAGAACTTGGAATGTTAAATTGCAGCCTTGAGAACTTTACTTTAGTCACAGCACAACAATTAAAATTCATTTCACTATATGTTGTCTTCACATGTCTTGTAATAAACTGTGTTTTTAATTAGGAAACATTTCTTAGCATATGAAAGGGTAGAAATTTTAGTTACTTTTTTAAAAAAGTTTACTGGGGAAAGTGCATTTTCAACTGAACAGCTTTAGAGTAGGGAGTGAAGTGTTTGGAAAAAAGATAGGAAGTTTTTGCTATATTATAAAAAAAGCATGTGGAAGTGCACTTAAAATGAAGTTTTATTCTTAATTGCCTATTATGTTGACATTTTAAATAGACAATCCAAAGTCTTCCCTACATGTTATGTCATCACCATTTATTTAATGAATCGTTGTTCCTACTTATCAAGGCACATGATCAGTGTTGCAACATAATCTAAAGGGATGGCTACTGTATTTTAATCTTATCTAACAATAAGCAAAATTGAACAATATTAAACGTAAGGCCTACTTCATGTTGTACACTTCCAACCATTAAATAAACTGTTAGAAAGTAAGTACTAAGGTTATGTTCATCTACTACATAAAGTATTCAGTAGGTTTTTAATTTAACTCTACAAATCATATCAGAAATAAATCCTTTACCTTTTGTAGTCTGTGTTTAATGTTAATTTCTCCTGTTGCAATATATGATAAAGGGATTATGCATTTTTAAGAGAAGACATCACTGGCATATCTCTTTTACAATACAAGCTGCAGCAGATGTGCAGAGCTGAGCTTGTGCCTTGACAATTGCTATAACTGACTACTACCGATCAAACCCATGACTGTGTGGAATTGGCATTAAGAGGCATAGTTTTGAAATCATTGGAGAAAGATGTCTTTCAGGACTATTTTAATAAATTCTTTCTAGTAATAGAAACAGACAACTGTTATGTAACGATGCTGAATAAAACAGTGACCTTTTTTCACCACGGTTCAGTGAAAAAGAAAGCAAGTGACTTCCTTACTTTGATAAATTGGATATTAAATTATTTGATTAGAAAACGTTGTAGTACAGTATAATTTGAGGGTTACAGGTATGTAAAACTTGCCAGAAATGAACTGTAGTGATGTGGGACCCAGCTGTGTTCCTCCTCTCAAATCCCAGCTGGTGAAGACAGCCTGGACGTGGGGACTGAAACTTGCTGGGGTAGGAGAGGTCCTGGCTGTGTCCTGGTCTTGCATCTCAAGGTGGCACATAGGGCATACCTTTTTGAATGTACACCTCATTGCATGGCCTTGAAGAGGAAAACACAGATACCCTGCCTATCAGTAGGGCGGTTGACAACAGTTCTCGCCAATTTTCTTCAGGTTTGGTGCATCTTCTGCTGTAGGTGATGAGATGAAGGTTTGCCGAGTATCTTGAGGTGTTTTGTTACAAGTATGAACCACATTGTGATACCACTGTGTGGTACGTACTGCATCAATAGCCTAATACTGTTAAGCTGTATCCATGTAACTTATTTTATTTTGATGTAGCTGTGGATGATGGTTATGCGCAGCTGGCAAGTGTATAAAATCCACATGGGGTTTTTTCTATATAGGTCCAAAAGCTGGGCAGACAGCATAATTGGATAGCAATACAAAGTTCTCTAACTGAATTATTGACATTGTAAATATGCTTTTTCTGTCTTCCTTTAGTATTAAGATTAAAATAATACGTCATTCTATTGGCCTTTAAAAGCATAAGTTGTTTTTCAAGGAATCATTCTCAGGTAAGATAAAAGTGCTTTATATTTGACAGATTTCCCATTTAAATGTATGCCGCCTCCCCCAAAATACCACTCTACTGAAACCGTATCTTATTAGTGGTGTTATAAGTGTGCTAGTTGTCCAGCAGCAGCAGTTGATAAGGCTTAAAATGAATAAATCTTGAAGTCTTGTAGCTGCAAGCTGCCCTCCTGCTCTCCAAAAGTTCCAGTCAGTCTTCTGTTGTTTGAAAAGTTTGTCAAAGTGGAGAAAACGCTGTTTATGGTTTTGTGTTTTGTTTTTTTTTTTCCTAGGCTCCAGGCACACCCAGAATATCTTTCACCCTCGCTTACTCTTTCAGTAGCATTTACCAAATTTTAGGTCTACAGAACTTACCTTGGAAACTTAGGTGTACTTATGGGTCACTGAAATTCCTCTTTCGAGTGAGCCAGAAGACTCCTTTTCCAAGGTAGCAGTCTGATGCCAGGATGCTGGTGCTCTCTCCTCAGGGTGTCCTTAATATGTTAAGAAGAAAATATTTTGGGCGTCTCAGTGTTGTCTCATTAGACAAGTGACAAATGCCTCTTTGAGCATTTCCTTCTGCACCCTAATAGACTGCCAAAATACTTCCAACCTTGGTGTGAAGGAGACATCAGACTTTTGTCTGTATTTTGTAGTATCATATGCTTCAAAAATGATGGTAATACAAGAAATATTGAAAGAATCAGCTTAAGAACTGAACAAATGTGCTATTTTTTTCAGATTTTAGTAGGAGTGAAGGAATAGTTTTGTTTAGCCGTAAAGGTATGTTAGCACGTGACCACATGAACAAGGCACCACCTTTTTAAAGATGAAGGCTTTTGTCACTAAGAAGATTTCAGGAGCAGCCATCAGGAATGAGCAGAGTTCTGCTAACTAAGGAGTAGGGTTTTGTGAACCTGTAACGGGGCTTCTTCCATTCAGCAGGCAGTGGCCTGAAATGGGACTGTGGCAGCTAAGGAGACCCTCTCCAGCCCTGTGCTTTGGGGAAAGCTGACACTGGAATGGGCTGGCAGTGAGCCTGGGGCTCCAGGCAGGTCTGTGTTCCAGTAGTCAACCCGTGCCATGAGACATCCAACAGTGGTCTTCACTGTTGAAGCAGGAGCTTCATACCACATGTCCTACCATGCAGCTGTGATGTACCTGCTGGACTGAGCCTCCAGGTAGCCCACAGTGTGTGCTACCTGGACACTTGCCCGGGTTTCTGCTCTGTAGAGCAGCAAGTGGGGCACAGCTTTCTATGCTGCTGATGTTCAGCAGGAGGACAACTCCCACAGCATCAGCTTTAAGGTGCTTCCCTGGCCAAGTACCTCCAGGACAATTTTTAAGCCCAGCAAGGGATTAAAAATTTCTTGATTGTCTCAAGAAGTTTCAGGATGAAGATGCTTCAGTTGGGCGGAATGTTTGACCTGTGCTGCCTTATGCAGAAAAACACCAGCATGCAGAGTGGATCAGGAACTTCTTCCAAGTTTAGCTCTGCAAAATCAAGCCTTTCCTGACAAGGGCTTAATTTATTATGGTTAGTCTGGGAATCACAAGGATTTGTGATGAGTTACCTACAGTTCTGGTTTGTGCTAGTGCACAACTTAAACTTTCAGAATTATTGAAATGATTGAAGTTGGTGTCACCAAATTCATAAGACCATCAGGGACTTGAAATGAATTTTATTAAGAAATTCAGTTTTATACTGTATCATTGAAGGGACACTGCTTTTGAAACAGAGTTGGTACTGGTGTTTGCCTTTAAACAGGTCACTTCTTATCCAGATGAATTCAGTTAGAAAACCCATGAAATAAGGACATGTACCTTTCTCCAGTACTCCATGTAAAGAGTTTTTCAGCTGTTGATTTGTATTCTTTTTCATGAACAAAATTGAAAAGGGTGTCTTGCTGCTGGATTTCTCTAAGCATTAATTTTAAATGTTTCTTGCTAGCATTTGGCTGTGTGCTGCACAGCTATAGGGTTTCTGTCTTCATAGCTTTGTTGTTATTAAACCACCAAGCGAGAGGCTGGCCTACAGTCAGAGGGCTTTCCTGCCACTGACACGGCGTCCTGATGTACCACCTTGTCACTGAACGTGGGAGTCTCCTTCCTCCTGGTGTCCCAGAAGTTTCCAGTGCATCTTTGGTTGAGTTTCTGGTAAGTGGCACCATGGCCAAGCCTGAAGCGGCACAGCTCATTCCCTGCAGCTATAGACCAAGTGGACCAGGGACTCCCCAGCCTGTTGAAAGCTGCTGTGACTGAATCCATGGGGAGCAGAAAAAGCGACTTTCCCCTTGATGTGTCCATGGATCGTGCCTCCTGCGAGCTTTCCTCTCTGAAGAGCAGAAAGTGGGGTATGGTAGGTGTTGGCTTGGGATCCCTGAACAGAAGGAGGGATTGCAAGGAGAAAAGGCTTGTTGAGATCTTTGAAAGCCACAATCAGTCTTTTTTCTTTGTTCTCCTTAGGAAAATGTAGTATTTCTTTCACTTGGATGCAAATTCCCATTTCTCTGACACCTATTGCCTAAAACGTCGGTCTCCCTTTTGCAGTGGCTGGGTTTTGGGATGGGCCCTGGGCAGGAGCCGGGCTTGGCTGGAGAAGTCACTCATGTTGGGTGGTGGGGGAACAAGTGAAAGGGTGCGATGGGAGAGGAGGGGCAGAAAAAAGTAGGTGGGAAGAGAAGCAGTTGGAAAATGCTGCTTCATTGAGAAAAAGACTAGGGAGGATAAAGGAAGCGGAGGTTTATGTTTTTTAACTGAAAGGCTCTTGGGAAGACAAGGGGTGGTAGGAAGGTGGTTTTAATTGCAGATGTGCCGCTCTGCGATACGCAAGCGTGGTTTTGTTCTGTTCTGCAGTATTCGTAGGATACGGGCAGAGGGTGGTTCTGACAAATAATTGAAGACTACCTGGAATGTTTGTGTTTATGGATGTCTGTTGCTCAATGTGTATCCTGCTATCCTGCTTCAGGGTTTCTCTGTGGGGAATAGAATCTCTCTAAGAGACAAAAGTAGAGGGTGGGAGTTGTTATTTTATTTTAGGTTAATAAAATGGCATTAGGAACTGCTATATTATCTTCCTGGGGAGCTTTGTGCATAGTTTTGACCCTTAATAATGAAGGCAGAGCCGACTGTGGAAGTCAGCCACAGGTCGCTGGAATGAAACTTCTGTCGTTTGGAATGACACGGAGCACAACTTAAACTAGACAACTGCTCATGCAGGGGTGCTGCTGCTCACACCGACTTGGTTGACAGCTAGTACTGAGCAACGTCAAGTGATAGAAACTGCAGCAGCTCGAAGATCTGTGACTGAACTCTTGCTGTATGATAAACTGACGTGAAGCCTTTCTTCTTAATGTCGCCGAAAGCTCTGGTGTACATTTCTGCTGTGCCAGTGGGTTCACCTACAGAGAAAAATCCCTTAAATCTAGCTTCCCACTGCTGCTTTTTGCTTCCAGATCTGTATAGTACAGCAGTGCGAGCAACAATGCTCACAGGTAACCGTCTATAAAATAGCAAATAGTTGAATGTTTCTGTTCTAATTTTTGAGGTGCCCTAAGTCATGTGCTTCTACGTTTGATTTAGTTATCTTCTGTTGCAAGCACTCAGCACTTGAACAGCAAGGGGTAAAGATCAGGTGAGTTAATAGGATAACAATTAAGGGGGTTTTATTATTTCCTAATACAATTTATTTTAACAAAAATTAGCACTAGGATGTTTCCTAGATGAAAGCATGTTTTCAAAAGAATAATCTCCTTTGTGCTATGTACACTGATTTATTTTTTTTATTAATTCTTTTTCAATTGCCATCTGCGCATGAAAAGCCCAATGAACTTTGTATCAAAGTCACCTAAAATGAAGCAGGTGACATTTTGGCCTCGCCAGCACCGATACTTTCTTTTCAAAACACAACACAGACTTCTTTATGAGCCATCTGATAAGGGTTGTTCTTGGGCCAGTTTTTTTTTTTCCCCACCTTGAATCTCTCTGGGGAGGATCTTGTATTCCCAAACAAAAATCCCCAAGGTGATATCCTTTCTGACAGAGTTCCCGTCTGCCTGCTTTGGAGCAGGGCTGCAGCCTTTGGGCTCTGCCTTTGTTGGGCTCTACTTTGTACCCCAGCTGTAATGGCCAGCAGCCAGGTGAAAGCGTCACTTCTGTGCCAGGAGTTGTTCCAGACAGGGGACCTCAGGCCTTTCAGAGAGGATCCTGCTCCAGATCTGCAGCTTTTTGGATAGGCAGTTTGACTTTGTCATCCCTGCCAGATTCTTTGCTGGCTTTGCTTTTGGAGAGGAGATGCCTTCTTGATGACTCAGCCCTAGGAAAGGTTGCCTGGGTTCAGGACTCTCTTTCTGGGACCACCCACTGCTGCTGTTGCCACCTTCAGAGGATGGTTTTAGACCTCATTGCTGCAGGGCTGTGCATGGTAAAAATGGGCTGTTTTGGCAGTTTCTTCCCAGCGTCTGCAAGGTGGGTGCCTCCAGCAGCCATATTCTGCTGGTTTGCACCTTTCCTCTGGGAGTCTCCCATCCCAAGGCTGGTTGCAGCCTTTGGAGTCTCCCAGTGGCTGATGGCAGCATCAGTTGGTCTCATCACCTTCTGAATTTCCTCTGTATATTTTTTTTTTTCTCCCCTACACAAGTGAGAGTGAAGCCTTGTAGGACTGAAGCCTGTACAGAGTAGGTAGCTCTGCTGTGCTGCACAACACTTCTCCCACCCTTGGCACTGGCAATGTCCCTGTTGTCCATTGTCCTGGCATGGGTCCCTTCTGGCCACCAAAGTTTGTGTAAATCCATTGCAGAAAACTGCCTGGTCAATAGAAAAGGGCTTTCCCACCTGCTTTCTCCAGGGCTCCAGGTTACTGTATCTCTTCTGTAACAGCCTCTCTCCTGGTGGCAGCAAGCTGAGCTGCTGAGTGCTTCTCCCTCACCTGGGACAGGTCTTGTCCTCCTTGCCATTAGCTGCCCCAAGGTGCTGCATGGCTCCTTCCTTGTTCCTATCCTTCATTGTGCTCATCCTCCTTTGGCTGTCAGCGCTTGTGGCTGGTGCAGTTGGGTTACGGCAGGTGAAACCTTTCCAAAGCAATTGGCTGTGAAACCCTGAACTGAAAGTGTTTTGCTTGGGGCAGCTCTTCTGCCAACCTGCCTGGTGGCTGGGAGCCTCATCCGTGCTGTCAGCGCTCTGGTCTGAGCCACGCGTGGAGAAGCCTATCCATGGCTGACAGGATAAATGAGCTGTGGTGGCAACTGATGCGTTTGGAAAGTCATGAGGTGCTTTCCTAGAAAAGCTCTGCAGCTTTTTGTTGCTAGACACAAGGCTTTTTTTCTAACCTTCATGCAAGCGTAGTCAGAGACAGCTGTGTTATTGCAAGGAGATGTGGCATTGGGTTTCCAGTAATCAAAATCTGTTTATAAACCCACCTCTGGATCATTTCCTTTACCATGGAGTGCCTGAAGTCACTGCTGTAAGAGAAGTTTCCTTGTGCCAAGCATTGGACAAGTACCTGTGAACAAGCAGACCTGAGGACATGCTTTAAACACCTAAATCTGCAAATGATTTGAAAATAGTGGGAATCCCACTGAGGCTTGTTGGATGAACTATTTGCATCATTCTGCAAGTAAAATATTTTGTACTGCAGAGGGGAACTGGCAATCAGTTCTCCTAAAAAGAGTAAATTTTTGGAGCATGGTCAGTTTGATTCATCAGCTGTGAACGCAAGCTGTGTGGGGAAAAAAAATAATCCTTTTGTGCTTCTCTACCTCCTCCTCGGGAAAAGCAGGTAGTGACTGCTGTGGGGTGGCTCCCCTTCCAGAGCAACGGGGGAGAAATAACTGTTAGCAATAAAACCAGAATGGTTTGGGGTGTTTGGGTTGTTTTTTTTTTTCTCATCAGGAAAGTAAAGAAATGACATGTCAAACAGACAAAAAGATGAGAAAATAATAGCTATTCATCAAACTGACCATCAGTCTAGAATGCAGTTGTGCTTTCCTGATTTTCCATGTTATTGTTCTTCAGTTGCCCTCTGACAGAAAGGTTGATGCCAGCCACAACAAACATTAAGGAAAGAAAAATGTAATAGCTTTCATATTTCTGCACTTCTGATTTTAGTAACCTACCCCCAATTTACATATACAAATAAGACAGGCCTCTGTTGGAGCTGGACCGTGTCCTCCTTGGTTTCTTGGGAGAACAGCCTTTGTCATGGGAGCTGTGGCCATCGGCACAGCAACCTGCGCTCTCCCTGCAGAAGCCAAGCAGAAATGGTAGAGCTGATGAGGAAAATCTCTTTGTGAGAACCGCTGCTGCTTCTGGAATAAAGCTGATGTTTGTGTTCATCCTTGAAGCTGAGGGATGCCATGCTGTCATGGTCTTGAGGTTGCAAATTCCAATTTGCTTAAATAATGCGAGTCTTCCCCCTTCACTCTGCTTTTAGGGCACGGAGCAGGGAGGACTGCAAACACAGAACAGCAGAATTTTATTTTCCACAGCGAAGCTGGGAGGGCAGTTGGCAGCAGCAAGCCTTGGCTGTTGATTTCTGAGCTGTAAACAGTTGCAAAATCCGAATTACAGAAACAAAAGGTGCAACCATTTTTAGACCCAGGGCTTGCGTGTGTTTCCCTCCCCTTCCACCTAAGGCAGAGTGGAAGGGAGCAGGGCTTTCCCCATCCTCCCAGTAAGGACTCCCCAGACACTATCCTCCTCAGGCTCTGGACTGTAGATGGGGCTGGAGGATGAGGGGGATTCCCAGATTCATGGCTTCCCTCAGGAAAGCTACCACAGCTGAAGTCTTGTCCTTTAGCTGCCTGTACAGTTGCCAGATCCATTTAGTGTATAATTCATTTTGCTCTCAGGGATACACAAAGGGTTTTTATGAATGCTAAATCATGTAAACAAGGGTTTGATTCTTTCTGTCTGTTCCAGGATGGAAACATTGATAGAAGAGCCAGGGGACTTTGAAGCCAAGTACAAATGCTGTCATCTCACAAATCTTCTGGATGAAGAGCAGCTCTCCTTTAGTCAGCCTGACTGAATTATCTCGGTGGACAACCTGGACTAGGTTTGGCCTGTGAAATCCTCTCTCATCCTCGCCAGCAGCAGCGCTACAGCAACAAATGTGTCTTCTACATCAGCAACGTACAGCCCAGCTCTGAGGAAGCATTAGCACTTTCATGGGGGAAAGGAAAATGAACGGTTTGTTTCTTAATGTAAAGCAGACCACTCTCTGCTTGTAGGTTAATAAATATTTGGCAGAAATAAAACTGTAAAGCAGATGCCTAAGAAAAAGAAAATTAAATGTAGGGTTGTTCCTTCCCGGGGCTGTTTCTGCAGAAAGAGTTGCAGAGTCAGGCTCACCCCGACCCTCGGCTCTATGTGAGAGAGTTTGTACACACACACGAGCTGTTTTGCTGTCACCACCTTTTCTGTTGTCCAGTTCGGTTGGCTGAATTTTCCAGAGCAGACCTTTCTACTGTAAAAATTTTTAAGTAAAAATGGTAAGAGGGGATGAGGGGAAAAGGATGGGGTGCTGCTACTGAGAGCAATTTAGGGACCATCAGGACTTGAACCATTTGCTGTTAGGGAGCAGGGCCCGTGATTTGAGGCCCTTTCCCTGGAACAGCTCAGGCCAGGCAGCACCTGGAGCATGGCAGCGCTGCTCCACCAGCTTTACTCTCCTTTTGCACCTGCAGCAGATGTTCAAATAACCTTAGGCCTTGTCTCGCTCAGCACAGGGAGCTTGGAGCAATGGTACCATCTCATAGATGCCCACTTCTGTGTGTGTTGGCTCCTGTGCCTGCAAGAAGTGAGCGCAGTGGCTGGCCATTAAACTCATTCGTGGATTTGAGGTGTGCTTTCAAATGTTCCATAGGAGCTGTCCTGTTCTTTGCTTATTTTTGTGGTGGTGTTGAAGGACCAGCACCACCCCTGCCAGGTACTGCCTGGGGGAGATTTTTGGTAGGTGAAGTGCATGTGCACAAATGGCAGAATCACAATGCGGTAGAGGTTGGAAGGGACCTTTGGAGATCATCTAGTCCAACTGCCCTGCCAAAGCAGGTTCACCTAGAGCAGGCTAGACAGGGACATGTCCAGGTGGCTTTTGAATATCTCCAGGGAAGGAGACTCCACAATCTCTCTGGGAAGCCTATTCCAGTGCTTGGTCAAAGTAAAGAAGTTTTTCCAGGTGGTGAGATGGAATTTCCTGTGTTCCAGTTTGTGCCCGGTGCACCTTGTCCTGTCACTGGGCACCAGTGAGAAGAGTTTGGCCCCATCCTTTTGACACCCACCCTTTAGATATTGATACACACTGATGAGATCCCCTCTCCGTCTTCTCTTCTCTCAGCCTTTCCTCGTAAGAGAGATGCTCCAGTCTCTTGATCATCTTTGTAGCCCTCCACTGGACTCTTTCCAGTAGTTCCCTGTCTTTCTTGAACTGGGGAGCCCAGAAAACTCAAACACTTCTATTTCTGCTAGAGGAGGCCCCATCCCTGCTGTGCCACCCTGCATGGAGCCAGGGAAGGGGAGGAAGTGAAACGGGTAGCAGTGGCAGGGGGGGCCCGGCAGGCTCTGTGCCCCAGGATGCCTGGCACCACTGGGGAAGCCGGGTGGTGGCTGGGGCTCTCCTGCCTCTGTGATATCTGCAAACACAGTGACAGTGTCAAAACTGGGCACAGGACCAAAGCCACATGCCAGCTGTCCTGCGGTGAGGGGAGAACACCGCCACTCCCGCTTGGTTTTCTGTCACTTCAGATCTCTGTTCCAGCTAATGATTTTCTGGGCCGTGTAACACTGGCATTATCAAAGTCTTGTCATGAAGCACTAAAATCCAGCGGGATACGGATAAGAGAAAACACGGAATTGCTTGAACGTTACTCAAAATACTTTAATGTACATGCTGTAGTCACATTAAAGAAGGGGGAAAGCATCTTACAGAGATGAAAAACAGTGAAGAATGTGATTTCATCATGCCAAAAGCTATATATTTCAAAGTGACTGAAGCAAATAGCATCAAAATAGTTATTCTTCTGGCATATGAAAACCAGACCAAGAGGCATGGAAAAGGGAAGAGCAAACATGTATTTAACTGATAACTTAAGCTGTTCTGATCCATCAGGTAAAGAAGCATTCTTGTGTTTGTGGGGTTTTTTAACAGGTATAAATTTGTATAAATAATATTTTGAACAATTCTATTTGTATGTATCTAGTAGGCTGGAACAGCTTTAGTATGTTGGGTAAATAGCCAGATATTTACAGAGAATGATGACCGATATAGAACATGACGATCAATACGAAACCCCTACCAGATAAGGTGTTTGAATAACAAAACCGTGAACGTCAGCCACAGGCCAGTGTGGTACCTGCCTCTGTTACAAGGTGAGAGTTGCAAGTCCAGCAGCCTGTGACCATCTGTGGTCAGCACCATCCGTGCTTACAGTCGTACACTGCCACTAGCCAGCTCCACCTCAACCCTGCTGCCCTCCTCAGTGCAGGAGTGAGGGCACTTAGACCCCTGCCAAAAGCATCCTCTCTTACCTCCATTCGTCTCAAGCCCTTGGAGAAAATAAGGACAAGATTCAGCTGACACACCAAAACTCCCAAACTCTGCTGGCTGCATATAGGTCTCAGCTACTTTTCAAAGCCCTCATTATAGTCAGTGGAAATCTTGATTACAGAGATTAAGCCCAGCCTACAGTAGATACCTAAGTCTAGTTGGCTTCTAGGCTGATGATAACAGGAGTTTAGACATGGGCCATGTGTAGACATCTACTACCTGGTGGTCCTTTTGCCAGTGTTGCTGGCAAAGCCCTATTCCTTAGTCACTGTCAGATTTGTCACTCTCACCAGGCTCAAAAGTGTCCACAGGAGGGGGACAGCCACTTGCCCAGAGATGAATGCTCACCCTGAGCAGTTGTACTCAGTTTAGCAAAGCAACCATTTCACTACCATCTTGTTAAAACACCCTCAGTGGGTTTCTTACCAATTTCCCCACAGGCTATCTATGCCCACATGCTGTTAGGGCTCCTTATGTCAGCGTTGAGGACATCTAAAAGGCAGAGCACTGCCCATGGTAATACCTAATGCCACTGGAGGATCCAGTCCCCACGCCTTAGATGCTGAACAGCCTCTGCTACTCCATATTCCTCTGAAGTCAGTGAGGTACTGGAAGATAAAAGTAGCACAGGGAAAGCTACGCAACAGAAAAGCACTGTACAGCAAAAACCCAAAGCCAGTATCTTCCCAGTGGGAGACTATTAGAGAAATCCCCTCAGTGGGAGGCAGAGAAGCTTGGAAAGAAACTGGAAGCAGCGGTGTGGAAGAGGCAAATCCTGAGGCTGCAATGTGACAGAGCAAGAAACCTACTCAGTACCGTTCTGCCCTGAATGTGAGGGCAGGCTGAGGGGACCCGACCTGTGTGTTCATGTCAGAGCCAGACCGTTGGTAGAGACAACTGCTCTGCGGCGAGTAGAAAAGCGATCAGCACAACTAGGCTCCTACCAGCAGGACCAGAGCAAATGTGGCCTTCGTTCTCCCTAACTAGTGGAAATATGACAGTGAGACAACTACATCAGAGAAAAGCTGGCACTAAATAGCATAAGGAGGTGGAGCAGGCATCAATACAAGAAAGAAAGAGGAAGGAGACATAGGCCTAGTAGCAGAAAAGACTTTGCAACGCAGGGCTTGCTCTCCCTGCCTTGCAGAAACCCTGCTGGGGGGCAAAGCTGGGGAGGGGGGAACAGGCTGTCCCTGCCTGCAGCATGTGTGGTTTCTTGGTAGCCTCCCTGCAGGACTGCCCACTTGCTGAGAGGGAATTAAAAAAAAAAAATGGGGGGGAAATCTCCCACTCTCTCCCCAGCCGAAGCAGTTGCAGAGCAGCAAAGGCTGTCACAGACCGTGCCAGAAAGGACGTGAATGAGCACTGCTACTCTGTCAGCGTGGTCCTTTGTGCAGCGCCCAGCTCATTAGAAAGAATCAGACTGAAGCATCCAGATGCACGGCTATTTCATGCACCGGTGTAGCAGGGCTCCACCGCATTGGGAAGGAATGTGCTGCTGCTCGGCAACAGTCCAACTGTTTGTGCAGATGCTTCACTATGAAAGAACAAAGATTTTGAGAAGCCCAGATGTCCATCCATGCATTTACTCAGCTGCTAAGGTAGCAAGGTAGAGTATGTATCCTATAACTATTTTTTTAAGCCCTTAAAAAAACCCAACCTCTTCTACTTTAAGTACGATGCCTTCTTAACGCAACACAGGTGGGAAGAGACAATGTGTCAAGACCTATACGTGCCATATACAATAGACATTCTGAACATGACTTGTAAGAAACCCACTCCCAGTACAAAAAAGTACCAAATGCCAGACCAAATCTCCCCCTAAGAAGGTGACAATATTCTGTTTACAAGAAAATACTGCTTCAGTTAAAAATGCTAAAAACCATTCTCTTGAGTTCATATAAAAATAATCATGTCTATGTATGCACACACATATTTACATATATTTATGGCTTTCACATGCTTCAACCTTCTCAAATGAGGAAACATAAATAGTCCATTACTACTTTTTCTCCTCGGGTTTTTCAGCCTCTGCTTCTCCAACTGATAAGGTGCCACTACCATATTTTTTCACTCGGGTTTCTACTCTGGCAAGTCTCTGCTTCACCTTTTGTTGAGCTGAGGTGTATTCTGCCAAGAGCCTCGCAAACCTGGTCTGCAGTGTATCAAGAGCTGTTTCAAGTCTTTCTACTTTTTCTTCCAAGTCCTTTGGGTCAGCTCCTGCTTTTGCTGCTTCCTCATCTATTAAATTGTCTTTCATCAGAATTTGTCGCCCTTTCTCTTCCAGAGCCTTTTTGGCTTCTGGATATTCTGTGAGGGCTTCCATTAAATCATCCTTAGACAAGCAGAACAAATCAGAATAACCAATGCTCCTTATGTTAGCTGTCCTCCTGTTGCCAGATTTGCTACCTTTGATGTTTAGAATGCTGATTTCACCAAAGTAGCTGCCATCACTTAGGACTACAAATTGGGTTATGCCATCATCCGCCACCACAGCCAATTTTCCCTCTTTAATAATGTACATTTCCCTTCCAATATCTCCCTTTTTGCAAATGTAGTCCCCTGGACTGAAGACGGTAGGTTTCAGTTTCAGCACCAGCTCAATGAGAAGTCCAGCTTCACAATCCTGGAATATACGCACTTTCTTCAGTGTGTCCAAATGGACATTGATGGCAATTTCAGCCTTCAACTTGTCAGGCAGATTTTTGAGAACTTCCTTTTCATCCACCGTTTTCTTGTTGGTCCAGAGGTAATCAAACCACTTAATCACCCTGGCTTCCAAATCCTTCGTCACTTTTCGGAAATGCATGTACTGTTTGATGGAATCCACTTTGGCCTGGAACTCTGCCCTGGAGGCATTCATGTTGGAAATCATTGAGCCCACGTTACCAACAATGGTAGCGAAGATCAGCACACCCACCAGAAAGTCAATGACCACAAAGAGATACTCTTCATCTTTCACTGGAGGAGGTGTTTCTCCGATGGTTGTCAGCGTGAGCGTTGACCAGTACAGACTGTAAATGTACTTTCTAGACAGGCGCCCATACTCTGGATTGGACACGTTGGGGTAGACCCAAGAGTCGGTTCCAAATCCAATGAGCTTTGAGATCGCAAAGTATATACATGCATTCCAGTGAATGATGATAAGAATGTATAAGACAAGATTTCCAATACGAAAGATGTTTGGATAATTTGTCCTGGTTTCAGTACGGTCAAAAAACTCAAAGAGCCGAGCAATCCTCAGCAAGCGGTTAAATCGCAGTTCAGGGTAGTTTAGACCAATCTTCAAATATGCCAGGTCTGTTGGCAGAAGAGACAGCACATCCAGTCTGAACTGCGTAGTTTTGGTATAATGATCTCGTAATTTCTTTTCATCCTGAACTAGCAAGCCTTGTTCAAGAAAGCCTTCAAAGAATAAAAATAAATATTTGACTTGTCAGAATAAAAATACCATCAACAGTACTGAGTGACTTACATTTCAGATACCTGAGAACATTAACATTTGTAGTGTTATGCATACAGATGTTGAAACACTATGAGTTTGTTTAATGAAAAATATTCAATTGCAAATTAAAATATTTAAATTAAGTTTCAAAGCTGATATATAAAGAGCAATGACTCTGTTATTACAGTGCTCCCTGCAGTTTTCCACTCTATTCTGGGACAGCTGTATCTTTTTATTTCGGGTATCTTTGCAAAAATAAAAGGGAGAGTCAAACGTCTAATTTTTTATGAATCATTGGCGTGAGTCATAATGAAAGTTAAGCAAGTGTTAAGCAATTGTGTATAAAATTGGAGTGGAACATTTTTTAAATAAATACCAGGAATAAGTAGGTATAATGGATTGTGGGAAACTTTTTCCAAACAATATAGATACCCTCGAGATAAAGAAGTCTAGTTCCCACACACATACACACCCCACCCCAAGCCATGCTTTTCCTCTTGTGTTCAAACTTAAAGCTGACAGGATTTTCCTTTTCATTTTGGGAAAATGGGTTGCACTTTTTTTTTGTGTTTCTAGTGAGAGAATTTTGTACATTGTAAGCAGAATTTTGTATAGAATTTCTGTAAGCGGGATTTTGTACATTGGTATTTCTTCATTCAAAATACTTTGGAAAGTATTAGGTTTAAAAAAAAATATGAGACATAAAATGTGGTAAGAGACCTTAATGCAAACTGCGTCTGTGTAACAGTTGTCATAGAAAGGCTGCCCGAGCAGCAGAGCTGCTTTGTACCTCTGAAAGCTCTGAAGGCATTGCAAATGCTCTGGAGGGAACAGCCTATGCACTGCAAAATACTTGCTGCGACTGCAAGTGGAGATGTCCAGCTGCCTGCCCACTAGCCCCAGCCAGGAGGCAACGTCTGCTGAGAGAAAAGCAAAATATTCCCCGTGTATCAGGGATTATCACGTTTTGCTAATCCCTTAGCAATCTACAAGCAGCAGCTTTCTCAGGGAAGCATCTGCTGAGGAAGACCGAGCTGCATTTCTTTGTGCCCTACACGGCACGGCTGTATTTCTGGAATGTGTGCCTGTCTGTACCGGTGCCCCATGTATATGTGTGTGTCTGTCTTTGGGGATCTGCAAACTCATGGTGACTACAAATGGGAGAAGGTCCTGTGCCATGAATGTGTTACCTCCCAGAAAACTGCTGGTCAAATATGCCCTTATTAACGGAGTTATGCAACTAAACAGAAAAGTTGGCCAGGCAGATGAATTTCTGACTCACATTTATTAAAAATAACTTTGAAAATACCTGCCTCCTGAAGGGTGATAAAAGCCCCTCAGCTCGTTTTTGTCCCCTCACAGAACTGAAGTCCTATAGTCAAACCTTTTGAAAGCATCAAAACGCAGGGTATGCTCCCCACGACCAGCTGCTGAGGGACATGGATCTTTTCTGCTTCACGGTGTGCAGTCACCAAATAGGTAAAATGCAGGGAAACAGGAATGCCCCATGGAGAAGCTGATGTGGATCACGGTAGCTGTGGGGCTACCTAGATCCCAGTTCAAAGCCAGTCCCTGCCCTTAGACAGCAGGGAGTCACACTCTTCCCCAAAGGCCTCCAGGACCTCTGTCCCCAGGGCAGATGGACCTTGCAGACTTACAGGAAAAGGCAGCAGGCCCAGGCAGAGCCAGGAGGGGTTGTTAAGAGAGTTGACAAAGATTTCAGCACCTAAAAGAAGTGACGTCCTTATCTGAGTGCCTGAAACTGCAGCAGACACCTGCACTGAAGCGCTCAGGAGATCTCTGCGGCAAGTCTGCAGCTCCAATCCAGGCCTGCAAAGCCGACCTCCCAACCACGCTTTAACAGCCATACAATCACTATCAGGACAGCCCATGGAAATTTTATAACTCGCATTCCCTGGACGTGCCCAATTTCTGCTTAGTTCCTTCCCACTGCGACAGCAGATGTAACTGCAGAAGAGGAATATAGCTGGCGCAGTTCATATTTTAACTGCACAAAGATGAAGCCCCGCCCCCCCCC
>VXAK01021844.1:46072-78144 GCA_013399435.1 Arenaria interpres | reverse complement strand
CAGTCTTGTGATTTAGGCTGCTTTCCGAAATAGGCTTTCCTGTTGAACAAGGTACTTGTTAAGTTTAAGAATTTGGCTTGCCAGGAATTGTGTGCTTCCCAACGCGATAGCATTTCTAGCCTCTGTCTTGTAATTATGTTTATAACTTGTCCCAAGCCATGATTAATGTCAAACTGTCAGCCTGATTTAAAAAAAAAAAAAAAAGAAAAGAAAATGTAAAAATCAAAGATTTAAAAGAACTCTCATTTTTTATAGTGATCAATGTGGTTTATGGACCCTTTCAAGGGGCATTTTGGGGCTGGTCCATACCAGCAAATAGAACAAGCCAAGAAATATTTTCTGGCCCTGAGACCAGCTACCATGACAGCTGCTGTTCACATGTAAGTTCTCCCAACTCCCTCCACAAATGACACCACAAACACCACCCAACCTCTGCTGTTCTTCCAGCTGTGCCCAGACACTGCCTGAGAGACTGGCACAGACCAGAGTGCACGCATCGAAGTACATCAAGGACTGTTCCAGCAATTTAACGGTATGGATCACTGTATGTCATTCCTTAGGCCTATATCACGACTTTGTTTAGTTTTAAACAGATATCCCTTTAAGGCTAGAATCTGTATCAGCTGGGCATGCTCAAATATGGAATCTTCTTCGCCTGTCCGGACTACAGAAATGTGAAACTGAAAAGAACCATTTCACGCATGACATGGCACTGTCCTCACCGATCCTTTAGGTTCACACTTCCTTCAGGAAGGCAGGACCTAAACAAAGGTGCCTGGGGTAATCCCATACCACTATCCTCCAGGTGCCACCATCCACCCTATGCCACCACCAGGCAGTGGAGACCCAGCCAGGACCTCACAGAGGCTGCAGGGAATAGAGCTGGTGGTAGAGGGGCAGCAGTGCTGGTTCCAGGCAGAGGGCATCTCCGACTGGAGGCTGAGATGGGTGCCAGATCTAGCACTTGACCAACTCAGTAACCACTTCTGAGGAGGATGCTGCACAACTTGGGTAAGTGAGCACACTTGTAGGGTACAGTTGGTTTCTTGCCCCTCTAATGAGCACAAGCAATATATCATGCACAGAGTGATCATGACACACAAAGTGCCTTATTCTCCCTTTTCCACGTGGCCTGTTACAGTGACCATTCAGTCAGCGTTTGGCATGCCTACTAAGCACTGGTAGACCTAAATTTAGAGACAAGGGAAGTGCAGGTGTTGGGATGGCCAGACTTAAAACAATCCAAGCTGATCAGATGCTTCATCTTCCCAAAGCCTCCACTGTTGGGCTCTGCTGGAGTCAGGACACTACACTGGTCAGACCCCACAGGGGAATTTCTGTTTCCAGCCTTTATATCCATGCTGAACCCCAAACCGCTGTAAAACCCCAGAAAGACTCACCTGTCCTGAATCTGACAAACATGTCAAGAACATAGATGATATCAGAGCCATAATCCAAGAACAGCCATAATTTTATATGGTCAACTTGTAGCTCATCAAAACAGGCTCTAAAGAAACAAAGACACAAAAAGAAAAAAGAAGTAGAGCAGTTGCAGTGTGAGTCCAAGCAGCACGTTAGTGCACATTACTGGCACTAAAAAATTAAGGGCAGCATATCTCCATGCCTAGACATCTGCACACTAGAGCTATGTCTAAACAGATACTAGGATCTCTCAGAATTCAAAGGTGTTTAGGCCAGGAGCAAAACTCAAACACATATATGCCACACAGGTGTACTTATGGAGGCACACACATATCCCTTCAATTAAACATGCATCAGACTTCATAGGATACACATCTTCATTAAGATAATTCCCAAATGGAAGATATGTTTTTGAGTGGCAAGCCATCCTCATCTCTCCCCACCATCTGACAGCCTGACATAGTGAGCCATTTCCACAGCACTCCATTACTTTAATTCAAACCAATTTCCACATTTTACAAGGGAAAATAAATACTCAAGTAAAATCCTCCTGCCCTTCAAGCATCTATAGATGCATGATACTAATTTAAGATGACCCAACATTGTCCACACCCCTCCCTTTTGTTCTCCACTGGGTGACAGGAAGACCCCTCTCCAGCAGTGGTTTACTGAGCCTCCAGTGGCCAAGGCACATCTCTGCAGCTCGCCAGTAGGTGGCACACAAAGGCCACAGCCAGCGCTCAGGAGGAGGCTCATTGCAAGTTACAACAAACCGCTTTTAGACAAAAAAAAAGATAAAAAGAAACATTGGCCATCTATTCCCAGTGATATGTATAGCGTATATCCCTTAGTGTATATGAACTGTAAATCTTCTAGGTAAGCCACCCAAAAAATACTGCAGGGAGACACAAGGATGATTTACATAGGAAACATAGTAAGGCACTAAATTCTAAGCCTAAAGTTATTATGAACTTAAGTCCATACCTGCACACTAGCATACACCAGTTATAGAACACGGGTGCTGCAATGATGGTCAGCCAGTTGTAGTAAGTATTGCTTGAAGGATCTATCACATAGATCTCTTTTTTCTTCCTGGAAAGTAAAATGTGCAGATTTACACCAGAAATGTAATGAAGTGACCTCTTCTGGAGGCTGCTCATCTCATGATGAACTCACAGCTCTCTAAGAAGAGAAAGTTTCTGTGCAGGCAGCTCCAGATGAGACACCAAATATTAGCTTCAGCCCATCTGACATGCTCCATTAATTTGCTTGACCCAACTTTGGAAAAAGTAAGAGTGGAAAGCAAACCAGATCCATTCACATTTCCCAGGCTGAAAACCACACCCTTTCTGCATATAATGCCCACTGAAAAAAAGTAAAACAGTAAATGCTTCTTATTATCATTCCAGCTAGAAGCCTACAGTCCATTGCTAGAGAAAGAGCCTTCCTTTGCAAACTAATTTAGATGTTTTTGGCAAAACCTATTGTGTAAATGACTGTAGGAGCAAACATTTAAGCTAGGAGAACACACATGTATTCAAGTAAATGTTTACACAAGTAAGCCTGTGCGTGCACACAAACATATATTGTGTGACTAGAACTAAGATGTGTTTATATGTAAAAGCAAATTTCACACATTCACAGTCCTGGCTCCCTAGGCTTCAACAATGAGGGATGCTAAATGAAGCATACAAGCCTAGAATTTAAAGAAGATTTAAAGAACAGCATGGCTAATGGCACAAGTAGAGTATGCTCAGAAGTGCCCTTCCCCAGCATGAGAAAGGTTGATACTGAACAGATAGCAATTAGGCACGTTTCATGTAATCAGAGGAAATACATATTAGTGGATAGTGAGGTCAACAGTAACAGATGACAGTGTGACCTGCATAGTATGGGGAATATGTGATGGGGCAATGCTTGGGTATGTATTTCATAGAATCATAGAATCATTTAGGTTGGAAAAGACCCTTGGGATCATCGAGTCCAACCATCAACCCTACTCTACAAAGTTCTCCCCTACACCATCTCCAATAATGTAAATATATTAAAATGTAATGATGATTTATTTCATATTTATGTCTATTTCTGGCATTATCCCTGCTGTCAGCTGAATGTCCAGATGATGATCTTAGTAAAGGAAACAGCTTTAATCTAAAAAGTATTTACCTTGCCATCTTCACAATAGGTTTTGAGCCATTTCTTCTAAAACACTGGTCATCACCTCAAAACTGAAATATCATCTTCATATGACAGAGTACACTACTTTCTAGACATTAAAACATTTATTTTCTTTGCTGCAATATTTTTAAATGTTTTAGGCTACTGCAAAGTTCAGGCATTTACTAGATAATAATTGAAGCTGAAAGAGAATCCGGAGAACAAAGACTTTCTAATAAAACAAAGCTTTCATTAAGAAAGTCAAGACCTTGAGATCAAGCAGATTCCATTTGGAAGTGATTCCTAAATATATGTCCCCGTGCCTACATAGCACATGCCATCATACACACACATATGAACTTACAGTATATTATGCTAACATACTTCATAACTGTGAAGTCCACGCAAATGTATTCTCCTTTTGTCTGCTAACATTGTTATTTTAATCATAGAATCATAACATGATTCAGGTTGGAAGTGACCTTAAAGGTCACTGAATTCCAACCCCCCTGCCATGGGCAGGGACACCTCCCACTAGACCAGGTTGCCCAAAGCCCCATCCAGCCTGGCCTTGAACACTTCCAGGGATGGGACATCCACAACTTCCCTCGGCAACCTGTTCCAGTGCCTCACCACCCTCACAGTGAAGAATGTCTTCCCAATCTAAATCTACCCTCTTTCAGATTGAAGCCATTATCTTTCATCCTATCACTACATACCCTTGTAAAAAGTCCCCCTCCAGCTTCCTTGTAAGCCCCCTTTATGTACTGGAAGGCCGCTATAAGGTCTCCCCAGAGCCTTCTCTTCTCCAGGCTGAACAACCCCAACTCTCTCAGCCTGTCTTCATAGGAGAGGTGCTCCAGCCCTCTGATCATGCTCATGGCCCTCCTCTGGACCCACTTCAACAGGTCCATCTCCTTCTTGTGCTGAGGACTCCAGAGCTGGATGCAGTACTCCAGGCAGGGTCTCACCAGAGCAGAGTAGAGGGGCAGAATCACCTCCCTCGACCTGCTGGCCATGCTGCTTTTGATGCAGCCGAGGATGCGGTTGGCTTTCTGGCCTGCCAGTGCACATTGCCGGCTCATGTTAAGCTTCTCATCCACCAACACTCCCAAGTCCTTCTCCTTGCTCTAAATCAATGACTGGTAACACTGAATTGTACTATATTTGGGTCAGCTTTGGGGGAACAAATTAAGAGTAGGATGCATTTCTGCCAAAAGCGAAATGATCTCATTTTGTTGCAGAAATACAGCATCTCCTAATCAGCAGAAGCAAACTTCAGTGATCACTAGTAATGAACTTAACCGTATTAAGTAATTAAATATGCTAGTCAGTGTAATAAGTAAATCTGTAAATAGTAAATCTGTAATTTTCTACATGTAAGATTTTTGCTCTTTGTCCAAACCAGACTTTTCGTTCATTTGCTCTGAATCTTTATGGACATTCCAGAACAATGAATAGCCCATGCAGATCTGCAAAGCAGGCTGTAATCCTAAAATGCCCTCATAGTAAAAAAGTGATCTTCAACAGCAAATCAAAGCGACCAGAGGCTGCTGAATTCCCTTTTACTGACCTAGGAAGCTGTTCATGACAGGTCTAAACCCAGGTCTTAAACATGCAACAAGTTTGTTGAGCAGTTGCACCTTTTGAAAGGAAAAAACATTAAAAATTTGACAGGCTAACATTCCGCAGCCTACAGAACAATAGTTGTCGTGGAAGTGGTATGATGAAATGCCATACCATACTTTGTATGGTAGGAGGTGTGTTAGAAGCACACATTCATTCTTTATACTTACTCTTCCTTTTTTTTATCATCTTTTTTGTCATCTTTTTTGTCATCTTTCTTTTCCTCTTTCTTTTCCTCCTTCTTTTCCTCCTTCTTTTCCTCTTTTTTCTCCTCTTTAACCTCTTTCTTTTCTTCCTTTTTGCTGTTACAACATAATGTAAGGCTTAGCAGTATTACCAGTATTCTAGCAGTTAAGGGAGTGAGAGGGTGATGTCGAGGTACAGGAAACTAGACTAGGCTCAGGACAGAGCAGGACAGGGATCCAAGTGGTAAAAATGGTTTACAGGCTGAGGTCTCTCAACTGACACCACCACACTAGCGCATCAGGTAACCAGCTGGCTGATTCTGTGCATTAGTCACCCACGCTTTCTTGACCTTTTCAGACATCAGTGTACCAGGACGATTTTAATTAAATGTTTCCAGTTTGTTTCATTCTTTAGAACTCAGGCTTCAAAAAGAAATCTGTCAAATGACAATAGAACTTGAAATGACTTAAACTCTTAATGTTCTTTACACATGCAAAATCTTACAGTGACAGTCTGAAGCTTTAACGATAATTAAATGAAACGAGGCTGAATTTCTTCTCACAGTTCTTTAAAACCAACATAGCTATAATTAATTAATTACCTCTGGCTTCAACAATTGCCTTGGAGAAGGATCTCAGTCAATGTCTGAACAAAAGCAGCAAATGTAGAGAAAAGAGGTGTGTCTCATTTAATTACGTAGTAGTCATTTTATAAATGCTTTAGTCAACATGATTAAGCCAACCTACTTTAGATCTCTACAGCAGAGATCTACTGCATCTACCAGATAGTCCATAGTTCCTATCTACAAGATGACTTGTGCCCTAAAAGCATTTTTCTCTTTCCATCAACTGAAAAGGAAGAATGAGGTTGCCTGGTTTAGATGCAGGTGCCTATGTTTGGTGAGAGAAGCCGTGCCCAAATCGTTCTGCCTGTATTCCATTGTCACAGCATTCAAAGGCTAAGCATTAAGCATGAAGTTCCATCCTTGTTAAAATCAATGGGAATTTTACCTAGACTTAGTGGAACATGATTGTCCCTGTGTTTATTAATTGCTTTTCATGCAATAAAGTAAAATATGGATAATTTAACATAATTATATCCTACCATTCCGTAGTATCCAGCATAGACCTGAGCTGCAAGATTTAATTTCAGATATGGATTTTCATACTGTTCAAGTACATACAGCATTTAGCTCATTAGAATGTGGTAAGCCAGATATGAAGATGAATCTGACTTCTCCCATTCTTAGGTTTGTCTGAACAGAAGAGTTTTGAGCTATGTCAGCTTATGCAGATAGGCCCACTCTTCAAAGTGCAGAAAGTTAACATCTTTCCTAAGATTCTGTCAATACTTAATCTTAGAGCTAGATCTGCTACATGTATTGCTCAAGAATCAAGAAGCTTAAGAACAGCACTCATTTGTACACGCAGAAAATCTGAGACCTCCCTCTTTTGTATTTGAAATTTCTTTATTCCTTGAAGCAGAAAGTGTCCCCATTGGTTAGACAGAAAAGCCCAACTGTTCCTGACCCTACTGTGTATGTGGAAAATGCATATGTAAACATAACTCTCCCCACATAAGTCTGATTTGGACGGAAGCCATGGACTCCTGCTCCCATGAGAGTTACGTGTTCTCCTCTGAACTGCCAAGACTGGGTCTGATTCTCCCCTTGCAGTGGTGTCAAGAAAGGACAAATTAGTTCAACAGCAACATCCCACAGCAAAGACAGAATACATAATAACAGTTGAAAAAATGCTGCTTACAGGATTTGAACCATCAGGTGCAACATTTAGCGAGCACAAGCTCACTTGTGCTTTTCATGTATACTTGCTTGCATTCCTCAGATCAGAAAAAGTCTACACTGTGAATGGCAGTTCTGTCTAGAAATGTGCATGTTACATTGAAAAAGAAGCACTCGAAGGGAGAAGACAACAGTCACCAATTTTAAGGCAGTAGCAGCTTTCACTTAGCAATGAGTGCCTGTTCTAATTCTTACCCTTAGACATTTCCATAGTTTTGCAGCACTACAGTGCAATTTAGAAAAGCCAAGACTCAACTGAAAATGCTGAGCTCTTACACTCCTCCATGTCCTACCAAGCTGGCCAACCAATACCTTCCAAGCTGATCAACACCAGCGAAACCTTTAAAATTATACACTGCAAGGGAGCATAACTGGAGAAGAAGAGAACCTTTGGGTTGACTGATCTTCTACTTATACATGCATCTCAACTGAAAGAAACTTTTCCGTTTACCAAGGCTGATTTCTACATGCCAGTGGGAACTGCCTCCCAGGTATTTATACCTCTGCCACTGACCCTCCTCGATTTTTATGGCTTCTCTTTCAAATCTTCCCTGAAAATTCCTTCCTATTTAAAAGTCATGTCAGGATTTCACTGCACATTACTATGCATGGCGCCTGATCTAAAGGCCAATTCACAGTTGCTGTTGTTAGCATTAGCATAGCTTCTCAATCGCTCAGAGGTCTGGCATTCTTACCACAAAGGGAGAACTATGAGTAAACATAATTTTCAAAGGGTAGGGCCACTGTACATTTGTGGGTGCTGTTATACAGGGAAAAGTAGGCTGAGATAGAGAATCAACCAAAAAGTCTCAGTGGTGGTGAACGTTGGAGGGAATATTTTGTCAATTCCAAGTTCTCCTAGGTTTTGTTTTTAAAAAAAGGAGGGAAAAACCCACATTCTTTCACACAGCATCTAATGCCAAAACTTCTTTTTCTCTGGCCTGGCATCTCCTACAAACCCATCTGTGAACTACAGGTATCTTTCATAAGTGAGATTCTTCTATTTCTGAGGTCTCTGTTCATCTCTCTCCCAACTTCTCATACTTACTCATAGTCTGACGGTAAAAGCCACTCAGAGGAAAAGGCTGGCCGTAGTCATAAACTTGAAAGCATCACCTACAGTTCCCCAAAGGCAGGCATTCTTAGGTTTTTAACATAATGAAAACCCCAAAGCTTCAAAAAAACCTGCATCTTTTTTTCTTTATCAGTGCTACTGAGTAAATTGGAATCCAGTAACTAATAAAACAGTTTGTGCCTGTCCTCTTTGTCAGCAATACAGTGGCATCCATTCTGTATTTCCAGCACATTCAAAAGAGGCTTTCATTTTCAGGCTTAGAAAACATGTCTTCATCAGCCCCTATAAAAACACTGTCATAGTCTTTGAATGAGTCAAATATTTGCATTTCTCATCTGTCAAGTACTTTGCAAATCAAGGATGTTTCAAACTGTCAGGCAGGTAGACAGACAGGTGTTGTCTTCATTTAAAAATAATGAAACATTGGAAGGATGAAAGTTTTGCCCAAGGCACATGAGTCATTGTCAGAAAGAGAGTAAGACAACAGTATTTCTATCCTAATTGGTCCTTTGGGCCTTGACTAGCAGGCTGGGCTCCAGGCTTTAGCACCCAGTCTAAATAAAATTCTGCACATTTCTATCACTGCTCACTGTACACTGATTTTCCTTTTTAATAAAAGTTATGCAAACCAAACCAAAAAGTTCCTTCAGGAGCAGGATGACTTCTTGTTCAGCTATGTGCACAAAGGTTTCACAGCATCATTTAAAATGTACAGTTTGAGCTAGCCTGTGATGGAGCTATTTGGAGAAAAAAAAAAAAAAGAGTTTCTTGAAAGTATTTCTGAAATAATCAGAAAGTGTTCCGATTATTTTTATTTTTTTTGTTTTCATCTGGAAAGTAGTGAAAAAAATTATATGTCATCATGTGTGAGAACAGATCTGCTGCTGGATGCTACAGAGCAGATGTACTCAGACAGCTGTGGTCTAAGACATGCAACAAACATTCGTGTTGGGTGATTTTAAATTACAGGAGCTCTTCACCTTTTCAAGAGATTTCTCTCTGGCATAACACTGTGAAATATCTTGTCAAATGTACAAAACAGACTACAAAGGGCAGCTTCTGTCAGAGCTTCTGTTGCAATGCAAGCCTTATTATGTTGCCTGTCACTCTCTCTACATCTACACCAACAATATCTGCTGAACTGAAACCCACACTTTAAAAAATGGTTAGTTTTCATTTAGACTGCTCACATGAGTGTTTTCCTGGTACCCTGAACCAATGCCACTTCTCATCTGACAACCTGAAATTTTTGGGGCACTTGATTTGTAAAAAGGGACTAGTACGTCAAAAGAGGAAAATCACTATTAGAAAATTAATACCTGAATCTCATTTTAAAACTGACAAATTAATGAATCAATTGGCAGTGCAGTAAAATCAGCCAGCTGAACTAGAGGAGGTAGGGACTAAATGCTTAATCAAATTCAATTTTTGAGAGGTAAGGGTAATTTCAGACAAAAAGAAGTTCACAGGGAGCACAAAGGATGCTTTTCATACTAAGAAAACTAGATCTTTCTTTATAATCAAACTATATTCTTAGGAAAGGCTTAGGAAGAGATAAGGGGTTTATACTATAGATGTTAATAGGCTGGAAGGGGAAAACAAGAAGGATCTACTCGTAAAAAGGTGTTTGGAAGTTACCAGTACTTACTCTTCGTTGGTGTTGTTGCTATAGTTGACATTAAACCTGGCCAAGGGCCAGTGACTGCAGCAAGTTAAATAAAACACATTAAAGAGTGTAAAGATTGAAGCATTTCATACACGTGTTTACTGACATGACAGACTAACTTACTAGCTTCTCACATATGCTCTGATAAGATTAGGAAGGTCAGCTTTGACTGCAGTGATAAGCCCCTTTGCATAACTCTTTCAAGGCACCAGTTTCTTTTTACCATGTGCTTGGCATACACATTTGTGACCACATCTGATGTCTGACGCTTGTTCTCAGGCCTATTAGTGCATGGCAACATGCATCTCACTATTTTTAGCCCTTTAATCATTTCGCCACTATTTTAAGCTTTTCTTCAATCCTTTCAAGTCGTCTTCACAGATGCAGTGTCAAGGCTTGGGGATAAGTAACAAGCATACCTACCATTGCTGCAGAATTAAGCCTTCATGATAGATCAACTGAGAGTTGCAACAGTGTAAAACTGAGAAGGCAAGGATGGATACTCCCAAATTCACTTCTAATAGCCTTATATAGAGGTTTGTTGGCCCAGGATCAATGTTGTCCTCTCTAATTACTTTGAATTTGCAGTTGCTACTGATCCCGATGTCTGAAAAATCAGACGACAATCTGGCTAATTCAACAAAATGTGCTTTTGAGATGAATTTCTAAGGAGTTGATCAAGCGAAGATAATAAAGCTGTGCTTGACCACAACAAATCAAGTTAAACTGTACCATGCACAGCCCTTAAAAGGTTCTTGCTTTAATCCGAAATACTAGTTGAGATTTTGAAACAAATCAATTTATTACTTACTTACCTACCAATCTTTAGCTATGGGAGTCTATACTTCAAAGCCTAATACCAAACAGAAAATCAAGTTTTGTCTTGGGACTTCATTTTCCCCTTTTAGCTGGAGTGAAATTTAAAACACTGTACCATATATTTATAAAGTAATATGAATTCATCAAATCAAAAGACTATAAACACGTAAATGTTTCTTTTGCAAGCCTCTGTTGTTTTATCAGGAAAAAATTAACATAAGACTGAACCTACCTTCCATACCAAAGACTTACTATGTGCTAATAAGTCAGCAGCGAAAAGATTTTTTTTCATTTCTGCATCAGAAGCCTTCCGTAACGTTAGCAGCTGAACTCCTGAGCAGGTGTAACAAAGCAATGACACATTTTGCACAACTGCTTGTTTGGAGTTTCTTAGCACTCGCAGACAATGTGCGTAACAGTAATGTCCTGAAAAGCCACAATGAGCATCATCCTAGATTATTGAAATAGAAATTGCATTCATTGTCAGCAGAGAGGAGTCTAGCAACCTCAAGTCGCACAGTTAGTGTATGATAAAATTCCAGTTCTGAGAAATCATTCTGCCTGAAGCAGCATGATCAAAATCCTTTACTTCAAGATCTTTGCCACAGTGTGTTTGAGGGGGAAAGAGAAAATCTGCTGAAAGCCATAACACTTCAGTTATGTGAAGATTCCCAGGCAGCATTACATACTCTGTTCATCTCCCATGCTAAGCTCCTTACTCTCTTCTTAAAATAAAACCTACATCCTAATCACCAAGAAAACACCATAACCTCAGTCGTCTTCATTTAAACTACAAACACATCTTCTTACCTGTTTACTCCCCCAGGCCGCTCACGCATACCCAGAAAGGACCGGATGTTACTTTGCCTAGTGGACACCTCTATGAGCTCTGGCCCTCGGATACGTTCCAGGAAAGAGTCAGGTCTTTTGTCCTCATGGTGCAAATGTCTTGCAGCCCATGACCTCACAGATATGACAAATCGTGATAGCCTGCACGGAACAGACATACAACATCAATTGAACCAGAAAAGAACATCAGATGGCTTAAATCATCCCCTCAAAAAGTAGCCCAGGAGGGGGTTTTTTTATCCACTTATCCACTTGCTGTGAAATTAAACTTGATGGATTAACCGTGTGAACCCAGCCACTTCCCACAATTTCATACATCACCTTTTGCAATGGATCAGGAAAGTATCTCACACATCAGTTCCTAATCCACTGTACCAGTGCTGCAGGAGCAACAGAAGAATATTCTTGCCAAGTGGTTGGGGTGGGGCGGTTGACTTCTGACAAACTTCTGAGATTATGTGATAATGGGGGAATCTGTGGACTGACAGAATTAGGAGATCTAAAATACTCACAGAACCACATGCTCAAGAGTTGGTACACACAGTGGAAACAAAAGCTGAATAGCTGGTGAGGATGGACTTTGAAACAAGGAATGATCAAAATTCTGTCACTTTCCCTGAGATTTTAGAGGGCCTGTCTGCAGACATAATAATTGCCTATCACATAAACCTGCCTACTGCACAGGAAGCACTATTTCCTCATCCTAAATTTCTAGCAAAGCACTGAAATGAGATAAGCAAAACGTCATGACAACATAATAATTAATTTATCGCTGTATCATCATGCATCTTTTTCTCTACTCAGTAATTCACATTATGAATCCTTCAAATGTATTCTGTCAAAGTTCAAAAGGAAACATGTTTCCAAAAAATTGAAAGTAATGGAGACTGAAATCTACAAAAGTGATTATATATATTACCCACACAATATATTGTATTATTTCCTATCAGCGGTCTAGTCTGGACGGAAGTGGTCTTAATTCAGATTTCCCAAACTTGGCCTCAAAAACAGCATAATGAAATCCTGACCGATGCTTAACTTCTTACAGAGACCTTGGGCTACTCAAGGAAAGTTCTTTATATTCTCTCTGCATTGGCTGGTATTACATACGTGCTCAGAATCCACAAAGAGGTTGATATGAACAATTTAAATCTTATGGTAAAGTACTTCTGCCTCTTGATTACAGTTCTCAAGGGCCTAACTACACCTCCTCATAGATCTTGCCCGGGTTCTCTTACCCTGATATAAAAAGGACAAAAAAAGGCAGGAATAACACCACATATGAGAAATTAGAAAAAAGGTATTTCTATTTCTTTAGGACTATACCAAGATAACATCATATAAATCATCTACAATTGACAATAATTAAGAGAATTCAAAGCCTACCAGGAACACAAAAGAAAACAAAATCTATACATAAAAGTCTGAGATTATTTAATAGATTCTTCACTCTATTCAAAATACGCTGCATAAAATTAAGCTACAGAATTTTTCTCTTTGCCTGAGCAGAACTCAGCTTTCACATAAGGACCGGTATGGAAAACTACTAATACAGATGTTCTTACATTAGAAAATAAAGCATTTTGATGAGACCTGTCAGATAAGAAGCAAACAGATTTTACCAAATAAGATTGAGAGCCTCTCTATTTGAGCAAAGAAGTAGAATTTTCTGATTTCTGCTGTGCTATATTATTTTCCGTTTTTTGTCCTTTACATCTTGAAGGAAGATACTCAGTGAAGTCCATCAAATGCTGTTGTCTTAGGCCCTTGAGAATTTGCATTCAAGAGGCATGTTATGTTACCATAATATTTAAATCGCTAAGCATTCATGTTTTCACAACAGGCTTCCTTGTACGTTCAGAACATAAGTAACTGTAGTTACACGTGGGTAATTCAAACTATCCCTAAAAGGGCAAAGAACAATATAAACAAAGATTAAAATGGAAGTTTTCAATATGAGTTTATATATTCATGCACTTTATGTCTACACAAAACACACAACTATAAATTTTCATCTAAAACCAACTTCTTGCAACCTTCGTCATCTACATGCAGTGGTGTCACTATCTGACAACCAAACATGGAAATGCAACTTTATTCTCTACCATCCAAAAGGCTGAAGTGTAAACAGCACTCTTTAAATGACTCCAGTTTATAATATTTTTTTTCTTTGCTCTTTGAAATACATTATGCTTGAACTGAGTGGGATCTGCACTGTGTGTAACAATGGTATGTGAAGACAGAGCTCTGCAGCCTCAGCTGGAAATATTTAAAGCAGACACAATACATTTTTGAAGCTCCATTTCAGGTTTATGCTTAAATCCTGGTAAAGTAAATGACTTAAGCAAATGGTTGGCTTCAATTTTTCTAAGGCTCCCAGTCCATTATAAACATAACTGGATTCTAAAAACTGAGAGAAACCCTTGCACTCCGAACACAAGAGCTCCTGCCTCCTCCCTTGCCAGAGCCATCTACCAGCAAGGAAAATCATTATGTCTTATATGATAGGAAACAAACATTACATCAGCTATCAGTCAGAACCAAACACTTAACCATTTACAGTTTGGCCTCACTTCACATATATCCTCAGTGTTCAAAATATTTTCAGATACTTTTTTTTATTCAGACTAATTTGTGTGAATTCTTTCAGCATCTCTAGAGTGATATTCTAGAGAATAAAAATTCTAAGTTTTTTATTAGCAATGAGTAAGCAATGAGTTCAGAATCAATGTCAAAAGCAGATTCTGGTACTTTTTATAGACTTTCTTCAGCTGGACTCCATCCATTTTCTTGGGAAGTGATGATTCTTCTTTGCCTCCAAACTGTGATCAGTCTCTTTCAACAAGTTAAACTTAATACCAGAAATTATATTAGTTAGCATGTTACCTTGCCATTGCTCCACTGCCCGTGAATGAGCTCGTCTGGGATTCAGACAGATGTCTTCCCTCCACAGAAATGACTCTCTGCAGTTCGGAAGATGCATCCTCACACAGGGAATGGGTTCTGCAAAAGCAAAATTTTTTTATGAATTCCATACAGCCTCCAGCAGACTTCTCCCCATCTGATTCTTTCCACCAGTACATCAGAAAATAATGCTGCAAATTGTCCTCTTCCTAGTAATATGGCATACGTTTGACAAACATAGAGCTAAGCCAATATTCCTACTTTTCTGGAGCCATCCAACATGAAATGAAGTCAGTGGAGGCTCTGTCACCCGTTCCAGGAAGCTCAGAAGCAGATTCCTTACTGGTCAGTACTACTCTGGTGTGCAGATACACAATTATGGGGAGCATGTTTTCTACTCTAACACCTCCTGTAAGGCCTCAGCAGCTTTCCTTCAACATGGAGTTCACCCCCAGGGGGCTTTAAAGTGACTGCCCACTGCTTTTTTCAGTGTTGTTCTCCTAGACCATGTTTGGGTTTAACAACATGGAATTTCTACTGGCGCGGTTCCTACTTATGACTCGAAGACAATACGCATCTCTTTTTGTTTTCACTCCCGCTTGGACTGAAAGGGAAAAACAGTGATTTTACAGTAGTTAGCCCAGAGCAGCACCACTGCAGGTCTCACCAGCCTGTCGCCACCAGCTGCATAACTGCAGACCTAACGCTGCTCGCTTCTTCACTGAAACTTCACCTATTGCATAGCAAAACAGGCTACAGATCTTCAGGATGAGGCACCTCTGGCTATGGTCACACATGGAAGACACTGCAGCAGCCCAGTAGCACACAACTGCTAACAGTGATTATAAAGGGAAGCTACGTGGTGTGTTTGCCATCTCCCATGAGCCACATTGTAAGACTACTTATTAGCACTGAAATAATTAGCATTTGAGATAAACAGATGAAATTTTAGTCTCATCTTTCAGTAATGGCGCTTTGAAATTGACCTCACTAGAACCTGGACTTTACCAGGGCTCATTCTGGATTTTCTTTTAAGACCCCTAGGGTTTTGTCTGTGATTTTCATTCTTTAATATTCACTTTTACAAGATTTTGTCACATCCATTAAGGATCACTTTTTTCCCCCTTTGTAATGCAAACAAGAACTCTCACATGAGTCTGTTAATCTGTATTGCCAGGAAAACATTGGTTATAATCATACTTGCAGTGTCTTCATAAGAACTGGCAACATTTTGAACACCCACAAAAGGATAATTAGCAGCTCAATTTTGTGTGCACTCACAGCTGAGAAACTGACAAACAGAGAATTAAAATTTTATTATTCCTACACAAAGAAGCAAGCTAAAAAAGGGGTCCTCACAGTCCCAGAATTCTCAACTTCTTCACTGTTTTCTTCTTCTCTTCTAATACAAAGACACCAACAGACACCGCTTAGTATTGAAAGACTTTTATAACCTAGTTTATGTTGTGGATGCTGAGAATATTGTGGATACCAAAGTTAACATGGTTTCTAGGGGAGAATGAACAAACTCGTGGTACAGAAATCCATTACAGGTTACTAGATATGCAGAGCTTGCTTTCAGCCCAAGAAGTCTCCTGAGCTGCATGCTGGGAGATATTAGAGGAAAGTATTTTGCAGACAATTGTAATTTGCCTGCTCTTTTTTTTTTTTCTTTTTCCTGGACTATCTGCCTACAGTGCTGATGGAGAAAGGATATTGGACTAGTCAGTCTTTTAGACTGCACTGCTCTGGCTGGTTTTATGTCCTTTTATTCCTTTTTAAGGAAAAATATGTTTTGTGCGATTTTAAACAGCAATAAACTCCAATAAATTGCTACTTCTGTTCTTACTTACCAACTATTACTGGTTTTGAGTCCTGAAAATACACTTCTAAAAGAAGATAGTGACAGTTCTTAGAAAATAATTTTAGGTGTCACAATTCAGATGTGAAAAAAAAAATTGTATCTTGCAGAAATACATAGCCTTGCATGGAGGCTTAAGCCAGTATCTTTTATTTCGCATTTGGATGAATTAGAAGTCTGTGCTCAAGCAGTGACTCAGATGATGAGCAGTATTTCACTAAGTGGCAGTAACACAACTGCTTTTAGTGACTGTACATTAAGTATTGCTTAATATATTTGCAATATATTAAAATATATAAAAATATATTTGCTCCAAATACAGGTAATTAAATATAAGGGTCAAAAAACAAAATAGTGAATAATAATAACACAGAAAACAAAGTCAACAAGGTTTAGAATACTTCAGGTATGCTTCCAAGTAGAATTTTAAAAAGAAAAAATATTGTCAGAGTGCATTCTTTGTAAGTCTAAGAAAACCTTACACAGAGGTCAGCCCCAGGAAACCAGGCCAGTCAGACTTTTCCTGCAGTCTCAGAAGGAGAACTATTTTAATTTTATAAGCATACTGAAATACAATGAACACTATGTGATGTCCTATTTTGATATAACTGTGCTGGTTTAACAGTGAGAACAAGGGCCAAGCAAGAGTTAAAACTGCTATCCAAAATGCACTGTTAACTATCCTTCTTAGTTCTTTTTTGTAAACTTTTTTTTAATCCCATCCTCTTTTATTACTGACATTGCTGTGCTTGGGCATCTGCTGCACACAAATAAAAGGCTAAGAATGAAGAGCCTAGCTTTATTTTGAGTAAATACCTAGGAAGGCAAAGCAGAATATGGAAGAGAGAGCTTAGTGAGCTCTAAACAAGCTTGATCAGGCACTAAAAGCAATCCTGTTCTACCAGCTCCACTTACCAGCATAGATTCATACTTGCTAATTACATCACCTGTTAAGTGCTTCATGTGCATCATCATCACCTCCATACTCCTCAGCAGTGAGGAAAGCTGTGTTCCATTGTCCCCACACAGTCTCATCATATTTTGTGCATCTGTAACACTAAGAATTTTACCAACTGTCTGTCCTCTTGCTAGCAGTGGCTACCGAGCTCACAATGGCACCCTCTAAAACCCAATGTTTTCAATCCAGGGTATGGCTTTTGGTGTCTGGAGCCAGAAGCATATGAAGACATGTTTTCATCTACGTGAAAGAAAATGGCATGCTTAGTGTGACCTGATCTGAACACCCTCCAATCTGATCCAGAGGCCCATAAAACAAATCAAACATTTCAAATTATGCAAATTTTTCTCTGGTCAGATTCTTACTAATAAGTGATCAGACACACTCACTGAAAAATTTGTATTCTGTAGCGAAAAAAAAGGCAAAACTGAGGCTCAACTGCTGTAATCAAACTTGGCAGATTATGGACTCAACTAGAGAAATTTTGAAGTCTACATTTTTATTTTGGTTTGTTGGCTGTTTTTAAAAAACAATTTTCTGATTACTCTATATGTGCAACAAAAATTTCCACAACTAGGTTTATGTTATAACTAAATATAATGATTTTTAAATAAATTCAGGTTCACCTTACAAAAAAGTTATAGATATGACATGTGAAGCCAACTCAGGAAAATCAAAATCATTTTGTGGAAACTACTAAAGAACTTGCACTTCACTTTTACAAATACAGCTAATTCTTCAGTATATCTTCAACGGGATCAGAAAACAACACACAAAGGACTCCTCCAGGTGCTTATGAAAGCACCTGTCTGATAATACACAGCAATCACAAACATATTTTAGATCACACAAATGCAAATCATAAAGTGAAACTGAAATTAAATCTTCTTTCTATTATTATAAGTCCCTATTATAAAACTCATATACTCATTCCCAACTTTCCTCAACCCTGTTCAGATAATACAAGAGGCCTTCTTTGTCAGCTGGCTTAATAACGATAAAGAGGGACAGTTACAGATGGGGCTTTTGATGTAACACCTTCAATGCATGTGGCACAGTTTTACTTTATTTTTACAAAAACAGAGTCATTCCCATCTGGACTCCATAAACATGTTTGGTATCTGCAGCAAAATGGTAACCACTGCCATGACTGTCCAAGGGTGTTATACAGTCTGAAATCAACCTGAGAAGAGAACATGCACTGTGCCAAGAAACAGAGAGCAGGCTACAAAGCAGAAACATCAGCAGACGATTGTGCCTCCTCAAGTTATGCTGAAAAGTATTTTATTTCCACGGGGGTGGCAATGTCACTATATCTTAGAGAAAATTCACTGGCTCCATGCCTCTTCAGCACTATAAAACCCAATTTATTCCCATGCTTTCAAGGTACCTAGCAGAGTAAGCTCTGGGAAGGATATTTACATCACCAGATGCTCTGTACCTGTCCCTTGCCTTGACATAACTTGGCTTTAAATATGCACAAAGATCTTCAAGCAAACCCTAGAAGATCACTTGCACCTAAAATGCATGCAAATAATCCCAAATTTTCATTTCGTAGCAACTGTTTTGAAATTCTGATCAGTTAAACAGGAATTGCTGAACCCCTTTTGAGTAATGACTAGGAGCCAGATTTCAAGGGCGGGATTTGGCTCCATACGGCAGTGACCTAAATCAGGGTTTCTAATATAAGCTGAGTATCTAAGTTCCCATTATAGTCAATTGTCATCTTAGGGCTTGATTCAGTTGCCTCAATATAGGAGTCTAGTACCATTTGGAACACCTCAAAATACTTTATCTGACCTCTCCAGAGCACACAGGTCTCACCTCTTATCCACTAGCCCCAGCTAAATGCTTCACTCTACAGTATCTCAAATAGCTTTAGATGTCTATTTCAGGCAACTAAATACCTCTCATAATCAACACAGCCAAACGAGCCTGAAGAGCTACTCAACTTCAGGGTAAGCTGAACAGTTCCCTAAGCTCCACTGACTTCTTGTACTGACTGCATCTTCACTGATCACAGCAGGAACTTTAGACACCTGCTGACATCAAGACACTGAAATCCAGATGTCTACAAGGCACATCTGAATCCTACTGCCAACTTTTAGGTGGCCAGACTGTGTCTATAAGCTAATGTGCCACCTGTCCTATTCGAGCTGTTTCTATACAGACACTGGATTTTCAAAATGAAGACTCATTTGTTATTTTTTGTTTTGTTGATTTTTTTTTAACAAAATGGACCAACTTTATAGCACACTATACTATAAGAGTATGGGCACATGAATCACCTACTTCAGCAAAATTGAGAATGATAGTTTAAGATCACCAGCAGCCTTCTGTTAACTATTTCAGTGAATGCTTTTCCTTGATAATACCTCATTGCGCACCAGAAAAGGACTTAAGCACATCCTTAGCATTAAGCATAAATTTAACACCCACTGACTTTAATGAGAACTAAGTAATATGCTTAATTGCTTTGTTGAACTATAGCCAACAGGAATTGAAGGAAGACAAAGGCAAAGGAGAAATTGTGCTACTCTAGGAAACCTGGGGGTTTTTTTTCAATGTCTACAGTTGTATATCTTGCTACAAGGCAAAGAAGGGCTAAAATTTTGTATGGGATCTATCTTTTGGTAAAGACATATTCTTAAACAAATCTGAATTAAAACAATATGTATCAGAATTCTTTGAGTGGCATTACAAAGGTATTTTATGTACTTACCAGCAATCACTTCAGCAATCCAAAAACCTTAAATGAGATCTCTTTTAGAGAGTGAGATTGTATCTTTTTACCCATCTATGAACTCCTGTAATTAATGCTGATAACAGCAAACTTTCTTTTAAATAAATGGCTCTTCAAGACTCGTCATCATGATAAAGTGCAATTTATATTTCAGTCCCTCTATCTATCATAAGCAAGTCATTGCCTCTGAAACTGCAGATGACTGCAGTGATTTAATTCTACATTTAAACCTTTATAACCACACTCTCACATCCCTGCCAGTAATTCCATTCCGTGAGCTGCCAATCACTGATACCCTCTACAAAAAGGACATTAAAAAAGGAAATGAAGAGGCTCGTTTTGATCTGTGCTTTCCCTGTTTCTGAGATATCACTGTAAATGGAGACAGGGGGACAGGGGTCTTGCAAATCTCCTTAAGGAGACAATGGCATAGTATAACTAAGTCAAGTAAGCCATACTGAGCAGAATAAAAGCAGCTCTATTTTCACTAGTGTAGGTAACACCTACATGACAGAAGGTATGATGTAAGCAAAGCAGAAATAAAAAAAGGGGCTGATTCAAACAGGACAGGGATCACACCAATATTAGATGCTAGGGGCATGCCCTCCAAAATTATCATAACACTGGCAGTCCTATCAGTCCAGCAGGATTTTGAGTGCTCTAGTCTGGGTACACATTTGAACAGCAAGAGACAGTCTGACAAGGTCCACATAGTGGAGATGGTTGACTGTAACAAGCCAAAAGAACACCTTCTCCAGTCTGTACAGGTGCTATGGATCATCAGATACTACCCTGCAGGCCCAGCAAGGTTTGCCCAGATTAGACAAATGACTGGTATTGTGTAAAATGTAAGTGCAAGCTCGCTTGCACACTGTAAACAAACACTTTGAAACTTTAAAATGAAAAAATTCCTGAAGCTTTTCACTGCATGGCACTTGGAGGATCCCTTTTTTTCCAAATCCAGAGACTCTGCGGGAAGCACAGATCCTGCTATCTGTGTGGTGACTTAAGAAAGGGGTTTCTCCTTAATGACTTGGTATAATTCCCACTGATGTGAAAAAACTGAGTTTATTTCTGAGGTAATGCAGATTCTGGTCCCAAAACTGCAAGCCACGGCAATCTTTCTTTTGCTGTCTCTTCTGTACTTAGGATATATACCGTTAAGTCAGGTAAGTGCACTGGGTCAACAGTATCATGATCTAACACTCCCATAATGCAGAGCTAGAGGAGTGCCACAAATTATGCAGCAATCTGTCTCCTCTTGACTGTGATGAAAGGAATATATTACCTGATACAGCCATTTTCAATCCTTTCAATATCTTCATCAGTAGTCCTGACAGACAGTCTGTGCATACCAGGGTAGGAGTGCTGGGTGTTGATTTTTGCCATTTTGCTTTACATATCAACATCTAAATGACAGCTGAAACAGTAGGGAAAAAAAAAAAAAAAACAACATTTTGTGAAAGCGGCAAAAGAAATGTGCTCAGTATTTAAAAATAGTGATTTATTAAAACAATAGAAGAACAAAAAGCAAATTCAACCGTTTGAAGAATAGTCAGTCATATTTACACACATATGATACCTGTTTTATTTATTTTTTTGCACTAGACAGAAAAAAGTACTAGTAAAAGTGTAACAAAGACAATCCGCCAAAGAAAAGGGTTACATGACACTATATTCTTTTTAGTCTCTGAGCTTTCTGAGTGCCTACACTGCCATAGCTATTATCCGTAGTGAAATTGCTTTTAAAATCTCATTAAAAGAAGACTACAGCTAGAAAGCCAATGAATAAAAGCTAGGTAATATATGTGCTAGGACAACCCATTCCACTTTAAGTTGATCCCCTTGTGCTATTTTTATCTATTTTATGATCAAGTTTTTTATTCTGAAAATGCAGATAATTAATGAAATATATCCCTCAGCTTAATATGTCATGCATTAATTCTATATTATCTAAACTCTGCACTAAACACCTACTAGCATTTTTTCCATTTATTTCCATATGTCATTTTTATTACACTGCTTCAAGACAAGCTCTGTTAAAATATTTCACAGCCCAGCTCCTACAAGATTTAGGAAATTGACCAAAATTCCTTTCCAGGTTTGGCCTTCAATGCCCTACCAAATTCATATCACATCTATTACCTGCAGAGCAGGTTTTAAAATTCAAGACAACTGTCTTAAAAATGAGGAACTGAAAGACTTTCAGTGAAAGCTTTGAATCTTGATTATTTTTTTAAAGTTTTGAAACTCCATTCATAAGCTCTTTTTGTTTCAGATATGACTAGAATGAAATTCTCTTGGGATCATTCAACTACATCAGACTATCTTCCCCTTTTCATCTGTAATCCTCTGTCTCACTGACCATACAACATTCAGCTTCAACAGCAAATGAGATACAGATCTTAGAGAAACTAACAATCTGCCCTGAATTATTCCTGAAGCAAAGCTCACAATCCGTGATTAGGTCTATGTTATGTATCCAGTTTCTTAAAAACCAGATACCTGACTTACCCTCTACTCAACTCCCAGACAACTTTTTAAGTTGTTTAATAGATTTCAAAATATAAAATAGATTAACTTTTTTTTTAATCCAGAAATAATGGAATGAGTCTACAAATAGCCCTTGGGCATCATTTAACACCTGAAAATCTGGTTAGTATTTCCCAATATTAATTTTACCTCAGTGCTGGTCGATTGTTGTTTAACTGTGGCTCACCTTAACCTGAGCCCTGTACGTACTGGTTAACTTAAACTTTACTGGGGGAAAAATGGTCATTTCTATTACACATTGATATAAAAATATAGAGGGATCTTTCAATCTGCTCTCAGATTTGAATGTTCACTCAGAAAAACTCATTCCTAAAGTGCAGATAATTTATGCTAAAAATATAACTATATATAAAAATGTTAACTGGAACAGTCTCACAACAGGAATCAATTTTGTCTGTTCAAAAAACATCTGCCAAATTCTTCATGTTTATGTTAGTGTATGTCAATTATAAATATCAATGAATATTATTATTTTTAAAGCGATTCAGCCTTTGAGAGAGATTGTTATCAATAAATTAGCCAGCCAAATGAACAGGTCTCAAAACAGGTATGATAAAAAAAATATCTCATCTCCAGGAAAATTTTTCATAAATCATTTTTTAGTTATAATCACTGCTTCTATTACATACTTTGTAACACAGAATTAGACAGATGACATACAATAGTGCTTCGGTGATTAGAACATTTACTTTGCTACAACAGTGAGTATTACAGTAACTCCAATTTCTCATATATTAATTTGAGCATAATTCAAGGTAAGAAAATGTGGTTTTCCTGTTGTTATTACTGATTTCCTCAAAGTTCAGTTTACCAAAGTCTGCAAAAATAGCCTAGGATTTACACTCTGTCTCACTGCCCAGGTTCCAAGACCTGAAGTTACAATGGGAGGCTACAAGGTAGTAGCCAGGGTGTCACAGGCACTTCGTTTAGAAACAGAGCAATGTGCTTCGTCCTGACAGAGAGTCATGTGCATACAGAAAGTAAGGCACAGCAAATTACTTCTTCCTACTAGTAGTTCCTCTTGCTGCCTGTTTCATTTCCACTACTTTTGAGCTGTACTGAGACTCATAAAAGGTAACTTTAAGAGGGAAGTGGCATGAGCTGCTTGGATTTTACTGCCCTGCATAGACCCTGCTCTCCATTAAAGGTCAGCCAAAGAATTTTATTGTTTTTTCAAATCACAATAGAACTCTCTATCACATTGCAGGAGGGAGGGAGGAGTTATCACTCTTCCACTGAACATATATTCCCCATGTACCCCCATTAAACTTCCACTTTACTCCAGTTCAAGGTCTTAAAAGCTTGATGGTGGGAAAAACAGAATGATTCATAAGAGAAGTAACAAAGCATTAACTTTTTTCTAAGGATGCATTTCCAACACAAAGTTAGTACTGAGTTATGATCTTGACTAGTTCTTCCAACTAACACAATAATAACCCTGTCATTACTCTATCTACAGCAGTTCTTAAACAAGGGTCACCTGGTTTATAGTCTCCAACAAAATAAACAACTGTTAAAACAACAGAAGTATGAGATATTAAAAACCTTCTGAAGTCTAGGGATAGCAACAACATGTAGTATGTCACTGAAAAAACACATTGCTTCTGAGCCTGAAGAGTAGTGAACAATGCCTTCCTATATTTCAAAAATTGTAGGTGTGACATATGGATTGTCAGACCTGTGATTTCTGCATCAGTTCCTGAAAGTTGGGTTAAAAAACATAAAGTACAGTATTTCTTTAAATTTCAAACTGATATGGTTCCTCCAGATGTTACTAATCTCCTGAAATTTGTTGTCTGGAATTAGACACCACTAATAGATACTGGAATTAGATATTCCTAATCTCCTGGAACGGTTTGAGTATGGCAGTGGAGCACTGAATACAGGAAACAGTTGTATACCTTATTTAGCCTTCCAAAAGCTATGCCAATAAAGAAACAAACCAAGTCACAAGATATGAAACCAAACACTATTTTGGATTAAAAACTAGCTTCTTAGAAGACAGAAAGCAAGAACAGGATTAAACAGTCACCCCTCACCACTACAAAATGTTAATAACCACATTCCTCAGGGTTCCATAGGAAAACCTCTCATTAATGATGCTGACAAGAGGAAGGAGCAGTGAGACAAGTTGATCTCAGGATGGCAAGAGGTACTATGAGCAAGAGAAACAATAGAGGTACGAGGAGCTTCAGGGTGACCCACATCAACTAGATCAATTTCCCAATTTGATGGCAAGTCATGTGCAATGTCAATGGTGGCAAATGGAAATCAATGAATACAGGTGAAAAGCATGTAAACTACTACTTTATATGCTCCTAAATTAACCATATGCTCTCAGAAAGGGAACCTGAACGCTATATATGTTCAGCTCAGTGAAATGCCCAGCTCGGCACAGAGCGGGCTTGCTGATGCAATAGCTAACAAGGTGAAGGGGTGTATACATGGAAAGTGTTAATGACATAAAGAACATTAAAACTGCTCCCTGAAACAACAGTGCAGATTCACCTGGAACACGATTAGCCCTTCTCTTAAACAGAGAGATAGTGCAGAACAAAAGCATGGCAAGAATGATCAAGGACATAGAAAAGGGACAGAAAGAAAAAAAGGGGGCTTGCTTACTCTAGAAAGGCAAAGAATAAGAAACTATGAAATACAAAAAATTTGTAGGCAAAATTGGACCTCATTTCAGAGCCTTTACAATGATTTCAGCTGTAAAATCCAAATTCAATATACAGTGTAGTGTGAACCCTTATTCTGTGTTACACTGGAGGAAAGGAGGAGGGATAAATTTCACAGAAATACAACTCTACTATTAAGCAATAAAATACATTAATACGTTTTTGGAAGGAGGTAGGGAGAGTGGATGAAGGTTCATTATTAAATTGTGCCACACATGCCCAGCTGTAGTAGATAGGACAGAGGACAGAACAGTAATTTGGGTACAGCACAAGTGACGAGACCTGAAGTGACATGGTTTGGCCTTGCATGAAGCACATAAAATTCTGACAAATTATTTGCTATCTGATAAAGGATGAATATTTGTTCCTTCTAGGCCTCCAAGGTTCTTAATGATAAATGTGTTTAACGGTCTAGGGAGGAGATCAGCATTTCAAAACTGGATGCGGAACCTGGCAAGCAACTGACCAGGGAGCAGCTTCCAGTGAGCATGGAGCTACCGGCACCCAGCCTGCAGGAAAAAGCAGCACCCTAAAACTGCCACTAAAAGCTAGTGCTCACAAGACAGTTTTAAGAACTAAGTCCAGCTCAGCTTTGTATTTGAAAACACCGTTGTTACAGTAGTGTGGTGGGTTGGCCTTGGCTGGCTGCCAGACGCCCACCCAGCCGCTCTCTCACTCCCCCTCCTCAGCAGGACAGTGGAAGAAAGGAAGATGAGAAAGCTCATGGGTTGGGATAAGGACAAGAAGATCACTGACCATTCATCATTCCAGGCAAAACAGACTCGAATTTGGAAAAATTAATCTAATTTATTACCAATTAAAATAGAGTCGGACGGTGAGAAACAAAAACAAAAACACCTCCCCTCCTCTTTTTTTCCCCCATATTCAACTTCACTCCTACATTCCCAACTCTTCCACCTCTTCGACCCCACCCAGCAGCACAGGGGTGGGGAATGGGGGGTTGCAGTCAGTCCATAATGGTTCCTCTCTGCTGCTCCTTCCCCCTTGCACCATTCACCTGCGCTAGCACCGGCCTTTCCCACAGGAAGGACTGTAGTCCTTGACGAACTGCTCCAATGTGGGTCCACTCCAGGGGCTACAGTCTTTCAGGATAAACCTTCAGCAGCTGGTCCTCCATGGGTCACAGGTCCTGTCAGAAGGACCTGTTTCTGCATGGGCTCCTCTTTACTGGCTACCTTCCCACCTGTTGGAGCAGACCCAGAGAAGGGCCACAAAGATAATCAGAGGGTTGGAGCACCTCTCGTGTGAGGACAGGCTGAGAGAGTTGGGGTTGTTCAATCTGGAGAAGAGGAAGCTCCAGGGAGACCTTATTGAGGCCTTTCAGTACTTGAAGGAGGCTTATAAGAAAGATGGGAACAAACTTTATAGCAGAGCCTGTTTTGATAGGACAAGGTGTAATGGCTTTAAACTAAAAGAGGGAAGATTTAGATTAGATAGAAAGAAGAAAATTTTTACAATGAGGGTGGTGAAACAGTGGAACCGGTTGCCCAGAGAGGTGGTAGATGCCCCATCCCTGGAAACATTCAAGGTCAGGTTGGACAGGGCTCAGAGCAACCTTATCTAGTTGAAGATGTCCCTGCTCTTTGCAGGGGGGTTGGACCAGATGACCATTAAAGGTTCCTTCCAGCCCAAACTATTTTATGATCTACTTGTTCCACTGTGTAAATCTGCTCCAGCATGGTCCTCTCCATGCACTGCAGGAGAATCTCTGATACAGTGCCTGGAACACACCTTCCCTCCTTCTTCTCAGACCTTGGTGTCTGCAGAGCTGTTTCTCACACTTTTTTTCCCCCTTCACTCCTCACACATTACTTGTGTGGTGTTGTACCCTTTCTTAAATATGTTTTCCCCAAGGTGCGACCACCTTGGCTGAGGGTCTCAGCCGTGCCTGCAGTGGGTCCTTTGGAGCCAGCTGGAACCAGCTGTGTCCAGCCCCTGGTCCCTGCAGCCCTTCACCGGTGCCTGGGCTCCCGCACCCAACGCAAGTAGGTGTTTGCCTTTTATAAAATCTCTGTTATCTTTGAAGTACACTCTCTGTTCTGAATATTTAAAGCTACTAATTACACTGAGGGTAAAACTTGATTGCCTAAAGGCTGACAAGGCTGGTAAATCCACGTGGGGCACTTAAACCAGGTACTTAGCTCACAAGCGAGTTAATGAGAAAGAGAGAGAGAGAGACAGATAGATAGTCCTCTGAGCCTGAATCAAGTTACCCAGTTTTAGGCAACCAAATTGGAGAAATGGACCCTGAAAGTATCCTTCTGGTTTTTTTTAATTTTCTACAACTCAGCGACTTACCTTTAAGCACTTTAAGCATAGTAAAACTATGGAAAACAAAAACTGCCTCAGGTTGAAGACCTTTCCAGTGTCAGACAGCAAAACAAAACTTTATCTGAAACAATCCTAGCTCTTGAAAGATTGACATCTTTATCAATCACAGAAGCAGAATTTTAACATGCTTTGTCTCTTAGTGTTTCTTTCCTTGCAACCAATTGTACTAACCTGAAAGAGATGAATAATAATTCCATACTCAAGAATATTGCTTGTCAGTGGATACATCATTGAGACTGAAACTAGAGCTGAATTAGAAAGATGTGTTATACTACTAAAAATACAACGAATTATACATTAGTGATAGCTCTCCCTACTCCAAATGTAACTAGTTCATGTGTTCTTTTGTCCTCTTCCTTTAGGATTCAATAGCAACTGATGTTTTGTGTCAAATTATTTTATATGCACTGTCTGGTATAAAAGACCTGTTTTATCAAGACAGACAGTTGTTTGACAACAAATACGAGTTCAAGTAACATATGAAAACTTCAAGTTCACATAAGCATTTCCTAATTTTTAAAATCAGGTTCTACTTATCTCTTGATAACTAAAACATTAAGGACTTTAACTTTAAACTAGGGGTACGAAGGCTGCAGTATCTAAATTTTAGGAGCTCTACCATACAGTGGATTTCCTACAGAAGGCATGCAGAAAGTCAGGTACCCAGCAATAAGGTGCTGAGAAGGAAGTTCCATATGCTAGCCAACTCAAAATGTCTGGAGCTAAGACGGGAGACCGAAAATTACTGGGCATCTAACTCCAGGGCAAAAGGAGTTGGCACCCAGTTCACAGCCATAATTCACCCATTTCTCAAGTCCACTCAGCCATTTACAGAAAATTGCATTGTGCTAAGGAGCGGCGCCTCAAAAAATGAGAAACTTCTCAAATCTGCTTCAAATTAAGCAAGCCAAAACCAGTTTTCCTCCTTCCTCCAGTGCCTCTTACCAATAGATCATGCGATACACTCACACATAGACTCCCCTGAGTTTGTGATGCTCTGAGAACACACAGGAGAGCAGCTGCAGGAATACCTGTTTTCAGCAACCACGGCAATCTGGACACAGTCAAGGCCAAGGAGCAGCTTCATGGCACAGGTTTCAGGCAATTTTGCACATGTTCATTACAAATTATATCAAGCTTAGGAAGTTGCTGGCTAACAGCTAAGCCACCAAAATTGTCCAATAATGCATATTAGGTTAAAAAGCTGTGAAAGTTTGAATTACCATAGTCTCCCTCCCAAGAGCGTTGAGAATTCACATTTGGGAGACTCTAGCAATTCCCCTTTTGGGCACAACATGTTAACTCACCCTAACTTAATTCAAAACTGTCAACCACAAAAATATTAATACTTCTGATATGAAGTAAACATAGCTGTTTATCAAGTAATGATGGTAGATCAAGCTGTTTATATCACCACTTAATATCCTTAAAGCTTATGTATTTAAAGGACTACAGACAGAAAATACGGCAGAATTTTAGAAACGGCTTTTCAAGGTGAAATATCTATCACTGTCACAAAGTAAAAGGAGGCTTTACATATGATTTTATAGTGGATCTTCTGTATTTGTGTAGTTGTTCTTGAGGCTTTCAAGAACATTTTATTTATTGCTATGGGAGCAGTGATAAGCTGCATAGGATCACTTACATCATTTTAGTTAAGACACTTTCCAAATCCTCACACAGCCTCTCAGGTTCAACCCTGGTAAGTCTTTGGGATTTATTTCAGGATTTGACCTCCACCTACATGATCCTTGTTACATCACTTTGCAATAGTTGTAGTTCAGCTGTACCTTATGTATGTAGTGTATGTTATATGTGACAGCACAGACAACAAAAGGACTTCCAAGACTGGTCACTGGACCTTTAAGCGACTATGTGATTTGAATACAAGCTGCAACTTTTTTTCTTCAATGATTTGGAGGTCTGTATCTTGACAGGTTTGACTCCGGCACACTCTTGTGGAAATCAGCTCTGTCTAAAGGCTACTGGATCAAGCCCAAGGGGTTGAAAAAATAATAAGCAGGCTGCACCACCTTACCCTCAGGAATCATTATGCATAACACTTTAAATCAACAGTTCTTAAATCCTATGAGCTCTTTTAAAAGTACCACTTTTCAAATTTTATTACTACCTGCATTTTCCATAGTCTGTGGGCACTGGTATCTCCTGAAAATGCATATAATTTATATGCATAGCCTAGTTAAAGATCTGTCAACCAAATACGCTACCTCTCACAGGTACTCCAGGATCTGCATATACTACACACAACACTGCATACTCATATATGTATACTTTATAGTTTCAAAATGAAATGCAGATGATTATCATTGATCCGTTTGATGGTTGAATCTCTGCTACCTCGCAGGAGCAAAATAATCTTTTAAGTAAATTATTTGGACTGAATTATTTTCCCCTCTATATCTCTGAATTATTAGTAATACAGTTCAGTTTTCTAAGATCTACTAAATATCTTTGCAGAGCATTTTCTAGGAATTATTTTTTAGGCTGTAAACTGTTCAGGAAACCAGCTGTGCATATTGAATATAACATTGTAAATTAAAACACAGTAAACTACAAATTACAGTTCACTGGACAACCAAGTCACATCGTGCTGTTTCTGTCGGTAGCGTGGGTCAACATGATGCAAGTATCCACGTCTCTATACAGAAAACAAGCTCTGTCCAAGGCTTCTGTAATCACTGTCTAAAATTTACCAGTTTTGCCAACACCTCTGTCAGTGCATTCATTTGCCAAGTTAACTCTTAAAAGTGAGCATAACAAGGGCATGTATACAGCTAAAACACAGCAGGTTTACGTTTCTGAACGAGTATCTGTAATATATATATATGTTTATGTGGGTGCACACGCATACATGTGAATTTTACCCACCCAAATTCACCCCCTGCCCACTTTATGCAAACTATCACAACCATCCCATTTGGCCAGGGAAGGAACAGGAGAGGCAATTTGTGTCACGTTTCACGAGGCATTCCACAGAAGAGGATTTAAGAGATGCTAATGGAAAGAGATGGCAGCACAGGAGAAGGCTGCAGGAGAACGTGCTGAACCGAAATGACAGAGCTCGGGTGCAAATTGGATGACAAAGGGCTGGGGTGGGCAGAGGTACGCAGAAGGCTGAGCTGAGAGATGCTGACATGGAAGGATGGGGTATAATTTTTTAAAGCTGACGTGCTCTTTCCTCAAGTCGTTCATTGCTTGTTTACCGTGATTACCCTTCCTGATTAGACATCCTGACAGTCCCATTATCATCTGCACCCTGTATTTTTCTAATCAGATGCTGTTTTAGCGTGCATGCTCGAAGAAGAAAGCAAAAAAACCCCAGCTGTGCCGACTAGAGACAAAGTTATGCTATTTCACAAACTGCAATTTACTCAGTTGTAACAACGCAAATTACAGATTTTAAATACAACAATCCTCTTACTACCTGCTTTGAATGTAACAACTCCAAACCTGGAGAAAAAAATACAGTAAAAAGTGTCCACTAGTGACCCATACCAACATTTACATTTACATTATTTCTTCAGACATTTAAAGTAACATTCATGTCATTTATCCTTGCCCTCGTTTGGCTTTTTTCTCTCAGCAAGCGAGTGGACCGTGCCTTAGAGAAAGACACCGATTATAGTCATTATTGTATCTTGCACATTCTTAGGCACACTATGGCCTGGTTTACACCACATGAGTTTTGCAAAAGATGTCATATTGCTAAAAACGAGGCAATTTAGCCACGAATTTCAGGAAAGCAATTTCCTTTCACTACGCTTCTAGTATTTGCTAGCATTTTCTTTATATGGGGTTTGACAACGTCATGCTTGTAGCACAGGCACCGGGTAGCAGAAGAGCTGGAGACACATGGATCAAACTGGTGAAAGAGAAGCCTCAGTCAACGGGAGTCAACAGGTAATTCCCCCCAGCCCCGCTTCTGTACGGCTTTGTGTCCTGAATCCTATTTAACTGTGGATACGCGGATCTTTGTGTCAATTAATCAAATTAATACTTTTCTTATAAAAATAAAAAGAGGTTGTAAGTTACGCTTCTATTTCCAGCTTTTGAGTTAAGGCTTAGAACTGCAGGCAGGTGAAGGACATGACCCGGCTCTCCCAAGCGTAACAGAAACGGAGGCTCGCTGCCTCCTCTTCCAGACTCACCTTTCCAGGCTTTCCCCCGCTGTATCCCAACTCGGAAACTCTGTCTGTCTGTCTGTCTCTCTGCCCGAATGCAGGCGCCTCGGGGCCGTCACCCTTAAGGAAGGCTGACAGCCAGCGCTGCCCTTCTCCGGAGCGGCGTCGGTCCGGCCCCCCGCTGCCGGCCGGCGGTGCCGGGAAGCCGGGGCAGCGGTAGCCCTCTCTCCGCCCAGCGGTAGCCCTCTCTCCGGTGGGGCGGCCCGGCCTGGCCCGG
>VXAK01021844.1:22711-39692 GCA_013399435.1 Arenaria interpres | reverse complement strand
GGGGGGGGGGAGGGGAAGAGAGAAAATGCCTTATGTTACAGTCTTTCATGCCTTGGTCCTCACCAACTTGGTTATTAAACACAGTCCTCTCTCTCATAGCTTGCTTTTTCATCTTATTCTTTTCCAGCTTATTTACAGCTCACAAGTGAAATTCCTCAGCTGTCAGTCCACTCTCCAAACTATTCATCTTGTTGTCTTTCATCTTTCATGTCATGAACTTCTCATAATTACCCTCAAGACCCTATTCAGTTGTGCCCGTCTACTTCGCTCTTTCAGGTTTTCTTGTTTCGTTAACTGTGCCAAGAATTCTATTTTCTAGATTTTTAGTTTAACTTCACTGTACATTTATTTTTATCTTCACTTTAATAAAATTAGAACATAGCTGCCAATACCCACTTTAAGACTTTCCTAGTTTATTTTGAAGTCCAGGAAAATAGTAATATTTAACTAATACTTAATCAGTGCCTTTCTTTCTAGAAAAGCGGATGAAGAAATGAGCTTGCTACAAAAGAGAAAAATAAAACATAAAATATCTGGGAGTTAAACAGCCAGGTTAGTAAAATGAAGAAAAAATAGTTCACGTGCATCCATGCATATCACCAGTAATAAAATTAACTTCCACAAGGATCCACAAATGACTGAATACTGGTATAGTAGATTGAGAAGAAGAAAGGATCAGACATCCAGCTGTCACCAGGAAAAGAGTATCAGTCACCTGCTCCCTATTAAAGCTGGCTGGCATAGAATCATAGAATCGCCTAGGTTGGAAGGGACCTTTAAGATCATCTAGTTCAATCATCAACCTAACTCTGATTAAAAAAAGAAAGGAATCCATAGGAAAGAATGCCCCACATTACTAAACTATGTCTCTAAGCTCTATGTCAGCCCGTCTTAAAAACCTCCAGGGATGGTGCCTCAACCACTTCCCTGGGCAGCCTGTTCCAGTGCTTAATAACCCTTTCAGTGTAAAAATTTTTTCTAATATCCCATCTGAACTTCCCCTGGCGCAACTTGAGACCATTTCCTCTTGTCCTATCACCTGTGACTTGGGAGAAGAGACCGACCCCCACCTCTCTACACCCTCCTTTCAGGTAGTTGTAGAGAGCAATAAGGTCTCCCCTCAGCCTCCTTTTCTCCAGGCTGAACAATCCCAGCTCCCTCAGCCTCTCCTCATAAGGCTTACTCTCCAGACCCTTCACCAGTTTCGTTGCCCTTCTCTGGACCTGCTCCAGCACCTCAATGTCTTTCTTGCAGTAAGGCGCCCAAAACTGGACACAGTACTCGAGGCGGGGTCCCACCTCAGAAAGCTTTCTGTTGCATGCAGGGTTTCTCAGTGGTTCATCTCAAAACCAAAGACTTCCAAGAAAGCAATTCTCAGTCTCATCCAGCAAAGGCTTGAGGAGCATGGCCCCCTCAGGAGTGGCAGGCATCTCAAGTCCCTGAGTGTCAGTGCAGTCCAATAATTTTTTAATTCATTTTTATTCCTACTACTTTTCAGACCAGTTCACTGTTGAGTTGAAGAACAGAGAAAATTTTACTCTGACTGCATATATATTTCTACAAATAATTAAAACATCAGTCCATGTGTCCTGAAAACAGGTCCTTTCCTCGCTAGCAACCTCTGGTCAAAAATCCTTGCCAAGATTAAATGTTTTTATCCTCTTGTCAGTCAGTAAAACAGATGTGGCAGGATCATTCTGCACCAACCCGAGGGATGTGAGGAAGGGTCCACATTCTTTTGGCTTCGCCTGAAAAGATTTGCTTCTAAGAGCTTTCCCTTTCCAGTTTTGCAGTATCCTTTTCTTTCTTCAGAGCACAACACACAAAGCACACTCTCCAACACCAGTTCGGAGTGAATATATGTGCTTTAAAAATCCTATAGCTGCTAGAAAATGGCTGGTGAGCTGAGATGATACGTCTCAAATATTTTTTGTCAATCTTTTTTTTTTCCAAACAATATATTTTAGGAAATCTTTGTCTTCGGTAAGTTATTTGTAGTGCATGGCTTAGGCTATTTTCAGGAGAGAAAGTGGGGGAAACAGCCTTCCCCCTTTTCTGTTTTGTGACACTGCCTGTCTTGTTATTTGCCTTTACTTGCATGTAATGGAACTGGCTCTCATACCACGCTGTGGTCTTTAAAAAGGTCCATTTTATTGTATTCTTTAGATGCCCGTGAGTTAGAGGAATACTGCCAATAACACCATGGCTAAATGACCATAAAAATGATATGTAATTTGGATCTATTTTCTTTGAAATGGAAAAAAGGAACAAAAGTGGGGAAAAAATCACGATCATTGAGTCCATAAATTGCACTTTTTTATAACATGTACTTTGACAATCTTCTGAGAAAGAAAGAATTTCACAGATATCTTTCTCCCACAGCTTTCCGTTTCTCCAGAGTTAGTCTGTCAGGCTGAAGCTCTCTTTAACTCCAAGACAAGCTGGCTTGTGAGTTTTCAGATTAATCATCAGCAGCCTCTGAGAAATCAACTGAAAAAAGAGATGATGCAGCAGTAACATCTCCCAAATACACCAGAAAAATAGGAGTTAATTGCAACAGAAGTTTTCAGAGACTTTTCTTAGTCCATCATAGACAGAAATCATGAGCCCATGATAGACTGGAAACATTCAAAACTCGTCACTGGCTGGAAGACACACTGCAGTGTCTTCCTGCATCCAGCAGCAGGACAGCATTTTGAGGAATGCCTAATCTGTGAGGCAAAAAGTACATCTGAGAAGAGGATCAAGCCAGCTCACACATGCGACCTTAGCTCTGTAAACCCTCCTTGCTCTCTGCCAGCTTGGGCTCAAAGCAGAATTCAGTTTCATTGATTTTACTGAGCTAAATGAGGCCCCAAAAGCTGAAAGCAGACCTTATGCCAGCGCTGTGCTTCCACACCTTGAGGCCGATTCCTGGCATTAGTCATCTGAGCATAACCCCAGTCGTTCAGTTAATGGAGGCAATACCCCTCACAGATCACGTGCTGTTGTAATGAACAACCAAACAGAGAGAGTCAGGCCCTGTGGGGAAGATGGCCAATAGCCACAGTAGAAATTCTGGTACAAATGAACCTTTTGTTGCCAAAAAGAAATAAGTGTTTAGCGGCACTGCTAGAAGTCTCCTTCTAAATCTTTTGAGTGATTAATATGTAATCACACAAGTAATCATACTATCCAAGAAGTGATACCTCATCCTTTGACTCCAGTGACCTTACAGTTCTCAGCTGGTCTAAACTGGTGTAGCTCCAGGACAACCAACAGAGCTGAGCTTATTTACAATATCTGAGGCTTTGGCTACACCATTCTGCCATGAGGGGCATCGACATTATTCTGGTAGCTCTCTCACTGCTGTGCTCTGCAATAAAGCATCACCAGGATGCATGACAGGAGAATAATTCTTTTGAAGTAAGTAAGTAAATAAATAAATAAATACACGCCTTTCAAAATCTCATTTTGTTCAAGTTAAGAAATCATAATTTCCTATTTGCACCGTAGTTCTGACCCATTTCTTCTGATTGTTCCACTTCAGAGGAATTAAATGAACAAAGATCTGTGAAATAATTGGACTGAATTGCAAACCTGAGGAAAGCTCATTTGGTTTCACTCCCAAGAGAAACACTGATTAGATCTGCCTTAAAAAGCCACTCGCATTTAAAGAGCTTGAGTTGTGATTTGGAGCCGAGCTACAGAGTGAAAGCTCAGTTGAACAAAACTGTGCAGTTCACATGTGCAAATGCAAACCAAAAAGATTCAAAAGACAGGAAAAAAAAACAGAAGCAAGGACCAGAAAGGTTTAAATGGTGCATGTGAAACCCCCATAACAGGTATTTTCACAGTTCTGAAACAGCTTAATCCTGCAAGGAACTGACTACTGTAGAAAACTGAACATGACCAAGCTGTTTTCAGAAACCTGACAAATAAAAGCAAAAGGGCGCTCATACCCATTCAGTGTTTTACTCTGTAGTCTCTGTGTTGTCCTGGTTATAAGTGAATAAACACTGTTTAATTTACCTTATTTTGCACTACGACGGGATGTACAGGAAGAGGGAAGGATTGAACTGTGTGCAATTCTTTTTTACTCAAAGTGAATGAGCTTTTCCTTGCTTTGCATAAAAATAAATGTTGAATGCACAGCAGTACGTACCGCATCCCACTGAAATCAATGGAAAGCATCTCTCACATTCTGGTGTTACAGGATTGGATCCTTGATATAGAAATGAAAGCCTTAGCATCCCCCTAAAGCCAGTCAGTTTTACAAGCAAAATCACAATGCAAGCCTTTACGGGCTAAAATTTGCAAAGAATGAATGGTATAAAGCTTTAATATTGTTTGGTGTTCGACAAACAGAGGTATTTCCATAAGAGTAGGCCAATGCATAGATAAGGAACCTTCCTGCCTGTTGCCCGAGCGAGCATGCAGCTGTATCATTTATGCAGCACAGCTGGTTTACAGAGCCTTTCACAGAAAAGCAAGTGCCTGCCCGTGCCCGGTTCTGTGCCAGAAGAGAGTCCCGAGGGATGGGGAGGACACGGACACCGATCAGCAGGGACACGGCTCTCGTGGCCAAAGAGAGGTGTGGGAATTCCTGCTGACTGCAAGCCTACCTCTGAATTCACTCACCGTCTTGTGTGAGTCAAACTGCCTGAAGACACAGGCTGGGCGATCGGTGCAGAAGCACTGCAGATGCTCAGGGAGAATTTTCTGTGGATTTTCATGCTGCTCTGTTCAAACAAACATGATTGCAAATGCAGCCTTGTTAATGTTTCCCAGGTGACTAGCTCGGGATAATAAGTACACATAAGAACACTTATTTTTTATGTTGCTTTTCAGGCCAATCCTATCTCTTAGTGAAAATAAAACTATCCTGATGTCTCTAGGGGAATTTCAGCAAAATGCTAGTCAGGCCTGAGGCATTGATAGGGACACAGCCCAACTTCTCCAAACAGAATAAATTGGCATTTTCAGCCACATAATGGTGGTCCATTAGCAGCAAGCACAAGGAAAGAGAGACACTTATGTGACATATAAAGTAGGGCTTAAAAGCTTTCGTGGTCAGGCCCCACTAATGACCTTGCGGAAACTCTGTTGACAGTCTGCAGCCGAATGTTGGTGATCACAGATTAAAGACGTCTCTTTCATGAACTTATAAATCTCTTTACTGGGATCTAACAACAGTCTGCACAGACTCTGGGATGGACTGTGTCCTGAGATACATGAGACAAGTGATGAGTGGTAGGTCTCTAACTGCTTTCTGTAAGCGCTGTGCCAAGTTGTAAACTTAGAACTAAAGAAACTAGAGCTCTAAAGAAAGTATATGGGACAGCTACCAGGGGCTAACAGTTCCGAGTACCCATGTGCCGACCTCCAATTCAACAGCACTTTGCGCAGTCTGATGCCTCCTGTCAGAAACCAGTGACTTATCTCAACCACTGAGGAAAGAGTAGAAAAAAAAATCCTGTCCTCCGCATTTTGTTTTGGAGTTATTTTAGCCAACACCATTTATTTCCATTTACTGTATGCAAGGCTCAAAGTATAAAGTTTGCCTTGCTAATACTGGTGCTAATAATAGTCATTAAAAAGAAGTGTGACACAACGTTCAACATTCCAGTTAATTTTCATTTATCTGGCACTGTTTAATGTCTTTATGTGACTTCCCACAGACCAGAGAGTAAAGCAAGACAGCAGGAGTTCGACATGGTTCCATAGGAACAACCTGCAGCCAGACCTGCAGTACTTGGACTACGGTATCACTGGCAGATATAGCCAGCCCCAGCTCACACAAATTAGATGGGGTGAAGCAGAAATGCCGAAGAAAGGAAGAAATGTTTTTAAAGAGCAAATACCACTGGTTGGGGCAGGTGGGAATTGTATTATGACATGAAGATGACCACAGACAACGAAGGCAAAGACACCATAAATCTTTGCCTATGAGAACATGCTGTGTGCAAGCTTTGCATGAACAAACAAGCTGTCTGAGAGCTCAGGTCAGTGGTTAATGTCCTCCCTCACTGATGTACCTAACTAAGCAAGTTACCGGCTCACCCTGCGCTCTTGGTGGGACTGACAGGTTCTTGTTAGATGGCTCTTCTGTCTCTCTTTGGAGGAGATACCTTCTTTTGTAGTGTGAACGCTGGGCTACCTATGTCCTAGCTCCTTTTAACTTACACACAAGGTTAAGGCATGATAACTTATCATAGACTGGCATAGTCTGTCGTAGCTTATCAGGATGCATGTATTCATCAAGACAGTGAAATCATCCTAGTTTGGGGCCAGCTTGTCCTAATTCCATAAGAACAGGAGTTTTATTTCAGCAAACTAATAACATACTTAAAAATCCTATACAATGGCCAAAGACCCTCTCTAGCAGTAACTGTCACCAAAACATAGGTTTGAAAGTCGGTGCTGCCCATGCGTAAGGAATGAGGAGGGCTATGCATCACCTCTTGGCCTGAGTAGGCCTATGGAATTGCCTTGGGGGTGTTACAGCTATTTCAGCAGGGCTCAAGGCAGGGGCCTCAATATATCTTTCCAAATATTGCTGTAGCACTTCTGAACACTATTCTGTTTATTGTGTACTTAATATCATATTCAGAGGGGCAGCTGTAATACAGAGCTCTGGATTAGCAACTAGCAGAGAGATTGCTACTAATCTTCTGATGCTTCTTGGAAAGTCAAATGAGAAACGGCAGCACAGCTGCCACTGGGAGTAAGGGATTTCCTGGGATGGTGCCTCTTTTTTCAGCACAGAGGAAACTCAGGAAAGCTCTGGGTGGCCAGAAAAACTGAGGCCTAGAGACAAACCCAGAGTTTTTGGAACTAGCTTCAGAGGCTGGCAGTAAAACAGAAGAACTCATGAGATTCATCCCATTAAAATCCTGTTTAGCTAGTAAGAATTAACTGTACTTGTAGCTGCCTATGAACAGAACAACAAATACTGGCTGATTTGGTGCTAGTAATGGTGAATGGGAAAGGAATGTTTTTGCAGATTATATTCATAAAGGTTAACTCCCCATTCATTGGTTTACATGTGGAGAAGAGCACTGAAGGACAAGTTTCACTCCCTTAGAAATCAGTATTCCTAAATGTATGTTATCCTTAGACCCTTTTATTGCTAATGGAGATGGGGATTTCTAGCAAGCAGGATGTGCTAGATATTCTTATGCAGAAATATATTAGGAGGCTGAAACTGAGCTTCAAACCATTGTGTCACACTACTGAGAGCTACTGGGAGACTGAGGAGGAGAGATCAGGAGTTTCTCCTGCCTCTTCCATTGCCATGTAGCTGTCTTTCAAAGACAGGAACCTGAAGTCCTTTTGGTTTTAGCACCCTTCTTCCAGTGACAAATAATATTTAATTCTAGGGATATTTCACTTGCCTTGACCTTATCCTTAAAGCACGGGCTGATCAGTCTGGCTCCTCTATGGCATAAACAGCTGGTGAATGCCAAGTGCCTGTAATTCTGAGTCAGGCAAATCCAGATGTCTCTTTTACATGGTAATTCAGAGTCTGATAACTCGTACACGTGGATTCCTTAAACACAGGAAAGGAGGATCTTCTCCAAAATCAGAACAACTGAAATAGAAGCGATCATCATTCGCAACGAAACTCCATTCAACTTTCACAACTACATCAAATAAAAATATAGCATAAAAAATAGGAAAATCAACCTCACAGACTTTTGATTGCTAAACTAAGGCCCCAACATTCAACAGCATCAAAGTGTAAGACTGGGCCATTCTTGGCACTGTAGGAATCACAGGTATTTTTAAAAATAAATTGCAAAGTTGTATACTACATCAAAACTATTGAAAAGTGACATTGCTGCATGTTATTTTTTTCTGAAAGATGCACAGGGTAGGTCAGGTGACTAAATCACTGCTGTACTGGTTTCAAAGAATAAAAAAAAAATTAGGACAGTACAGTAGAAGTCACTGTACCACACAGAAGTCAGAAGTCACTTTAATCATGGTTACGTTTTGTTTATGCATAATATACAGGAATGAACAGTAGAGGGTGTTAGCTTAAAGGAAAACTTGAGTTCACTCTATGGAATATGTCCTGTTTTCTACAATTTACAACAAAAAAATCAGGTGCTGGGAAGCCCAGCTGTGGCTCCGTGTAAATGGCGCCAGGGAACCTGTCTGTTGTCCTCTTCAAGACCAAAGTGGAGAAATAAAAGAATTGCAAACAAAGCCCTCTTACCACCTCAGGTCTTACATCACAAAAGAGAGTACAACAGGGGTGGTTAGGGTATTTTGTGCCCTCGCACCATAATGATCCAGCAGGGCAAGCTCAGACCTCAACTGAGCTCAGTCTGCCAGCACCATCCTTGTGGCCCCACTGCCGAGAAGGGCTTTGCGAATCTGGGCCTGACCGTGGGACCGTGGGACTTGGGGCTGGATCCTGCTGGGTGCTGGGCACTCATCACACAGCATCAGCACCCTCCAGTCACATACCCTCGGAAAGAGCCCTGAACCAGAGTTTTAGGATTACTTACACATGTTGTGGGATTTTCAGGAGCAGCAGACACTTAAATCAGCAAGAAATAAGCATTTTTAAATGCCTCCACCAGTGTCTGCCTCTTTAGGCACCCCGATGCAACCCAGAGCATGCAATTGCACTGCCTCTGAGCCACCTTATTAGGAGCGTTTGGCCCCTGCCAGGGCTAAGCTCCAAGCTCAGTGCTCTAATATAAGAGAGAAGATCTGCCTTTCTTATCTTCTTTGTCACACTGATAGGAGAAAAAAGCCACGGGGGCTTCTTTCCTCTACTAGAAAAGTACTGTTTGAACAAGCATAAAGAGCAAATGTGTCAGGTACAAAAGCAGGCCGGCAAGGGAAAATGGCACTGGGAGGGCCTGAAGCTCCATGCGCAGCTGAACCCACCTGTAGGTCACTAAAAAGGTGCTAATCCCTCAGCCAGGATGCCTTTCTCTGTGTTGCCCAGCTAAAAGACCTGGCTTTGCAATCAGCAAGTTTCAGGAAGGTAGTTATGTTAATGTTTTCACGTCGTTGATGACTATTTTTTAGGCTTGAATGATTTTTCAATGTAACTTGCAGAATGCATATATGTTCTCTTGGTGACTTTCCAAGCAGCAGCGCAGAAAAAGTTTTTTTAGTGTCATTTTTCATGGCATGCCTTGATATCAGTAGGCGTGCCTTTGTTTTTTAAAACTTTCTAAGGGCAAAAGTATTTCTTCCACTCTTGGCACAATCAAGCAGATATAAATGATAATGGATATAAACAGACAAACCTAAGCCCCTCCTGCAGTATTCACCAGAGGGAATAACTTCACTGACAGGGCTCAGTGCTATTTTAGGTGCTGTGGATTATCTCACCCAGCATCTAGCAGCCAGACCAAATGAGTCTTCCATAAGTCTTATGTCATATATGCCAGCCTGAACCAGATGTCTTGGAGAACCTTAAGTATCTCAGATACCACTGGACAGATGTGTCCAAGCACTGGGACCTCATACTATTCATTTCAATTCTGTTTGTCTGAAGAGAAAAAAAGAAACAAGAAGGATTTTTAAAGTTCCTTAATTTATTTCCTCAGGAAGCATATTTATGACTACAGTATTCATGAGCACCACATCTATATCCTGAATCACTGGGTTTTCCTCCAGCATATCCTGAATCACTGGGTTTTCCTCCAGCTCAGCTCAGTTAAATGCTAAATCGATATCCTGGAAACACACATATTCCTCACCAAGTGTTTGCATTTAGATTTCAACTCTCAAATGAAAATTCTCAAGTATGGGTCTTGCCACTGACTTGGCTAACTTTGTTTTGTATGGTTTTGTTCATAACAACCCATTTAGGTCACAAGTGAGACACATTTTTAAAGCATTATATAGTGATAAGTACCAGGTGAATATTATGGGAATTAACAGAAGTCATGTATATTTGTGTCTGGGGGCCCCAAAGTTATCTGGGGCCACCGCTGGAAAGGTCAAAACTGCAGTGCCATTGGGCTCAGTATTATATAGCTTATAAGAAGCCCTTGTAGAAGTATTTCTACTTTAATTCAAGAAAAAAGGCAAAACAGCAATATATCTGCATGTAGATATAATGTATAATAAAAGAAAACTTTCATATTGATTACCTACTCCACCTGAGCTACTACGTGAAAATTCTCACATGTGTCTTTGCCAGTTTCTGGGAAGGAGTGGAATTGACCTCTCAGCTTCTCCCTGACTCCTTTGAAGTTAAAAAGTGCTTGCCAAAGCACATATAAACCACATACACACAGGTTCACATATACACAGGAACAAAAGTTTCAGTGAGAGACACAGTCAATGGTGGGAGGTGAGGAATAATGTGTTCAGTGCTTTGGCTCTGAACTTCAAGACTTTTGCAGTCAGATGGTATGGGTTATGGTTAAAACTGGTTAGACCATTATTTGAATGTGCTGATCTCTTTTTAAGCAATACAGAGGAGGTAGGCTTGGAAAAGGGAGAGAAGTGGACCACAAATTACTAGTCAACCACCAGCTTGTCACTATGAAAGTTCCTTTAAGTGGACTAGAGTCTGTCCTGCACAAAGTGTCACAATTATAGGAGGGAGGATGCCCCAAATGCCCACCAAATATGGAAAACAATCGGCCTTTGCTCTTTTGTGCCATTTAGAAAGCACATCCTCTTAAGCTTTTCTCTTGAGTATAACCCATTTCTCTGTAGCAGTAAAATACACAATCTCCTGCTGCTCTTACAGCCAGAATTAAGCAGATCTATGGTATAAAAAGGACAGGGAAGAGGCAAAGAAATTTAATTTTGTCAAGGAAGACATGAAGGAAGTCTATGTGTAGCTTCTGTGCTCGGGATGAAAGCACACAGTGACAGCGTATAGCTGCTCTTTGACCACAAGGGCTGGCAGAGCTGCATGGGACTAGCAAGCACAGCACCACTTGTCACAGCCAACGCTAACGTGGCTAAATGCATTTAGCTGTATATTTAATTAAGAGAACAAACAGACCAACGCTCAGCTGCCAGCACTGCAGGCACACTCACAATGTAATTGTCTGAAAACATATTTTTAAATTCATGTGCCAAAAAATATTTAAGCACTCGGTACCAAGCTGTCAAGTTGAAGCGCTGCCTCTTCCTTGGCAAGGATAGGTCTGAGTTTCCTTCGTGCTGTAAAGCAGCTGCATACAAGCGGGGTTGATGGCAAACCTTGGCAGGAACTTGCAAAAGATTTTTTCTCTGCTCATAAACCTCTTATAATATATCCACAGGCAAGTTACATGTGACCCCATGTCACCAGTCTTGGTGTGAATGAAAAACTGGCCAGTAAGTACCTCAATATGTTTCTGCTCAGAAAAAAAATAGATACCGAAATAAGTACTGAAAGCTGTAACACCCTGCGTTGGTATCTAGTCTGCAACCATTCTATGACTTATCCATTCAATCCAACAGCATCTTGCCTTTTTATGTGTAACTCAGATTCAGTATCCATGACCTCCTACAACAGCAATCCCTACAAAAACGTGCCTAGCCCCTGTGTTTTGTATGCTTATTTGTATATTTCTATTTTTTAATACTTTAATACGCCTAGCAAGGGCAAAGCTCTTTCAGTTCAAGGTGACTTTCATGTTAGATCAATGAAAACAACAGGAAAGAATAAACAGGCAGCATCTGTGGGTGGTAAATGAATGCAGTATGTATGAAAAGACTTTCAGAACAAAGCCAGGCTCTGGAGACAGGCAGAGAAGATGAAAAATGTGAAGAATAGTAGAAATAAAACAAAATATTTTCATCTATATTCCCCATCTGTATTCACTGCATTGCCTGAATTCACTCCCCACACACATTTCTTGGTAAAAGTTTTGGTTTTTCCATTTTAGCCATGGAACGTGGCTAAAATGTAGATTCACAGTATGTTGTCTCAGAAAGAGCATGGGGAAACGGTAATTCTACAGATTGCTGGTATGTAAGAACATCACGCCCATCAGAAATCACCACTCATAGAATCATAGAATCATAAAATCATCTAGGTTGGAAGGGACCTGTAAGATCATTGAGCCCAACCATTAACTTAACACTGCTAAAACCACCACTGAACCATGTCCCTCAGCACCTCATCTACATGTCTTTTAAAAACCTCCAGGGATGGTGATTCAACCGCTGTCCTGAGCAGCCCGTTCCAATGTTTGATAACCCTTTTGGTGAAGAAATTTTTCCTAATATCCAATCTAAACCTCCCGTGGCATACACCCTTACGCCCTCTTGTCCTATTGTTTGTTACTTGGGAGAAGAGACCAACTTCCATTTCACTACAACCTCCTTTCAGGTAGTTGCAGAGAGCGATAAGGTCTCCCCTCAGCCCCCTTTCCTCCAGGCTAAACAACCTCAGTTCCCTCAGCTGCACCTCATAAGACTTGGGCTTTAGACACCCAACCAGCTTCATTGCCCTTCTCTGGACATGCTCCAGACATGTTCCTGGCAAAAACAGTCCCATTTCATCTCAGCAAGCAGGGACACTAATGCCCCACAGACCAAAGGGCCCATACTGCCGAGGTAGACCCTGCAATAGCTCTGCCAACACCATGCCTGGAGCACAGGCATGGCAGTGGCACTGTTGCACCATGTATTGCACCAGCTGCGGCTGCAAGTAGATGCTAACAGCACAATCCAAGGAGGACGTAATGTCAGTGATTTAATCTGAGGAGAACGCTGAGCTTGAAAAGTCAGCTTCCACTGACTTACTGCTGACCTGGATTTTGTTTTCAAGTACAAGCAGCCGAGCTCTGCTTTACCTCTGAGCCTGCTAGCAGCAGTGTAGCTCTCGTAGAGCAGGGTGGCTCCTAAACGACTGCAGGCTGCTTGTCACCAGGGCTGATCAATGCAGGCTCAGCGCTGCAATAGCCACCTTCATGGGGCTCCTGGTTGACTTAGGGCACTGACAAAGCTGTTTGCAGAGGAAATCTGCCTGGAAATGTAATAAAAGATAAGGGGGAGAGGCAGAAAAGATGCAACCTATATGCGAAGTCAGATGTGCCATGCTGCGAACTCAAAATACATGCCAAGATTAGGGACAACCTGGCTGGACCTTGTGAGCACCTGGGGTCAAAGGTTGGTACAGGTTTGAATAAGTCTGATCTGTGTCTTTAGAGCAAAACAAGGGAAGGTCTTCCAGGCTGCTCGGGTTAGCCTTGAGTTTTAGAGTTCTGCTGATCCTGAAGCTCACAGCTGACCTCAGGGAAACAAAGGTGTTGGAATTAGCCACAGTCCTAAAATCAAAAGCCTTCCATCTAAATCTACCTTAACTACTCCCGTGAAATTCAATGACAGTAATTATTATTTTAAACTACTGAAACTGAGGACAACAGTCTCAAGGCAATGTCACAGAAGAGCCACTCAGATACTGGGGAATAAATGTGTCAGTGAGGTCAAAGGCAAGTTCTAGGAATGAAAAAAAAAGACCACCTTGGCAAATGAGGTCCTGTAAAACATCACCATATTTCTTCTTAGGGTGACATAAACAATGGTTGACTGGAAAACCTTTTGTATACCTCTCCATAACCATTTCTCTCCAGAGGAAAGCCTATTTCCAGAGAAAAAATACATGAGCAGTGTGAGGAAAAGTTCTGAAATATTCCTGCCTCAGCAGCTTCCCTGAAAACTATGGCATCTCCTGTCCTAAACCTCCATCCCACTTTGACCTTCTTTCCTCTGCTGGAGACACACAACATTAAAAAAAAAAAAAAAAAATTGCGGTGTGCAGGGATCTCCAGCCTCCATACCACTGTCTGACATAGACAAAAATCAGCTTACAGTCACAAAACTGGGCTCAAGACCAGTGCATGCAGGTAGCTGCGACTACATGTCTCAGCCTATGTCCTGAATTTCCTTACATCCCGTCCACAAAAGCCTTAGATCACAGAAGATCATGTGGAAAACAGAGGCAGGGAGGCAGTTGTACAGACACCACAATACTCAGCTTTGAGTTACCTGTGGAGTAAACTGTTTGGAGCAGGGAATGCCACTGAAGATGGATGATTACCTCTTCTAAACCTCCTAAGAACCAAGACATGGGGCAACTTTCAGTGGAAGGGAATTTTCAACTGCCAGCTCTGGGAACCCAACTTTAAGAGCTGGTTGGAGTGGAAGAAGAACTGGGCAAAAAGAGATGGTGTTTAGTTTAGAAGCGTTTGTAGTTGTTTGCTTCTAACCTTTTCTTTTAACCCTGTAATTAGAAGACCGAGCTTTCAATGTGCTGAAATCAACCTTCACATGGTTTTGCCCTTCAGCATGTTTTCTACTAAATTGGTACCTTGGTACTACTGAGCCCGTTTGAGGTGTGTCTCTCCAGAAGCAGCAAGGCTTCCTTGGCAAACCTCAGCTCGTGACTTGGTTAGGAACAGCACTTGCTTAGTGCTGTTGGCCTGGCTCCAGGCCCAGCATGAGGAGGACTGTCATTGTTAACTGCTCGGTTTTGAAGAGTAGCCGGCATAAGCCTGCAACCTTTTCTGCCAACCACCCCCTCCTCCCAGGAGAAGCATCTCACAGCTGGGGGGAAAACCTCAGGTTTGATGCTAATACCTCCATTTATCAACAGTAGGTAGTTACAGGTGACCCCAGATGCACTTGGAGCAGCATGAATGTGTGATTAAGAGCAGCTATGTGATCTCTCACGGTGTCGTTTATCAAAGGACTGAGCCCTTTGGAACTCAGTTGTTTTATGCAGCAGCCAAGCTAGCAGTGTTCTCACTAGGCAAGAAAGGAATCATAAAATCAAGAAAATATTTAGGTTGGAAAAGACGTTTAAGATCATCAAGTCCAACTGTAAGGAAATAGCCATGGAGGAAAAGGTTCTTTGCATACCTGTGCAGATTGACTCAAAGTTTCCTATATAAACTTTTTTCCATGAAGCTGCCCTTATACACAGAAGATAGGACATTGATCTGATTTCATGGTTCCACAACAGAGTAGGAGGTTACTGATGACTTTCTAAAGGAATTAAATCTCAAAAACCTTTCCACTTACTTCAGCTGGTCTCATAAAAGCCTTTATACTCATTTCCCCTTTATCCTCGCTTCCCTTGGACCTCAGGAGTCTCATGATCACACTACCAATATGACAGTTAATTAGCAGGTTTTATATTCCTACACCTTTCTTTTGCTCAACTGAGCGGTCCCATACAAAAACATCTTCTTTACCTTCTTATGCAGCACCAATGAATGCGTGTGATGCTGAATGTCAGGGGCCAAGTCCTAACCCCTGGGGTCCAGAGTTCGATCCAGCATGACAAATGCAGGTGGGGGTGAATATAACTTTGTTCTTTTTGTTGTTTTGTTTTTTTGTTTTATAGGCTATCTTTCTGTATCAAAAAGAAATAGAAGTGTGGGGGGAAGTGAATAGGGCAAGTACCATCTCAGTGGTTGGAAAAGAATCACAAAGAAGAAGTCTGAGCACAGCCTTGGCCAGTCCCGAAGCCCACCACTGCCAACTTTGTATGAGGCAGTGCAAGGAACCAGCAACCTGGATTTTCAGTAATCTGGTTATGCTCTATTGACAGAGCCTGAAATTAGGCCGTCCTGGTCAAGCTCAGCCATCTGGCGAATCTAATTGGAAAATTCATCTTGTTGACAGACGACTAGAATAATAGTTGCCTCTTTAAAACAGAGCAGTGGAAAGAAGCAAGCATATGAAAGTATAACCTCCCGGACATCTGCAGCACAGTGTGGAACTCAGGACAGAGCTTGTGTTGTACAAACGGACCAATAAGGAACATTCCAATGAAGACAATAAATCATCCTGACAATCTCCAGGCTTAACACAAAGCAATGCAACAAAACATTTAACCAAACTCAGGCAGGAAAAAAGTTTTGTGGGCCGCAGCAGGGAAAATTAATAAGTGTGCACCATGACAGGTGCTTCTTGAGGTCAGACTGCATGCCCAGAAAGGACCGGTGAAATGGATCCTTAATAACCAGTGAAAAGGGAACTCGTTCATCACCATCCATATTTTCTATAATATATCAATCTTTAAACGTAGCTTGTCTAAGGATGAACAATGATTGATGATCACCCTTTATGCAGAAGAGAAATTTGCCATTCAGACTACCTGTGCTGCCAGTTTTGATTCTGTGCTTGGTTAACATTCCTGTCCGTATTTCTCACAAAGTTGTATTGCACCCAGTGGAATGCTAAGGGAACTTCAGACATTTTTTCAAGGGAATACCAGTCTTCGTCACTGTGGGGTGATGTACAATCTATCTGCACATAATTGACCAATATTTACTTGCAAAATTAGCCCACGCTCCATTTTGTTCAGGTCATTGGAATTGCACATGTTCAGCCTCAAACACACAGTAGTCACAAGAGACATAGGTGAGATGGTCATGTCAATGCTGAATTAGTCTGATTGAGATGGATCTTCTCTAAAAATGTGAGCTGTTAAATTCCAAAGTTCATGCAATTGAAAGCTGTACTTGAGGGAAAAGTAGGTTTTCTGTTCAACAAACTTTTCATTGAGATATCTTTTCTACCCAAATTTATAGGCCTCTTCTGTTCATTGGTAGTGCCATTTCCTCTAGAAAACCAAGCTGTTCATATCCACAGTAGAAATACTTCTTCCTAGTTATCCTGGCCTAAAATTTCATGGATGCTGTGGTATAATGATATCACTTCCAATTTTTCCTCTGGGTCCAACAGATGACTCCCTATAACAGTGACTCCCTATAACCAGCGACTCTGCGTGTGTCCCAGCATCATTTTCCAAGAGAAAACTCCAGAACATCATGGAGTAAGTAAGGAGCCTGAGCTGCAGAACAGAAGGTAACATGAACTACCCCAACTGCAACTTCCAGAAAAGACCATTTCAGAATTACAGTTTTTCCCAGGTTTGAGTCTTCCCTGAATCAGGCTAGGCAGAAATTTCCACAATCTCTCTCATCCCACTGAAGTATCCTGGCTGTAAGGTCATTCTCCACAAACTCCATAATTCTCCTTTACTAAATAAAAATATCTGTATGCC
>VXAK01021844.1:1040-14430 GCA_013399435.1 Arenaria interpres | reverse complement strand
ATGACATAGATTTCGCCTTTTCCCCCACCTCCCAGTACTAACAAGAGAAAGGCTTATCACACCCTTAACATTTGACAGGGCTATAAATGTCTTACAATTCAGCTTCCTTCTTATTTATACAATAAGTAAAGAAGAGCCTAAAACACAGCATGCACTGTTTCGCTCTTTTATTTCTGTAGATACTGTGTATCTTGCCAGCCTATTGCATACAACGTTTCCTCTTTAAAAAATTCTGGATAGTATTCCTGCTAATCTCAATTCTAATATGATTCAGCAAGAATTGATACCCTTAGTATCCTTCATAGACAGTCCATCCCCAGCCCACTCTTAAGATTTCTAAAATTTGTAGAATAGTTATGAAGCAAAACACAGTTAAAAATGTGTCTTTTGACTGCACTAAGGCCCAAATTATCAGAAGTCCTTTGGTAACTAAAATTGAAACATATATTTAGGCACCCAGCTTTGCTGACAAGAGAAAGGCTCCTAAATACCTTTCTGTCTCTAAGGACGGAACCTTTCCTAGTTCTGTCTACCTCTTATGGCACCAAAAAGGATTTGGGAAAAAATTGTCTTTTATGGTGTGGACCCAGAGACTGTGGTGTTTTACTTTGCATATGGAATTTGTTAGTTACATTTGCAGACTGCTTGTTCTGCCATAAGCCTTAATTTCCACTGTGATGGTAGGAAAACACCCCAAACAGACGTTAGCATCCATTATTAAAATTATGAGAGCTATATTAGTACCTCTAATGATTAGTGGATGAAGCACGACCCCTAGTACACATCACATAAACATCAAAAGACAATCCCAAAGAACCCAGAGCTAAAGATTCAGCCAAAGTATTGTAATACAACATCTGTGTGCACTGTGGACTCCTTGGCAACAGGAGACCCTGGGCCATCCCTTTTACTTTTTAGTGCCTTACTTTACAAGACTTAGCACACAAAGATTGTATCTTTTTGAGCTTCTAATATCACATTGCATTCAAATTTCTTGTTTCCTTTCTGATTAAATCATGCTTCTATTTCGCTTCTATCAACAATGTCAGCATGTTGTTATTATTTCTGCGTGCACCAATGAGCAATATGCTGCACTGTTCCCCTCTGATAAATATGATATGGAAGGTAGGCATCTATTTTAGAATATAATAAATAATAAGTTTCATTGTGAAGCTCCCCTGAAAGGTAGAAGCTCTGCTGGAAACTCCAATTCAATCTGGGCTGGAGCATTGCCATAGAATTTCTAATATTTGTAACTGATTAACCTGTAACTGATGAAACAGTTTGATGGCTTTGAACGTATATGCCTCCTCACAAAAGCAAAACAATCACTCAACATGGCATAGTGATTACACAAAGAAATAAATATGAAGTAAAATCATGGACAGTACCAGCTTTTTATGATGCAGCCACTGAGTTAATATAAGTCAATGCCCAGAAGAAGACATTATGTATGTCTATGTGATACCAAAGTGACACGTTAAGCAGCAAGAAAGAAATGAGTTTTCACTTTAGAAGTACATGGCTTTACAGAGAACTCAAAACGTACCTAAGAACATTACAAGCAGAAGATAAACATTCTGAATTAGTAAATGCATTGCAAGGGACTGTATACTCATATGTTACAAAGCCATTTACTGTAAAGAGTTACAGATCCAAGAAGTATGAAACTTAGAAGACTCTTAATTATAAAAGCTCTATAGCACCAAGCTTCTATTGTTAATTCTTGAAAAAGAGACTAAAAATTCAGCAGAACCAGATATGATACATAATGTGGACAAAGATGAAGACAAATATATTGCAGTAGAGGATAAAGTTGGGAATGTGAAAAAGAAGGTGCTGTGATTCTGGCAAGAAGAATTGTGGAATATTGTGGATCAGTAGTGATCACCGAGGTTTTTATTGGCACACCAATGCACTTCATCTGGGTACCTGGGGATTAGGCCTATGTTGCCAATACGCTAAAAATTTCTATATATGTAGTTTATCCTACGGCAACAAAGGACCCTGGGAATCCCAAAGGCTCAAATACGTCTAGTTCAGGGCTGTAAGTGGGTATCTAAGTTAAGAGAGTCTCAGTTTTAGATGCTCAGCTCTCTGTCATTTCTTATTAGCTGTTTTACATATTTCACTGTACTCTGGGCTATAAATCAATATATACCCATGGAGTCAAAGCATCTAAATTGCATTCTCAGAGCTGCCAAATGCTCAGATGTTGCTGCTCTGAGTCCCACGTCGTCGCTTTGTGTATCTGGGCCTTGGTGTCCTTAAAACACTAGCAATCAGATGTAAGTAATAGCATTTGAAATAGCCTTGTTTGGAGGCACTTGTTCCTTTAATGGGGTAATTTGAGGACAATCCGAATAGTGCTATCCTCAAAAATAGAGACATTTTGCAGTAAAAATATTGTCATTTCAAATATGGTGGTTTGTTTCTAAAATCTACAACTGCTGCAAGAAAAAACAGAAATGATGTAGTGAAAACTTCAGACATTAAAGCAAGCGTAAGACATTGGTACACTCAATCAGTGTGCTTGCAAAATTTATGCTCTATTCCAGGTCATGCTAGAAAATGTTGTAACTGAGAGTCCATTATCTTGTGCTGTGGCAATAATATTGTTTGGAATATTTATTGGAATATTTTATTTAGATTTCATTAATTTAATTTCAATCATCTGCTATATAAAGTGGCCAGTGCATTTATAACCAAATCAGTGTTTACTAGCTGGAAACACTTTATAGACATTCACAATTAACATGACTCGAATATGCAGTCTCACATACTATTTTACCCAGAGACGTGCCAGATTTGATATCACTTCTTCTAAAATTTATATCTAATGAGTACATCTATTTCTCGTTTGCAAAAAATTAGTGCATTCATTTCAGTCACTTCTCCAAAGAATTCCTCTGTTTGCCAGTCAATAACTCAATTTTCTCATCTTTTGTACTAACAACAGTAAGTCAGCTTGCCAATAAAGTCTGTCTGGAGAATTAATATTAAATTTGATATTAAAGCACTCAGTCATGAAACAAAGCATGTAGAATAGAAGCCACTCTTACTGTTTATGCATTTAGTCAAACCTTTTCTTAATAAGGTACTTCATTTAGTATATAATCCAACTCAGTGGAAGGGAAAGACTTCCACTGATTTTGCTGGAATTCAGCTCAATTAGATACCTGCCTCTTTTCAACTGGTTGTATGCATTAAGTAGGAAATCATGTTCTTCAGGTTTACTTTTTGTTGAAAAGAGGCTACCATCACGTAGGTGATCTGGCCTGGAAAAAAGGCATTGATATATTTCCAGACTTGGAATTCTGCTCAGGTAAGTGGGGGTATCCATTTGTTTATGTGCTGTGGCTGCAAAGTGGCAGAAGAACAAGTTACAAACTGTGCTGGAATCACTATTATAAAATGTGTGGGAAAGAGGGCTTGAATCAGTGTTGCTTTTTCATTACATCATTCTCAGGGAATCCGTAGATCAGCCCACAACCGGTACCTTCACCCATCATTTTTAGATATGATCTTTACCACTGATCACCATATTAGAACATTTCAATAAAAACGAAGAACTTCTGAAATTGCCTTTAAAGGTGGGATTTGTCTTGTTTGTGCAACCTCTTAGGAATAAATCTCCCATGACAGAGATTATGCAATTCTTTGGCAGTGGTGCCCGTACTATGTTGACATACGGAGAACAGGAAACCCTTCAGTCTAGAATCTCTGTGTGATGTCAAGGCAGATAGAAGTTTCAAATCAAAAGTATATGTTTTCTCATACAAAACATGAAACTGTATAGCTCCTTCTGGGAAAAGGCTATGGATGATAAAGGTTTACACGCTTCAAAAAAGTAACCACACAAATTTGTGGAAGAAGAACCCATCAAGGCTGGCAGAGATTCCAATTCTGCTTCAGAAAATCCTTAAATCACAAATTGCTGGAGGCTAGGGATGTATTCTGGAGAAGTATTACTAGATGATTGTTGTGATCTTATCTACTTCTTAAGATCTGTTGATGCTAGCTGTCAGAGATTGATTGTGCTCTGAAGGTTATCACAATCCAATACTATTAGAACTTAATACAAGATGAAAACATAATCCACAATCACTTGGAACTACTGCACATTCAGCACGCACTTCACACCAGAAAAATGTTACCCCCGCTGTATGTAAGTTCTGCAGAACTTAAGTAGGGGCTCATATTCATCCTACATGCTCTCTTCCCATCATTCCCCAGATTTAAGCCCAGTAGAAGATACAGTATCTTAGAAACAACTTGTGATTTAATGTATAGCTTTACATCACAATGTATATCTTAACAGAAAAATAAGGTCTACAACAAATAGAAAGTCCTTCTCACCTTTCAGCAATCCTCTAGCAGCTTCCTGTGGCTAAGCTTCAAACCATCACATACTATCAATGTTTCCACAGTGAAAACAGAGCAATAAATTGCCAGATCATAAAATGGTAGGACAGACCATTAATGCTCTTCTAATTGACATGCTTATGGGTCAAATCCCTTGGTTGCATGTATAGAGCAAGTCAGTTCACAACAACTAGAGTATTACATACCGAAATCTGACAGCATAAAGCAACATTTAGGATTCACATAAAATAACTTCTGTAATTTTATGTTCAAGCATACTCACGTCATATAATCCACCATCTGCACCATTTTTATATACCGACAGGAAAAGGCATACTTTGTTTGGCTGATTTTAATAAGCCCACTTCTTACACATTGTTCCTGCAATAACACAATCAACATTCATCTAATTTAAATCTAAATCTCAAAAACAATGAAGATACATATGTATAAAAAGTCAACCTAATGTTACTATAAGCAACTTCTAAAGATCAATGATAAAAGTTTCAAGTGCAAAGTACATTTTCTTAATATGCACTATGAAAAATGCAGTGAAATTATCATAATGGCTTACAAACAAACATACATAATGAAATGAACTGAAGACTACACTGAGTGTGATAAAACTCCCTGTGTTGCTCATTTTAAGCAGCATGGAGCTTGTGAAAGCCAACAAATATATGATAGAGGAAAAACCAGTATGATTTAAGAAAAAATTATCCTACAGAATTCCTGGTTCATGTCTGTTGTAAGAGCTCTTCATTGAGCCCTCAAATCTGGTTAGCTGGAGACAGGGACTGGGACAGTGAGCTTATTAGCCTGGAAAATTAAATCTGCCTCATCAGAAACAGAACAGTCATACCATTGCCAAATTGGTGTCATCTTCTAGGTTTACTTACTTTCCTGTTGTTGAACATCAGAACTGTGTAGAGTTTATCACCTGTTTCCACCCTCTCTGGTGTTGCTATGACAATGGCAGGCGCATAACATTCATTTCCTGTCTGTGTCCCAGTTCTGGCAAACACATAGTCTCCAACCTGCACACCAGGAAAGCATCAGTTTGCAAGAACCTTGTAACTTTTTATGGGACATAAAAGGTAAATACTAAGATATTTTTACATGAATCACCATTCTAGCATGTTCCTATGCTTTAATATGGATCTCTAAAAGAAAAGAATAAGAATTTGGTCCTTGCATGTACTGATAACTCACAATTTCCACTGAATTCTGGCTCAACTACCAAGTCAAACTGAATGAGGAAAGTCTTACAACAATTCATTCCCTTGGACTTTGGGCAAATTTATACATTTTCAGTAAGTTTTTAACCAACCTTGGGAATTTCAAAAACTGACACTGGAGTCACAATTTTCTATCAAATTCTGCAGCTCTTCTCTAGAATTAAATGCCCCCCCCTACAGAATATCAGGAACTACCTGATCCATATTTGCCTTCATTTCAATGGGAAAAAAGTCATGTCTCTAGCTTTAAGGGTAACAAAACAGTTATAAAAATGTTTTTTTGTATTCAAAACAGATGAATGAATTCTGTACCCTTTCTGTATCCATTATCACTCTCCGGTGTAAAATAAGAATCATCTGAAGAAACAACTGTGACAGATAGTCAGCTGATAAATTTTAAATAAAAGTAGAAATGGAATACAAAATCTTTTTTTTTTTCATTGCTGTTATTTGCCTTAGTATAAGGTTATTTGCTGGTTTTAAAATGTTCAGTGAAAAACAAATGGTTATAACCTGTTGTACATCACATTGTATGTAAAAGGCTCTCCTTGATTTGTAGTCTATGCACTAGGAAACAATCATTCTGCTGGTAAATAGCTTGCCTTTCTTCTAGACATAGTCAAGTATTCAGGTTTTATAAAGAAAACAATATAGACTTCTATTAAACAGAGGAGTAGGACTACAATGAAAACAAGCTACAAACAATTGAAAAATAACATGTTGAAAATTGTAAGATATTACTATCACTAAATCCTCTGCTTTCAAATAAATAGATTTTAAAATATTTTTTAAATCTATTCTTTACTCCATGTGTGACCAAATGAACAAAATTTAAAATGTATATTTGCTGTCACAAAAAAATACAATTTTTCACCTGCAGATATGGGCATGGCATAGCACCTCCCACAGGTATAGTGAATTTCACAGGCACAATCCAGGTCTCCCCATTGCCAAAGTCAACAAGTGCACAGGTAGAACTGATATTCTTTATCACAGTCCCTAAAAACCAACAAAATAAAATACTCAAATGATTTTTCTTTTACCTCTTGTGGAAATTTTTTAAAAATCCTATAGGCTGTGACACATTACTGAGGTCAAACGTGTCTATAATATACATTCTTCAATTTCATTTAGCTAGGGCAAGGTGTGCTAGGGCAATAGACAAATTTGTACCTAAAAAAACCACAGTCTTAGTAACCATTATGAATAATGCCATAAAAATAAAATAAAGAATCATTTTCAAGCCCAGGTCTGAAATCTGTAAGTTGATCAGGTGGATGACTGATGACATAATGAAACTATTATCACAGTTAAAAATATGCAATTTTAAAAAACAAACAAGTAAAGGTAACACAAAAATAAAGACACACACAGACGACTTTTTTTTTTTTGTGAATCAACAGGACACGGTTTTACCTACTAATCATTCTGGCTCAAAACTCAGCAAAAAGACAGAAACATTTAATGAATCCTTTGAATCACACAAAGGCTTGTTTTTTGCCAAACACTCAACAGAAACATTCAAGGGAGACACTGAAGTGGGATAGGTTGATACTCTCAGATACTCAGTTACTTAGAATCACAGAATTGCCTAGGTTGGAAGTGACCTTTCAGATCATCTTAAGGATTTCCTTCCATACTCTTCTTATACAAATGTACCGTTGCTTTCTCAATTTACAAAGTGCATATCTTTTTATAAATGTATATATGTGCACAGAAAAGACATATATTGATTTTTCATGAATATACACATATAATATTAAATCTGATTAAGGCAGAAGTAGCTAATTATGACCAAAACTAATGTTTTATCAGTATTAAGGAACTCTAAATAATATTTGAAATGTGAACAAAAATATATACCTGGATAATAAAATCCCGTTACGTCTGATCTTGCAATCACCTTTTGCCTTTTGTGAGTCACAAATACTTGGCCTTTTTGTCTTTTTTTAGACTTTGACTTCACAGTTTGTTCTTCAGGACTCTGTAAGTCGATACAATTATTTTTTCCACAACAACTAAGCCAGTCAACCTCAAACTATCTTTTCAAATTGACTAATTAACTAAAAATTTAGGCAACGTAATCTCATGATCTCTGTCAATAATTCACAGTAAACTGGAATTATTTTAAACATTCAGAATAGTTATAAAAAGAGGAAGTTATGTTACAGGAAGTACTTATGGATAAGATAATCTAAGAGTTTTCACTATAAAATCCTGTTTTACATGGTCATAATAATACCTATATTTTCAAGTGTTAAGGCAGGAGCTTACCTACATGAGTTATAGGTCTGGCTGTTATTTTCCTAAAAAAAAACATTTTATAAACTAGTACAATTCATACTTAAGGATAAGGTTAGGAAAAATCAATTGATTTTGTAGAATAAGTGAAGGTGCTATACACATCCATCTTGTCCAGTTAGATGGGTCTTCACAATAATCTTATTTTCCTTAAAAGTACCTCACTGTATGGAATAACTGATTAAACAAATCAAATGCAGAACCAAAAAATTAAAAAAAAAAATATTGAAGTGTCTAGAAAAAATGTTTATTTACAAGCTATAAATTAAAAATTAAAATTTTCAGTAGTTCTAAAACATTCCAGCTTAGCAAAATATTAAGCCACAATTTCCAGAGCTGCCACTGTCCATCATTCTGCCCTGCTAGTTTGGGTTCTTCAGACTCTGATTCTCCTATTTGGGGCACAACTGCCCAGACTACAGCTCCTGTAACATACCACAGTCACACATAACACTGGAGCTTACTGCTGAATTGCTCATAAATAAGTCTGGGGGACCACGCACAAGATGGTGAGAATTGAAATACCAATGGGGCTGGCTGTACGTGGACTAGCTCAAATCCTAGTTGCAGTCAGTGACTGCAATTAGTAGTAACTGAATGAAGAATGCAATTTTTTTTTTTATGAGAAAGAATTTCTTCCCATTCAGGGCACCCCTCTTACAGGAAGTTTTGAGAGGATCAGAGTATTACATCTGATTGTCAGAATGTGAAAGAACACCTTACATTTTGCTTTCCTGCGAAAATTCAGAAAACTCATGATATAAAAACATTTTCTTTCTAATATTTAAAAGTCTATGAGTATTTTTATAAGTACATTTTAATAATATTTGAGAATAACACTATAATTTAGATTTACCACAACAACAGCAAATTAATTCTTGAAAAAGTCTACTATTGTCTCCATACAGCTCATAATAATATTTCTAAATATAAATAATAAGCAAATTCAAAGCTAAATAAATTTCCCCATTAATTTTTAAAACACATATTTATTAGCCTATTACCTTGTAAACAACATGGAAGAATCCATCTCTTGTACAGTTCCTTTGAATCATAAAAACACACAGCTTGAAATCTCAAACTTTTCCACAAATCTACATACTGTTCTGAAAAACAACCATAACTCACACGCTCCTAAACCCCCCTGCTTGCTAGGGTGTGTATGATCTGCTTCCTTGTCGGATGATATTTTTCTTCCTAAAAAGATGCATTTGATTTTGATACTCTATTTTCCCTAACAGTCAATAATGATGGAAAAGATTGGAATAACTTTGACTAAATTGTTTGTTCCCAGTTTCACTATAACTACCACAAACTCTTTTTTCCAATCTCACACACAAAAATCACAAACAACCCTAAAAAAAAATAAGTTCTAAAAATATGCAAAACACACACACAAAAAGGCAAAGAGATATTTTAAATGGGAGATATGTGAGGATTTTCTAGTTTATTCTTAACTCCTACAGAATATAAATTATATCAACAGTTCTGGTTTTAAAGTCAGTCCAAACCAGAGGCTATGAAGAGCTTAACTGACTACTTGAAGTACAACCTTACAAAGGCTGATTTGAGTGCAAAGACTTACATCTCCACAGACACAAAAAAGGTATTTAGGTAAACCATTTACTAAATTCCTCAGGCTCCAAAGGGACAGCTGCTGCTGAATATTTATTATCAACTAATTTGTAATGCTTGACTAATAACTTGGGCAACTTCCAGCACTCTGCACTAATCCAAATACTAAAGACTGCGCTGGCATCCACAATGAGGATGCCGAGTCCTGCAGAATTCAGATGGTTCAGAAATACTGTCTAAATTCAAGTCCACCTCTCCTTCCTCTCACACAGTCTCTAGGTGTTCAGTGCGATTGACATAGACACTGTCAGAGCGCCCATTTCTGAGATATTGTTCTCCAGTATTTTTATTACAAAAGAGCCCTGTCTGATTCTCAGGGATTTTCACCCTGATCAGCTCTGCTTCTGTTGAAAGCAATGCATTAAACCACATGAGGTGAAGGAGACTTTGTTTCTCCCTGCCACTACCTGCTGCATTTTGAAATTCCCTTCCAAAGGGATTACTTTTTGCACTTTCCTACTGTGAATGAGAGTACGTTGGAAGACTATCCACTGATCTCCATGTATCTTGGCTCTGACTTTGGCTTTTCACAACCCTGATGCCCCCAGAGCCAAGAAACCACAGATTTTTCCCGGCTGTCAGTGCCAACAAGCTTCTCCTGTCTAAACCACAGTCCACTTTTATGAAAGAGTCTAACTTATTGTAGCTACACACTGTTTGTCCAACAGGTTACTTCACTGATGACAATGAAAAATTTGACCAAACATTTCTAGGTAGTTATGACTTTTTTTGTGTGGTGCTATTTGGGATGCTTGTTTTGCCTTCTCTCCCTAAAGAGACACTAGAATAAAGATAAGGGATGCCAAGCTGTTTAGAAAACATAAGAATGCAAAAAAGGTATCAACAGACAGCGATTAGTGATCCTTAAACAGTGAGGAAGAATCAGGCTGTAAGAATTAGGACACCAGGAAATAGAAGAAACTGCCAAGGGAGATCCAGAATTTCCGTTCTTGAAAAGAATCAAATCTCAGCTATAAATATTTAATTAGGAATAATTAAATCAATTGTACATGAAATGCATTTTTCAGAAAGAACAAACTCAATGAGCCACTAGATGTCCCTTTCCACCCAAATAAACATGCTTTAGAAAGCATGTTATGCTTGTTAATTTTTTTAAGTTACTTTTATCACATAGTGACCATTCAAGAAGATCACAAACAAGTGTAAGATTTGCACATTCCAGCTCATCCCAAGGGAAACACAGTACTTTTAAAAGTATATTCTTGATGAGTGTGCACCCTTAGCAATGAATGTGGCTTTGTGTCTCTGCAGAATCTGAAATCCATTCATATGCAGAAACAGAAATATTTAGTATGAGAGTAAATGTTCTTCATCCCTCTTAAAGGCCAGATTGTGACACTTAGGGAAAGAAATATTTTACATTAAAATGTTACAGATATTAATAGAATGCACCAAACTGTGCTGGAAGCTATCGTGCTTGGAGAACAACATCAAGACCCTAGTAGACCTAAGGTGATCTAATGAGAAGTGGATAGGGGACCCTGAAAAAATCATTTTACTAAGCAACATGCTGTTGTAAACAGCTTTATAATTCAGTGAGAAAAAACATAATATGAAATTATGGTTGGCTGTTATGCCTGACAAGTTCAAAATAGAAAACAGATATAATATTTTAAGTCAAAGCAATTACTTATTAGAAAAAACAAACAAACAAAAAACCCCAACCAAAGTAAATGATACATTCCTCATTTTTAATATCTTTAGATGAAAACTGAGTGTCGGCCTGAAGAGGAAGAGTTTTCTTAACCCATGCTATAATCTGTACAGCAAAACAAACTGAGTAAACGACGTAAAATATGGGCCTACAATTAGCCCTCCAATTAGGTAATCATCAATGTTCAGTGTTTTATATTTTGCCTGATAATAACTAAATGCACTTGCTCATTTCCCCAAGCATTTATTTCTTTTGCATCACTACAGGTCTTCAGTTCATCTCACTGCCCTGTGCAGCTGGATGTCTACCTACTTCATCCTCCTCCAATAAGGCACTGGCACACCCTACCTTTCACAGATATGTGCCAATGTAACAGCCTGAACACAACTCCCAGAGAAGGTCAGAGCACTAATTCAGTTGTAGGCTTAAATAGAAAGCTCCCCTAGCAAGGACATCCAAAAAGGATTACTAATTCTTTTAAGAAGTTGTGAAGGTAATTAGGAAACCTTAAAAGCTAAAACTAAAAATGTAAAAGCTAAAAACTAAGGGGTTTTATTTTGAATTTAGTAAAAAAATTAGCTGGCAATTCCAAAATCTGCTTTGTTGAGTAGACCTCCAGGATAATTGTGGGTTTTTTAACATCTCACAGCAACAATTTTCATTCAGTGCCATACCAGCTACTTCCTTGCTGTAATGTATTTCAGCTGGCAGTTTATTTTTTTATACGCATTCTGTAGACAGAAATCACAGTTGGGAAAACCTCCAACAGCATTTTTAAAAGGCTCCTCAGTTTTTTTTTCCTGGTTTTTTTTTTCACTGTTTTTTCCGCCACATAAACAGAATCCTAATTACATCTGTATTTCTGCATCTCACTCTTAAAGCCTTTCAGTTGCAGATTAGCAATTACTGAAGATGGTGCTCTGATTAGGCTCCTAAAGCAGGTTGACTCAGGATAAGTGATTGCACAATGTTAATCACGTCTGAGAGCACACACTGGGCAACAGTAAAATCACAGTCAACAAATGAAACATGAACATGTTTCTGCTGCTCTTGTATTGGGACATTATATGGCAGAGATAAATCAATAATCAAAATAGCTGTATGAGCAATGTAGTATTTTCAGACTAATGTAAAATTAATCAAAATCATCTGGTTTTGAAGACATTAAAATGTTTTCAAATGTACATTCTTAGTGGAGCAAATTCTCCAAGATTACAGAAAACTGAATGTGAACCTGCCCATAGGAATTTATTTTCCTACATGGCCTGTGTTATCATAATATAGTCTATACAATTTAACACAAATATTTTTTTATAACTTCTGTCATAGTATGGAAAATGCTATAGCTCATTGTGAAAACTGTTGCTGAGTTCGATGAAAAGAGGCACATCTTAGTCAAGGAATGTCAGATAAAACAAAAGATTGCCTTTTTAAAGAATACTGGCACATTTCTAGGCATGACCTCCCAGGTAGAGTATATAGATACTTGGCATAATTTACAATTGTCAATTCCAATTGCACATTCCCATTCATTCCTGAGAACTCTCAATGTAGGTTTGTACTCTGTTCTTAGAAGAAAGATCCCATGAAAGATTACAGTGAATTACTCCAACATTACAAGATCTTTTAGTCCCGTCTGTCAGATATTAACCCAACCACAAATCTAATACCATAACTGCCTTTCATATATCTCTTCTTTCTCCTTCATGTATATTTCTGCTGTCATTGTAGAGAAGGTAAGATACCTTGCTTATAATGTTTCTAAGAGGCTAGAGTTCTGTGGCTCTCAATACCAGAACTTTTGCTTCCCCGTACTTCCAAAAAGTCATTGAAAGCTTATTCTCTTTTTAACTGCATTCTTTCCTCTATCCATTTGTATAACAACATTATGCTAAACAGTTAATTTATCAGCTACTACCACAGAACAATAGTATTCCAGAAGCACATACTGAAGAGGAATATCTGGAATATCTATTACCTTTTTGTTGATCTTTATGTGTGATTCCGAGCTTTTCTCAGTTTCCTTTCTGGCAGCTTCCTGAAGATCAGAGGCTTGTTGTATATATGTTAATGCTGCCAGTATCTCATCTTCTAACAACATTACATCTTCATAGGAAATTGGCCATCCCAAATTCTCTAAAGCCTCCAGCAAGGCTTCTTTATGTTGCATATATTG
>VXAK01021843.1:41470-55334 GCA_013399435.1 Arenaria interpres | reverse complement strand
GGGGCACAGGCCCCGCGCTGCCGCCATCAACGCTCCCTCGGATAAGGGGGCTCCGGTTGAGCCCCCGCACCGCCGCCACCAGCCTTAGGCACCCCGGGCCGGCAGTGGGGAGGCCGCTAGCCCCCCTGCCCCAGCCGGTAGCCATCCGCCCGCGGNNNNAGGGCGGGGACGCCCCCCCCGGGCGGGGGGGGGGGCACGGAGCCATCAGGGAGAGCGGCTCTGCCTCGGCCCGCGCCTTTGTAAGGGCCAACACGATTTTGGGGGGGTGTTTTCCCTTCACGTGTGTGTGTGTCCCCCCCTTTCACTCCCCGTCCCTACAAAGCCGGGGCTATGGGGGGGAACTACACCCCCCAGGCTGCGCCGCTGCGGCGCCGGCCGGGCTCGCAGGGCGGCCATGGATGCGGAGCGCTGGCCTCTGGGAGCGGTAGTTTCTGCCCCGACACCTCCATGTTAAAGGGACAGCTCGGTGGGGAGCGGCCTCCGGTGGGTCCTGTGCCCCCTGCTGCACCGGGGTGCGGGGTTCCTCCCTTCTACGAGGGAGGGGGATTGATTTAGCGCCTGCACTTGGCGCTTGGATGTAATATTTTCTCTCCTGCTTGGCCAGGCAAGAGAACCAGGCACGGGAAAAGGGAGGAATCTGCCGTCGGGACATGCCCTCGCATGCACGGAGAGAGCAAACAAGCCGCCTTTCAAAGGGCTTCGTCAGCCGACGGGCACGGGGCTCGGCGAGAGGTTTCCCTGAAGCCTGAGCTTTTCTGGGCGATGCAAGCGGGCCGTGGTTTCGGGTACAAGAAGTTACTTCAAGCCCAGTTTATCTCCGTCCTTAAATCACAACAAGCAGGGCCGGATCCGCTGGAGGTCTGGCGTGGCTTGCATCCATTTTCTGCCCCAAAGGGCTGCCGGGCTGATGGGTGTCTCTGCTGCCACCCTGCCTTTTCCAGGTGCCTGCACTGTGATGGAGCGTGCAGCCCAGCCGGCCAGGGCTCGGAAGAAAGTGAGGCCTCACCCCAGCTCCCCTCCAAAACCCTGGGGAGATACAGCTCCTGGCTGCAGCCTGGGAGGTGCTGAGTACCCCAGGCTGGGCAGGACAGGAGAAACAGCAAAGGCTGACACTGTTCATGCTGGTTTTTAAGCCAAGCCACCCAAAGCTTTCTTCAGCCAGCGCTGGCGTGGTTTATTTGACCTGGCAAAACCCCTTTGTGATAAACTCGGCTCTGCTGGGTTCAGCTGCCCGCGTCGCAGCAGCAGTTTGCCCAGACGTGCACGTGGCACTTGGCATGGACCCCCCTCGCCCTGCTGCCACGCAGCCCTGCCGGGCCCCGAGCACCCCACCGACGGCTGCGGCGTGGATCCCGTGAAACGAGTAACTCCTGTTAGCGAGGCCTGGCCGCCCCCAGGCTCTTAGCTGGAATAGGAACATCAGCAGGTTCCTCTGGCGAGTGTCCTTAACGAAGATGCCGCTTATTCCGCTGAGCTGCGCTGCCCTGTTACAAGGAAACAGCCTTGGTGACGCAGTTACGAATCGGTTCTCCACCTTCCAGCTGGTAGAGCCCTTAACCTGGCTCTGCCAGGCCTTGGTGGGACGTGCAACATCCCCAAAACAGCGCTGGTGTGAGCAAGGCCGATCTCTTAGTGTAGTAGAGATGTGAATAGTGAAACTGTGTCATCTTGGCACTGGAGCAAATAGAATCATTGAATGGTTAGAGTTGGAAGGGACCTTAAAGATCATTGAGTTCCAACCCCCCCTTGCCCGGGGCAGGGACACCTCCCACCAGCCCAGGTTGCTCCAAGCCCCCTCCAACCTGGCCTTGAACCCCTCCAGGGATGGGGCAGCCACAGCTTCTCTGGGAAACCTGGGCCAGGCTCTCACCACCCTCAGAGTGAAAAATTTCTTTACGGATTCATGGAATTGTCAGAGTTGGAAGGGACCTCTAGACCTCATCCAGTCCAACTCCCCTGCTAAAAGCAGGGTTGCCCAGAGCACATCACTCAGGACGGCATCAAGGCAGGTCTTGAAAATCTCCAGAGAAGGGGACTCTACGACCACGCTCGGCAGCCTGTTCCAGGGCTCTGTCAGTGCTTCTTCCTGGCATCTCATCTCCATCTCCCCTCTTTCAGTTCAAAACCTATTCCCTCTCCTCCTAGGGCTCCCCTGCCTGATCCAGAGTCCCTCCCCAGCTTTCCTGGAGTCCCTTTAGGGACTGGAAGGGGCTCTAAGGTCTCCCCGAAGCCTTCTATTCTCCGGGCTGAACCCCCCCGACTCTTTCAGCCCCCCCTCCCAGCAGAGGGGCTCCAGCCCTCATAGCATCTCCGTGGCCTCCTCTGACCCCGCTCCAACAGCTCCATGTCCAGACACCCTTCTCCTTTGGTTGAATTGTGCAACATCTCCTGAACATCCTGGGCTGGTACAAGGCATCAGCTCTGACTCTTGGGTGACGAATATTAGGGCTGCGAAGCATGAGAGGTCGGCAGCTCTTTCCCACACCGTGTCCTTATTACGGAGCCCGGGGGAAAGAGGGCTGGCAGGTCCCTACCTGCTTCTGCTGGCTGGGTTTTGGGGTGCTGTGCTTGCAAACTGGCAACCTCGGCACCCCACCTCACTGGTGGGGCCGCCTGCCCCCACGCTATCGTGCTGGCGGTCGCACAGAGGTCCCCAAGCTGCGCTGACCCTCCGCTGTGAGCCAGAGATAACAGCTCCACCGCGGCGGGTTGCAGCACACACCCAGGCTGCTTGCTGACACGAGAAACATGGTTTCTGTTAATTATACCTGGGATAATTACATTTATGCCATTATAATGAGAGGGGGAGGGAAGGAGTCCTCCTGTGGATGAAGTGTTAGTGGTTAAAACCCGCTTATGCCAGTTAGTTTATTCAGTTTGGGAAGAAAGGGGCAGCGAAATGGCACGTGGGGACACACAGCCCTGTGGCTACGGGACTGAGTCAGAGTTTGAGTCTCACCTCCAGCACCTCCGTCCCTCCCCCAGCTTCTTCTGTCTCCCACCGCTGCCGTCCCCTCTCTTGCCCCTCTAGACCGTACCCGAGCTCCCGGTTTGTTGTAATCCATGGAAAGTCTCCCACTGGGAGAACATGCTACTCCAGAGGATTCGGAGCTGCAGGGGGGCAGGCAGAGTGGGGGGAAGAGGCAGTGGGGGAAATGAAATAGTTCCACTTCCATGGGAAAAACCTTCTGGAGGTGGAAATGTCTTTCTGGTCTTTGTCACACTGTGGGCATCAAGGGCAGCCCCAGCGCCCTGGCTCACCTCGAACCAGTCCTGGAATAAGTTATCCTGGGCTTTGTCTTCAGTCTACAAAGAGAAAAGGGGCCTCCAGAAGGTGGTTGATGTCCTTCTAACCTCCAAATGACTCACTAGAAGCACCTTTCTCCCTCTATTGACTACAGAAAGAGCTTCAGTCAACCACGCTCTTCATTAAACATCAAAGTTACACGTCCAAATGCCCAAATCCAGACTCTCCAACCATGCTCTGCCCGGACTCTGTTCCTGGTGGCACATTGCCCAACACGACAGTGTCTTTTTTAAGGAGCCATCTAGTCTAAGAGCAAATAAACTCAGTGCTGCTGTGATTCATACTCCTCGGAGCAGAGCTTCCCACAGCTTGATGGAGAAGACACGTGCGCAGGGCAGGGGATTCAGCTGGAAAAGAAAATGGAGTGAGTGGCTCCATAAATCAGAGATGAGTGACCTCAGTCCTGCCCCCAGACAGACTTGGCCATCCCCAGCCCCAGGGAAGTGTAGGGAGGCCCAGCACTGCTGTTTCAATGGCAACTTGGTGTCTCAAAAGCCAGACAGGAGGAAAGAGCATCTCTTCCCCCATTGCCAAGTTCTTCAGTGGGGCAGCAAAATTTTATTGGTCACCAGAAAAAAAAAAATCACCAAATCACTCAATTTTTTCGAAACCAAGCCAAAACCTGCTGAGATTTTCATGCAGGATACTTTCAAAATGTGCCAGTTTGCCCCAAAAGCTTTAAGAGCCAACTACATGGTTCGGCTTCATCACTGAGGTGGTGTTTCATCAAATCATGTTGCCTTGAGACAAAAAGCAATGACCAGCGCTGCAGCTGGGCAGCAGCAGTGCTTGTTGATGAAGCTGTGGCTGCCCCATCCCTGGAGGGGTTCAAGGCCAGGTTGGAGGGGGCTTGGAGCAACCTGGGCTGGTGGGAGGTGTCCCTGCTCAGGGCAGGGGATGGAACTGGGTGGGCTTTAAGGTCCCTTCCACCCCAAAGCATTCTGTGATTCTATGTCTGTGTGCTGATCCATCCCTTGTTCCATCAGCTGCTTGGCAAGGATGGACTGAGACCTTCCACTGTGCACCTTCCCCACAGGACCTTCCCAGTAAGAGCCCAGTTCCCTGGCTCCCCAGTGAGCCCTCCCCACAGATTCAGGCAGCGCATGTGAACGCTTTCTGGGCTGGACTTGTCGTCATCAGCGGATCTAGACGGGAAACGTCCCCTCGTTTCTGCAGCAGCTTTCAGCAATCAGATAACCACCAACACTTTTCGCCTACGGGTTTCCACGCTCTTGTTGAGAAACCCAGCGCAGACGTTTTCAGGAGTCAGCAGCCAAGTGTCTAAAAGCGGCTGGTGAAACGCTGCGGTTGCGGCAAGCTGAGGAAAATTCTGGCTGCGGATCCACCTCGCCAGCAGCAAAGTCTGAAAGTTTCATTCTGGCTGGAAAGTCGCTTTTTCTTGCAAAAATACACCCCCCCTAAAATGAAAATTTTGAAGCAGCTCCCACCAGTCGGCGGTGCTCAGGGTTGTACCGAGCCCAACGCGGTTCCTGGGCACGACGACAACAACCAAGCAGCTTTAGGTGAGGACTTGAGGGTCTTTATCTACAAATCCCACTGTTTCCTCTCTGTGTGCAGGAGGGAAGCTGGCAGCGCCGTGCCACACATCCCACGGTTAGAAAACAGCCGTGCCAGTGCCTTCCTCTGCATCCTGGTGATGTCCTCTGCATCCTGGTGATGTCCTCTGCTGCCCTCCCGCCGGTTTGTCACAGAATCACTGAAAGATATGGGGTTGGAAGGGACCTCTGGAGATCATCTAGTCCAACCCCCCCCGCTAAAGCAGGTCCACCCAGAGCAGGTGGCACAGGAACGTGTCCTGTGAATGTCTCCAGAGAAGGAGACTCCAACACCTCCCTGGAAGCCCTGTCATGGCTCAGAGAGCCACCATGGAAGAAGACAGGCAGATGCAGGCAGCAAAAACTGCCCTGGAGAAGTGGAAATAAATCCAGGGTGGATTTATGGGATCCAAAGTGGGTTAAATCCAGGACGAGAAGAGCCACACAGGACTTCTCACTCTTATGGGGTCAAGAAGGTATTTTCCCCAGGGACCAGGCGGTGAGAGATGTTTTGGGCAGGGTCACAGGCACACGAATGCTGTTGGGAAGGATCCCTGGTGCCCCTCTGCCACCGCACTGATACGGTCTGTCAACAAGAAGGTAGTTGAGAAACCTACAGAAAAAGCAGCCGCACAATCAACTGATAGCAGCTATAAACCAGGAAAAAGGAAATTCTTGTTTGTTTTATAAACCGCGCGGGTTTTCCCCCTGGACTTCGCTGCTGAGCCCCGCTCCACGTTCCTGCCTCCTCATCAGCCTTTTTAACCAGCCGCCAAACCCTGTAGGGACCCGGACACCAGAGCTGTGGAGAAACCAGGAGCTCTGATAGATGCTGGTGGATAAAATAAATGATGAGCTTTTGGGGTATGACCCTTCCCTCCCGAGAGCGTTGCAGGTGGGTAGGGCTGTGCTACGGGGGGACGGCAGTTGGGTTGAGCACCGCCCTGGGAGCTGATGGGATCCAGAAGACCCTATGGCTCAGCAAAGCAGCAGAAGAATTCAGGTGGTGGCATCTTCCTCCCAAAAAGGAGGTGGCAGCGGTGTCCCTGTTGAGCTGCTGGTCAGGGCTTGGTTGATACCCAGCTGGAAAGGAGCCCAGAGACTCCAGGGCCGCTTTTGGCCAGCACTTGCCAAATCGCAGTGAAGATTTGTCCCTGCTCAGGGTGTCCCACCCACAGCTGATGTCTCTCCAAAGGTGTCCCAGGCCACCCGCAGCCTGAGGAGTCCAGGGGTTGTACCCACGTATGGTCTAGCTAAATCACCCCAAGATCCAAGCCAGATCCTTACACCTCCCCACCTCCCTGCTTTGTGGGGGTAGACACCCACCAGGAGCGAGGATGGGACACAGGGGTCCCTCTGCCCCATCAGTTGAGCAGGTAACCTCTGCCCGGGGACATTTGACATCCACTGGTGGCAGGTTGTCACCACATGCTGTGACTGGTAGGAGCAACACCACCTCCTTGGTGAGTGCTTATGAGGCTCCCCTTCTTGGGGATCATCCCCCACACCGTGTCTCATCCCAGTTTCTAATCATTAGAGCTCCGAAGCAGGAGGCTGATTAAGCTTTCCAGCTTGTTTGTTATCATTAAATACATCAACGCTGGATTTTCTCAACAGGCAATTACGTGACTAAGCCCTTTGGAAGCTCGCTACCTTCTCAGTCCGCATGACTTCTCCTCGCAGCCCCGTAGCCTGATGGCGTTTTGCGGGGAGCGATTTCCTTCTTTGTGTTGCACCGACTCTTCCTCGGTGCTGGAAAACGCGCGGGAGGGATGCTCTGGCTTTCTCCTGCCTCTCTAACATCTCCAGAGACGAGCTGGGCTGGAGCACGGCATCGAGACTGGCGTAGTCTTTACCTACAGAGCTATTTACTGGAATGTATATTATATATATGAAAAATATATATTATTACTGGCATGTATCAACTGTGCATAGAGGTGGAGTCGCAGGGCAGGGTCAAAGGGACAAGCAGTGACTTTGCAGGGGGTCGATGAGGGAGGGTTTTCCCAGTCCTCGACCCCATTCCTCCTTCGCCCCCAGCTTTCCCAGACCTTATTTCTCAAGGTTTAAGTTGTCCAATTTGCCCTTGTCCGTGTCACCCGGAGGGGGTGACAACGTGCTGCAGCTGCCAGCCCATCGCGGTGGCCTCCCGGGGCCCAGCTATCTGCATGCCGCACCTTCGAGATGCGTTTCCTGTTGTGTTCCCAGTTAAGAAAAAACAACAGCCCAGCAAGTTGTCACGTTTAGAGGAGCATCATCCCAGCTGCAGACTCAGAGCTCGAATTTAGGAAATGCCAGCGTTACTTTTGCCTGCGCAACCTTAATTCAGCCCCCTTAGGCACATGCTTTGCGCTCCAGCCCTTAATTACAGATTCACAGACGAGGTTTTTCCCACGGCACCCGTGGCCCAGTTAGGGCTGGCACTGCCCCGGGACAGAGCGGTGGGGGAGATGTGGATGTGGGACCCCCCGTGTCCCCTCCTGCCCGAGCTGGAAGGAGCGTGCGGGGTGAGAAGGACAGAGGTCTGATGCTTGGAATACGTTTGCACTTCTTCTCTCTCAAAACCTGAGTAAATTTGCTAAAATCCAAGGTGCAGGAGGAGGGTTCGCTGAGTGAGGAAGGGTGAAGGGTGAAGGTGGAGCCTCTCCGCTCCCAGCTCCAAACCCCGCAGTCGCCGGCATCCCCCCCCAAAAACTCCTCGCCACCACCTCCCCGGGTGCTGCCTCCTCCATCCCCTCCTCCTGCACAGACGGAGACCCTCTGCCGAGCCGAGCTCCCCACCGCCCACGCACGCCTTTGATTTGGACCCTGCCGTGTGCCCGGGCGCTGGGTGGAGGCCGCTTTTATTCCCATCTCCTCCTTTGCAGAAGGCAGCCCCCCGGCTCCTGCGGCTCCTCCTGCCTGCTGCCGCCCAGCCCGGCCTGGGGTGACAGCCCAGGGGACCTGCACGTCTCCTGCCTGGGCTCGCACGTCCCCATGGGCCACAAAGCCCCACCAACCCGAAGGCAAGGGTGCTTTGCACGGCGGGGAGTTTGTCTGGGGAGCGATTTGGGACCGATGGCTTTGCCAGCAGAACCTCCCAGCGCAGTTTCACACCGGGGGAGGCCTGGGGTGTGCTGGGGGGGGACAGAAATGACATTTCCCACCCACCCCTCGGGGTCTTGTCCGAGCAGCGCTCGGCTCCCGTGTCCTCCCTGCACCGGAGCCTGCAAGGCCAGCATTGTGACTCCCAACCAGCTCCCAGCTCCCCACCAGTGCTCCCAGTTTGATCCTCATTGCACAGACAGAGGCTTGGGTGTCCCCTGCCGACACCTGGCTTAGACACCTAATTGCCCTCGGCATAAATTGGGAGGCGGCGAGCCTACGCTGGGAAGGGCTGATTCACCTCCTGGACCTGCCCCTGCTCCTCCTGTGAGGCTGGAGGGAGCCGAGGGCAGGGGAGCAGCACCCAAAGGAGGTGCCTAATGTGGGTGGGCCCCAGGATTTGGGCTAGTGGTGGCCCCTTCCTCGTGGTGCCTACTTGCACGCCAGCATTTGCCTGAGCAAAGCTGTGATGGGTGTTGGCAGAAGCTGAGCTTTGCACATGTGGGGGGACGATGCACTGCAGAGACCTCAGAGACGTCCGATTTGGAGGGTCTTGAGCTCCGGCTGCACGTTCAGCCCATCCCAGGGCTTCACGGGTTCACAGAATTGTCAGAGTTGGAAGGGACCTCTAGAGACCATCCAGTCCAACTCCCCTGCCAAAGCAGGGTTGCCCAGAGCACATCACTCAGGAGCATCCAGGCGGGGCTTGAAGATCTCCAGAGAAGGGGACTCCACACCCTCCCTGGGCAGCCTCTGCCAGGGCTCTGCCACCCTCACCCCAAAGAAGTTCTTCCTCAGATTGGAGTGGAACTTCCCCTGTTCCAGCCTGTGCCCGTTGCCCCTCGTCCTGTCACTGGGAACCACTGAAAAGAGTCCGGCTCCATCCTCCCTCAACTCACCCTTTAGATCCTTGTCAGCATTAATAAGGTCTCCCCTCAGCCTTCTCTTCTCCAGGCTCAAGAGCCCCAGCNGCAGGATTCCAGTTGTGGCCTCCCCAGTGCAGAGCAGAGGGGGAGAATGACCTCCCTCCACCCACTGGCCACACTCTTCCCTACGCAGCCCAGGATCCCATTGGCCTCTTGGCCACAAGGGCCTATTGCTGGCTCATGGAGAGTTTACTCTCCACCAGGACCCCCAGATCTTTCTCTGCTGGACGTAGTGTATCCGTGGGCACACGGATCATGGGCAGGGACACCTCCCACCAGACCAGGTTGCTCCAAGCCCCCTCCAACCTGGCCTTGAACCCCTCCAGGGATGGCGCAGCCACAGCTTCTTTGGGCAACCTGGGCCAGGCTCTCACCACCCTCACACCAAACAAGTTCTTCCCCACATCTCAGCTCCATCTCCCCTCTTTCAGTGTCAAACCCTTCCCCTCATCCTATGGCTCCCCTCCCACACTTATTCATATCCGTGTGCAGCATCTTTCAGGAGGAGCCAGCTCCCGGTGCGAGCTGACAGGCTGCAGGGAACTCGTCACGCGCTTTAGTCTCTGCCCAGGAGGAGCCATGTGTTGTACATCCTGAGCCAAAACTTTGTGCGTGTGCCCACGGATGCGCTACGGCCGGCAGAGAAAGCCCAGGAGCTCCCACCGCGGCAGCCGTCGCCTCCATCTGACGTTCGTCTGGTGAACACCCCTCCATGTGTCACCTTCCAGCTGGGAGCAGAGGTGATGGGAGCACCGAAAAGAGCATCTCTTTAGGGATGTGGGGCCGGGGATTTTGGGGGCCTCACACAGACCTGCTGGGTAAGGTGATGCCAGGAGGAGGGTGACCCTTGGGGATGCCACTGCAGCTTCCACCTGGCAGGGACCACTCATCAAAGGGGGAAAAATAAGGCCCAGAATGTGTTTTTTAACCAATTTACCACCAAAAGCAGGCAACGAGCTTCCCTCCAGGCAGGAAAACCTCCTTGTTCCCATTCTCCCACCGCATCCTACCGGCCTCGCTCCTGCTCCCGCTCCCGCTCCCTTTTCCCCAGGAGCAGCCGTATTTAACAGGACACACCTAGGACCGCGGCAGCCGGATCTACGGATCTCCTCGAGCCCCTGAAAAGCATCCCTTATGCCTTTGTTTGAGGTTGTGAAAGCGGCTTTTTTACTCCTTAACATCTGTGACTCGCCGGGGTCCCGCGGCTGCGGGAGGGAGCGGGCGTTTCGGCGCGGGGTAAATCAATCCTTTGTTGCTCCTCGGCCATTTCTTTGCTGGGGTTGGGATGGAAGAAAATCGACTCGTTTTTCTTCCTGCCCTTCCTGTTTACAGCGACACAGGGTTTCTTCACATGATAGCGGCAAGAGATGCTCGGACTCTGTAATTACATCCCAGCCACGGCCAGACAGGGGACAGGGGCTCTAAGGAGGGACCGGCTTGGCCCAGGGTGTAAGGGGTTCAAAGCAAAGCCCCCCCCAAGCCCCCCGTGGCTGTGGGTAGCGGTGCAATTCCCACGCTCACACGGGCTTTTGAAATTCGGGGTGCCCTGATAGTCTTTTGGAGCAGTAAGAGCATCGCTGCTGGGGATGCCGCCCCCGTGGCCCAGCTTCAGACTGCAGGTGGGAGCAGGAGGGGGGACATGTCCCATCAGGGATGGCCGGTGCCATTCGGGTGATCATTCGTATCATTTTTGCTTTGAAAAATTACCCCTGCTGCTCAAAAAATCAGATTATGGCTGTCAAACTGTGGGAAGCTGATGAAGGTGATAAACCCTTTGTCTGTGGGAACCCGGGGGAAAGGCTCACGTGCTCCCTGCCCGGCAAAGGATGCACCGGCTGCAAACTGGGAGGAGAAAGGAGCCCGGCTTTCCCGGGGCAGGTGGAAAGGGAGGAGATGTTTTAATATCCATTTCCCAAGAGAAATGAGTGATTGGGGAACGGAACAAGCCCAAATCATGGAGTTGGAGGGGGCGATGCTCCCAGCCAGGGCGTTGCTGTTCGCTCTCCCCATGACTCATGCTGGGATGGGAATTGAAGCTGGGGTTATGGGATGCTTTTTATCTCCTCCGCTGGATCCATGCCAGCGCCCAGCCTTGCCCGAGGTGGTTGTCCCAGCTTCAGCTGGTGACCAGTGGTGATAACCCCTGCGGGAGGCTGGGTTTGCTGGGAGCCACCTGGCGATGCCGGTACCGCTGGTGGGATGCGGCTCCGGTGTGGGAGATGCTGCTGGGGTTGCGGGGAAAAGGAGCTGGGACACCCCCCAAAAAAACTACAGCTTGGTTTTCGGCGGCTGGTCCTGAGCTGGCTTTGCCATTTCGAAATGGCAAGTAGGTTGAGGGAGGTCACCCTGCCCCTCTGCTCTGCCCCAGTGAGGCCACAGCTGGAGCACTGGGTCTGGTTCTGGGCTCCCCAGTTCAAGAAGGGCCGGGAACTGCTGGAGAGGGGACAGCAGAGGGCTACAAAGATGATTAAGGGCCTGGAGCATCTCTCCTATGAGGAGAGGCTGGGGGACTTGGGTGTTTTTAGTCTGGAGAAGAGAAGGCTGAGGGGGGATCTGATCAAAACTTAAAGGGTGGGTGTCAGGAGGCTGGGGCCAGTCTTTTCTCAGTGGTGCCCAGGGACAGGACAAGAGGAAATGGGCACAAACTTGAACATAAGAAGTTCCACCTAAACATGAGGAGGAACTTCTTTCCTGTGAGGGTGGCAGAGCCCTGGCAGAGGCTGCCCAGGGAGGTGGTGGAGTCTCCTTCTCTGGAGACATTCAAACCCACCTGGACACGTTCCTGTGCAACCTGCTCTGGGTGGACCCGCTCCGGCGGGGGGGGTTGGACTAGATGATCTCCAGAGGTCCCTTCCAACCCCGTATGATTCTATGATTCTATGAAATGACCCCACTTGGGCAACGCGGGTCTAAATTTTCAAATACATGAAGGGGAATGTCCATGGGAAAGGGGTGGAAAGGGAACGGAGAGAAGGGAAGTGTTGGATGGTTGGTTTTCCTCTATATCCCAAATTTTTCCTGTCTCTCTCCATATGGCGAGGACCGGGATGCTGTTGGCTTTGCCTCGGGGGAAGGCACACTGATCATCCTCTGAATTTCCAGCCCCAAACCCAGGGGATTTATGACCTCAAAGCAAATTTCAGCCCTCCAGTCCTCCTCAGACGTCCCGCTGGCCACAGGCACTGAGCATCCGCACAAAGCCGCCTCCCAAATGTATTTTCCCAGCACTTGGGTTGGGAAAAGCCTTTAAAACAGCTCTCACAGGCTGGTGATTTGGTCTAAATAAGCTCCTCTGTTACGAAACCTTAAAATCTGAGTTGTTATTCTCCGGAAACCCCCCAGTGCAGTTTTATCCTTTGTCTATGGATGCAATTTCTCACTTTCCCTTTTCTTTATTTATTGAATTTTTAAACTTACTTATATATTTACTTATCTATTTAACTTATTTACTTATAAATAAGTAAATATATTTGCTTAAAAGAAATAAATTATTTTTATTTACTATAGGGTAATATATTTACTTATAATAAATAATTTTTATTTACCATAAATAAATATGTTCATATATTTACTTATAATGAATAACCTATTTTATTTACTATACATAAATAAGTCAGTTAATGTATTTACTTATAAATAAGCAAATAAGTAAATAAATAAATTTTAAAAGTAACTAAATGTTTTTTAAAAAGAACTATTTACATTTTAAGTATGTGACCCCAGGCCGGACCAGCAAAACCCATCACCTTCCTCACCCCGGAGCTGGAGGCAGGGTTTCTGGAGGAGCCGAGCTTCAGGGCAGCGCTGAGCCCCATCTGCAGCCCCACGGCGCGTGGGGTGGCTTCAGCTGCACCCGAGAGCACCCTCATCCCACATCCCGGCTGGGGGTGCCCAGAAATAAGGCGCTGCCCCCAGCCAGGGTGGGGTTTTTTTGCTTTTAAAGCAGCTGCCTGTATATTTTTATTTCTTTTTCTGCGCCGTGGAGATGTTCTGGAGCCGGGAAGCATCTCCCTCGTGGTGGCTGTGGGCAGGTGGCGGTGGCCATGGCTGCTAGAAATGACCCCGTCCCAGGGCTGCGGGGGCCGTGTCCTTGCTCTGACTTAGGCTCAGTTTAGTAACAGCAATAAATCCCCTCCAGTGAGGCTCCCGGAGCCATCTCCCACGTTTCCCAGTCCCACCAGAGCCACCTTCCCAGTGTGCCCAGATCCCTGCTGGGAGGCAGCTCACCACGGCAGCACCTGATGAAAAAAACCCCCCTGTGTGTTCCAGAGCCATTTCTTAATTAATTCCCATCACAACCATTATCCCGCCAACACGTGCCTGCGATGTGGTTTTATTTCCCTTGCCCGGGTGATGTCCCCCAGCCCCACAGCCACCCGTCACAGCAGCAGCCACCTCCGAAGGGACCCGATCCTCGTCAGCCAAAGGACAACGAATTCCGTGACCACAAACACTGGGCAACGAACTGGAAGATGCCTCCCAAAATTAAAGATTTTTAATAGAAGAGCACTTCAAGAACCCCATTTCAGCCTCCAGTTTGGTGCTTACCTCCCCTTACCGGCCCCCTCTGAGGCACAGGAGGCAGACCGTGGGGCATGGCGAGGCCGAAGGCTGCAGCGCCGTTACTGCCGGAGGGTTTCCAGGTGCGCCCGGGCAGGCTGCCAGAGCCGGGATGGGGCTGGGCAGCAGGAGGCTGTTTTGCAAGAGGTAGATCCAGGGCTGCGGGCTGGCAAACAGGTTTCCTCCTTCCTCCCTCCCCAGCTGAGGAAGAGGAGCATGGTGGGATGCTCCAGCGGCATGGCTGTGGGATGCTCTGACAGCACAGCCATGGATGGTCCATCAGCGCGGCCACAGGATGCTCCAGCAGCGTGGCCATGGGATAGAAAAGCATCATGTCCATGAGATGCTCCAGCAGCTCAGCAATGGATGCTCCAGCAGTGCAACTGTGGGATGCTCCAGCAGCGTGTTCATGGGATGTTCCAGCAGCGTGG
>VXAK01021843.1:19794-33245 GCA_013399435.1 Arenaria interpres | reverse complement strand
AGGATCCCTGAGCATCCCTGAGTATCCCTCAGCATCTCCCAGGATCCCTGAGTATCCCTCAGCATCCCTATGCATCCCTCAGTATCTCCCAGGTTCCCTCAGCATCCTTGAGTATCCCTGAGCATCCCCAAGTATCCCCCGGCATCCCTGAGCATCCCTCAGCATCCCCGCGTTTCCCTCAGCATCCCTGAGGATCCCTGAGCACCCCCAAGGCTCTCCCCAGCCCGGACTCACGTGTAGAGCGGCTGTAGCTGTAGGTGTGACGTCTTCTGTGGCGCCTGGTAGCCGTAGGAGTCAAACCCGCCGATGAAGTCGACTGGGGAGAGCGGGGAGAGCAGCGAGGTGAGCTGGGGAGGGCAGCAGGGAGTTCCCCTGCCTCCCCCCCCGCCCCATGGCACCCATGGGTCATGCAGCATCCCGGGTGGCAACTGCATCCCAGGAAGTGCAGCATCCCAGGGAAATGCGACTTCCCGGTACGCAGTAGCATCCCGGGAACTGCAGCATCCTGGGGACATGCAGCACCCCAGGTCACCACAGCGTTCTGGATCCCTGCAACCTGCTGGGTCCCTGCAACATCCTGGGTCACCGTGACATCCCGGGTCATGGCAGCATCCCAGGGAAATGCAGCATCCCAGGGAAGCACAGCATCCCAGGGAACAGCATCCTGGGTTACTGCAGCATCCTGGGCTGCAGCAACATCCCAGGAAAGTGCAGCATCCCAGGCTGTGGCAGCATCCCTGGGACATGCAGCATCCCTGGGACATGCAGCATCCCGGGTCACGGCAGCCTCCCGAGTCACAGCCACATCCCAGGGAAACGCAGCATCCCAGGGAAGCACAGCATCCCGGGTGACTACAGCATCCTGGGTTGCAGCAACATCCCGAGGAAGTGCAGCATCTCGGATTGCAGCAGTATCTTGGATTACAGCAGCATCCCGGGGACACGCAGCATCCCGGGGACACGCAGCATCCCGGGGACACGCAGCATCCCGAGTCACCACAGCATCCCAGGAAAGTGCCGGCGAGAGAGGACCGACACGCAGAGATGCCCGCGGCTCCCTCCTCGCCATCACAGCCCTTGCGTCGCAGGCTGGACAAAGTGGGTAAAATTACCCTATTATTGTCTCGGGAGCGGGCGTTTAAGGAGAATTATGGGGGAATTACATCTCGTTTAAAGCCTGTCATTTGGGGGAATTGCAGACACCAGGACATCAGTTCTCACGGCTGCGATTTCCAGCCTGGCTGTTCCGAATCCCTCACCCGCCCCAGGAGCCCCCGGGCACTGGCTGGAGATGGCGGTGGCAGAGCCCGGCCCTTCACCCCCCCTCGATGCAGCGGGAGCTGGGGGTACCCCAACTTCTCCCGCGATCATCCTACGCGTCCCCAGACCTGAACCCTCAAGCGGCTGCTCGGAGCAGCCACCACGCGCAGACAAACTGGGTTTCCGAGCTATGGGAGCCCAGTGGCACCACCCACCTCCCCCAAACCAGTACATGAATCCCCACGGAGCCGTGATCTGGGTGGGTTCGCACACGGGTGTCCGAGAAACAGCCTCAAGCTCGAGGAAGGGGGGAGCCCAGTTCTCCCAGCATATTTATCTTCCCGACTTAATATTCAGCCAGCTCTCAATTTTGACGCCATCCATCCATTTCCAAATCTAATAAGATATTCCATTAAAAAAGATGCATTTGAATCTTGGGCCCCGGCAGCATTAATATTAAAAGTGTATTGAATGCAGGAGTTTGTTTGAATGCAAACACGCTTCAAAGCCGCCGCCGGCAGATAAACCCTTTTGCCAGCTCCCCGGGTACAGAAACAAGTTATTACCGCGGGCAGTGTCCAATTTCACACGGAGATTTTCCTTTTCCGCTACACCGCTTCCCGGCAGCGTCGGGGAGCGGGGGGGAGGGTGGAAAAAACACGGGGGTGCCGAGCCCCGGCACCTCCTGGGCTGAGCTGGGACCGTTTTGGGGTCCCTGGCACCGGCGGAGATGCCCGTCCCGGGTGCTGCGGGGAAGGAGCCCGGCGCTGAGCGCATCTGGGTGGCTTTTGCCGCGCCGGCGGTTATGGCACATCCCGGCCTGCGGTCGGCTGCCGGGAGCTGCCAGCTGGCGCCAATTAATTAATGGCAGATGAGCATTTAATGCGGTTGGATGGCTACAGCCTCAACCGCCTGGTTAATTGGGGCCGGGGCGCTCGGCGTTTCCGGAGGGGTGTTCGCAGGGATCGTCGTCAGATCGGAAAGCACGGTATGGACTGTATAAATATTATCAGCTCGTAACTTTGCTTGAATCGCTGGTTTTCCCCTCGCTTTGGGGTGAAAAGCCTCGGGATGGGGCTTTTCCTCTCTGCCGTCCCTGGGGATGCTGGCCAGGGGGACACAATAAGTCCCATTTCATTGTCCCCAAGCCCCAGGTGGCTGTCAAAAGGGGGAGGGAGGTGACGGCTGGCTCTGGGAGATGTGGGCAGGGGCCGCATCCACACCAGGAGCAGCATTGGCCAGGAATTTGTTGGGGCTCGGAGGTGGCTTTTTACAGCAAAGACGACTCTCCCCACTGCCACACTGGACCGGGGACCTGGGGGAGATGCTCTGTCCTGGAGGAGATGCCCTGAATTTGGATCAGTGGGGAGCAGCCAGAGCGATGCCGGCCCCGAATCCGGCCCTGAGCAGCCCCACACGGGGACAAGCCCCCAGTTTCCACGGGAGCTGGACTCGGAGCGTGATGCTGGTGTGGGGACCAGGGACTTGGGATGATCTCAGCCCCTTCCTGGGCTGGTGAGGGGACAAATCCCCACCCCAGGCACTGAAACCGGTCCCGTTCCTGCACCCGAAGGTTGGGAGCGCTGCAGTCCCGTGGGAGACACGGCAGCTCAGGGCTCACTGTCCCCGTCCCCCTCCTCTCCCAGCCCTGGCGGGGGCACAGCACCCTCCCCCGAGCTGGTGCTGGGGGAGACATGGGGTGGCACATCACCCCCCAGCGCATCTGCCTCACTGGGGATGGAAAAATGGGGCAAACCCCCCAGTTAAAGGGTTCTCTTCACCAGCCCGTGACCCAGGCATCGTCCCCCCATCCCCAGCGAGGTGCTGCCCGGTGTCAGCCATTTTGCAGGGCTGTGGCTGTGTCCCCCCCCCAGCCCGGGACTGAGAGCAAAGGCACTTACAGCTGTCTTCTTCCTCCAGGAACACTTTGCTGACGTAGCAGGCGTAGACGAAGCCAAAGAGCTGTGAAATGAAAGTGTGCAGAGAGAAGTCGGTTATGGGGGTGACGGACACTGGGACCGGGATGGTGTCAGTGGGGGGACAAAGGTGGGTGATGCCCAGGAGCATCCTGGAGGAAGCCGGGGCAGGATCAGGGCTGGTGGTGCAGAAGCCCATCTCTGGTGGGGTCCAGGTGCTGGTTTGGGATGCAACGAGATTGGATGGTTTCAGCTTTGCCAGAGGGACAAGGGTGGTGGCTCTTGGGGGGACAAGCTGGCACTGCACTGGGATGGCAGTGGAGAGGGTGCTGAGCCCCCCGTAGCACTGGGTGCCCTTTGGTGGGTGCATGGAAGCTGCTCTGGACCCCAATTCCCTTGAAAGCTTCATTTTCTTGCAGCCCCCGAGAGGCTTCCCTGGAGCTTTGCATCCAGGTGTGTCTCCTTCCCACCTCTCCATGGGGTGACACCTCCCTCTCCAGTGTCTCACACTCCAGCAACGCAGGGTCTGGGTGTGTTACACCAAGAACCCCCCATCCCCACAGCATCCAGCCCACACCCTGCTGGTTTTGGGGCGGGCAGCACCCCTGGGGTCTGCTCCTCTGTCCCCAGCCCTTGATGCTATAAAATAGATGTGTGGTGGTGGGACATCTCTGGCTGGACCATGGTGGCTTGGCCATTGTCCCTCCTCTCTTGCTTCACACTTTGAACACAGAATCATGGAATGGTTTGGGTTGGAAGGGACCTTAAAGCCCACCCAGTGCCACCCCCTGCCCTGGGCAGGGACACCTCCCACCACACCAGGTTGCTCCAAGCCCCCTCCAACCTGGCCTTGAACCCCTCCAGGGATGGGGCAGACACAGCTTCTCTGGGCAACCTGGGCCAGGCTCTCACCACCCTCACACCAAACAAGTTCTTCCCCACATCTCAGCTCCATCTCCCCTCTTTCAGGGTCAAACCCTTCCCCCTCCTCCTAGGGCTCCCCTCCCTGATCTAGAGTCCCTCCCCAGCTTTCCTGGAGCCCCTTGAGGGACTGGAAGGGGCTTGAAGGTCTCCCTGGAGCCTTCTCTTCTCCAGGCTGAACCCCCCAACTCTCTCAGCCCCGCCTCTCAGCAGAGGGGCTCCTGCCCTCCCAGCATCTCCATGGCCTCTGGCCCCGCTCCAACAGCTCCATGTGCTTCCTGTGCTGAGGACTCCAGAGCTGGACACAGTTCTCCAGGCGGGGGCTCACCAGAGCAGAGCAGGGCAGAGGGGTAGATCCCTCCCTTTGGGATGAGGGATGAGGAGGGAAGGTGCCAGCAGCTGCCCTTACCGCCAGGAATATCTGCGTGGCGCTGCTCACCACCTCGATGTACTGGTAGTCGAGCAGGCAGCCGCTGACGGTGATGACGTGATGGTCCTCGGGCGCCAGGTTGGAGTTCATCACTGGCGTCACCAGGCAGCCCGGGCCATTCTCCATCCACCACGAGCGATGCAGTGAGGTATTGAAGGTCATGATGAAGTCTCGGTCCTGCGGGAGGGGAGCAGAGGAGGAGGCACAGACCGTGGAGTTGAGGTTCTTTTGATTCTTTGTGAACAGAAAATGGGCTTTTCCAACCCAATGATGCCCCACGAGCATTGCACCCACCCAGACCGCATCAATGTGGTGTGGCCAACAAACCCCTGCATCTCCCTGCCCCACATCTGGTGTTCCCAGGGTTTGTGGCTTCTTTCCATTTGGTCAAGCATCACCCAGGTGTGCCACAGTGCCCAGGTGACATCACGGATGTCACAGAGCAGCCACCAGCAGAGCAGCTTGGCCTTGAGGCAGGGAAAGCAGCCGCTTGCGATGCTGCCGGCCACATCCAGCCACCTGAAAGATGGGATTGGGGCATCAGCCACCAGCGTGGCCCAAGGAGGGGTTCGGGGTGCCTTCCTCTCCATCCTCATCCCCCGGAGCTTTGTGGGGGCACCGCTCATGCATGTCGCCTCCTTGTAAGCCCATGACCAGGCTGTGGGACTCTCCCTGCTCCATCTCCACCAGCTTTTAGGCGGCAGGGCAGTAGGCAGCAGCGTCCCTGCGGGAGGCGGGCTGTCACTGGGGCTGGATAAGACCCAGGGCTAATCCCCTGTGCCCTCCCCACAGCGGGCACGCGTGGGGCTAGGCTGGAATTTAATAAAAGCAGCAGGACGGGGTCTGGGCGCGATTCCAGGAGGCACTGTGGTGTGGTCAATGCCGATGCCCCTGCCCAGGGATCTGGCAGGGAGATGGGGACAACCTGGGTGGGGAGGCAGCCCCAGCGCAGGGCTCTGGCAGGCGGCAGCGGCACGGTTGGGCCAGCACCCACCCCACAGTGGGTCCTCCTGGCATGGCTGGGCAAGCACTCAACCAAAGGAGGTTCCTCCTGGCATGGCTGGGAGACCACCCACCCACCCCATGGAGGGTCCTCCTGGCTCCGTTGGGCAAGCACCCAACCAAAGGAGGGTCCTCCTGGCATGGCTGGGAGAGCACCCACCCCATGGAGGGTCCTCCTGGCATGGCCAGGAGACCACCCATCCCACTGAGGGTCCTGCTGGTGTGGCGGGGTGAGGACCCACTTCAGGCAGGATCCTCCTGGCATGGCCAGGAGACCACCCACCCCATGGAGGGTCCTCCTGGCATGGCTGGGCAAGCATCCACCCCACAGAGGGTCCTCCTGGTGTGGCAGGGTGAGCACCCACCTCAGGGAGGTTCCTCCTGGCATAGCCAGGAGACCACCCATCCCACAGAGGGTCCTCCTGGCATGGCTGGGCAAGCACCCACCTCAGGAAGGGTCCTTCTGGCTCCACTGGGTGAGCACCCAACCCACCAGCCCTTGGGTCTATGGGGGGCTGGGAAACCCACTGAGCATCCCTTGTAGGAAATCACCGATCTGGGATGAAATGATTTTTGTGGGTAGGGGGTGGAAAAAATAGAAAGCAAGTGGGTTTTGGTTTCTCAAAGCGAAGGCTGTGGGTGGAGGTGCTGGGAAGCACAAAGAGGGGGTGTTCTGGCTCTGCAGCGTCACTGGGAGATTGGGGATTTCCACCAAAAACGCCTGGTGGGAGTCAATCCTCCCCTACACTGCATCCCCCCTGCCTGCTGCCCGTCTGCGGCGCTTCAGCTTTTTAGAAGAGCCTCAAACGACCTGTAGCGACACAGGAAGGTGGGTTCGTCCTTGTGACCCCCCCCAGGAAGCCCGTTTCCCCGCTGTGGGCAGCTGCAGAGGGAGCTGGAGCCTGTTCCCTGGAGCCCTCCGTGATGTCCTGAGCTCAGCACAGGGAACAGCATCCCGGGATGCGGGACACAGGAGCAGGGCACACCCTTGGCACGGGTACCCTGACCACGGGCTGAGGATGCTCAAACCACGTAGTGATGCACCATCACTACATTAAATTTTGCTCTTTTTTGGGTAAGAGCTATAATTTAATAGCCCAGGGTGGGGTGGAGCGACACAGAGAGGCACAGCCCCGCTCCCATCCTCATCCCCATCACCGCCAGGATGACTTTTCAAAGCCATTAATGATGTCCAGCCGCTGGCATGCTGCTGGTGGTCGCTCTGGGGTCAGGCAGCGCTTCCAGAGACCCAGAAGAGCCCAGAAATTTGGGAATCTTGGGGGGGAGGGTGTGTGTATCTTCCTCCCCACCCCACTGCCCTGCCCATCCCTGCCTGCACTGCCAGCCGAGCTGCTGGAGACCCTGCCCCAAACCTCCCCGTCATCGCTCGTCCCTGGTCCCCACGTCCCTTCTCGGCTTTATCTCCTCGCCAGGGTGTTAGGAAAAGCCACCGCCCAACTTCTGCACCCCGTAAACCCCACAAACCCCGGCACCGCTGATTAACGAGGGCCATGCAATTCCCCAGTCATCACCCTCATTAATTTTGCTCTCCTGCTTCAAAGCGTCCGTGTGTCCGTCCCCCCCCCAACCTCAGCCCGAGCCGTCCGTCTGTCCATCCCACCCACCCAAGTGCTCGGTGCTGCAGCCAGGACCCCCTGGGGAGGCACCCCGCTGGGTGCTTTGCCACCAGGGTGAGGGCACCCACATACTCTGGGTCCCTTTTTGGGGGGCAGGGGAAGGAGAGGGAGGGGGAGGAAGGATGGAGAGGCGGAGAGGAGGAGGATGGAGGGAGGAAGAGGAGGCAGCTGGGGGTGCTGGGGGGTGGTTACCTGCGACAAGCGTCCGACCTCCAGGTAGAAGCAGATGATGAAGGCGTTCCAGCCGACCCACAGCACCAGCCACACCGCGTACTGCCGAGAAGAGAGTGGGTCAGGGCATGGCCCTGCCGAAGGGACCTTCCCCGCTCCATCCCTCCCTGTCCCCTCACTGGATCCTGCCGGATCCGCAGGGATTTGGATACGGGAAGGGACCCGGGGCCGAGCCATCCCTGGGGGCGATGATGCTGCACCCCGGGCGTGGGGAGCAGCATCCGCGGCGGTACCTACCATCATGAGGTATTTGGATCTGTACTGGATGGTCCCAAAAATACCCAAAATAACGGCCATGATGTGTAAAAAATTAGCCAGGATGGGTGCCCACTGGTAGCCCAGGAAATCAAAGATCTGCCTCTCCAGCGCCGCCACCTGCAACAGAGCAAAGGAGGGGGGGCAGGTATCAGAGCAGGGCATCGCTCACTGCAGCAGCTCCCGGGATGCTGAAGGCAAAGAGCAGCCGGTAATTAATGGGAAATCCCACGGATAATTAGTTGCAATAGGCTGCAACGTCTGCGTGATGCATTGGCCGGCAGTGGGGAATGCATCACGGCCAGTGAAGGGTTATTAGGAGTATTTGGAGCTGAGAAGGGGGAGCAGGGAGATGTCCTCAGCTCATCACCCTCTGTGCCTCAGTTTCCCCATCGCTCAGGTCTCGGGCACTGCTGGAAATCACCCTCCAGGCTGGATCTATCCCTGAGCTCAGCTTATCCAGGGAAAACCAGTTCGGGTCGTGCACGGGGTCCCCTGGTATTTTGCAAGTGATTTTTCTGCCCGTCCTGCCCAGCGCGTCGTGTGCCTTCCCCTGTTGAACGCCAGCGGGGGCTGATCGCCGGGACCGTTTGTAACCCGTACGTAAGGAGGTGATGCAGCTTCATAAATGGCAGGGCACCCCTGGGCGGGATCTGCCCGCGGGATCTGCCCGTTATCCCAGCCCTTATTTATGGCTCTATTTGCTACCGGCTCGGGGTCTATTACTCTTAATTACAGGATTAGCTTAAAGTGAGGTGGTAGCAACGGTGAGCCAGGAGCGTGGAGCGCTCTCTGATGGTCTTAAATTAAAAAAATGGAGATTTGGTGAGGCTATGGATTTTTAGGGAAATTTTAGGGAAGTTCGGGGTGCATCGGACACCGCGCTCCCCAAGGGCGTGGGGACAGGGCTGCGGCGAGATGTGTCTCCATCAGCCTTGCAAACCAAAAAGCCGCTTTCCATTCCTCTTTCTGACAGCCCAGCCCTGCCTCGTTGCTCTTTGAGATGCCCCAGATTCACCCAATAAACCCCGCCGGCTCTGGGGCCCCAAGTCCTCCCCATGGCTCTGTGCCTCAGTTTCCCCTCCTGCTGCAACGACTCTCATCCTGGCAGAGAAGGGTGAGTTTATCCTGAAAAATCACAGGAGAAAACAGCTTTACATCCCCCCCTCCATTCACCGGCAGCTTCCCCCAGCGACCTGGATTTAGGGGAGCTCCATCCTCGAAGGTCCCATGGGGGTTACGGCCGCGGGGCTGCCCCAGGGCCCGGCAGCATCCCTGCCCATCCAGCCCGACTTAATGTGTCCTAATTACAGGGGGAGGAATAAATGAGGTGGTAAAAGTCCTTCCCTAAGTGCTTCACAAGGCTGAGGCAGGGCTAATGCATCCGTGTGTGCAACCGCCCGCCGTGCCTCAGTTTCCCCATCCGTAAAGCGTCACGCGCTCCTTGACTCGGCTTAGCGAGGGCTCTAATTAACGCCTGTTTTAGCCCAGCTCCATCCTGCCAGCGGGAGAAAAGCCAAAGGCAGAGCCGAGGAGTGGGGTATCCCATTCCCTACCCCCGGGACAGGATCTGCTGGATCCGCGCCGGCAGGACCCCGGCTTCAATTAAAGGCGATGCAAAGCCCCGGAGCAGCCCCTGGATCCGGGACCAAGGCTGTTTGCGCTGAGGCTTAATTCACTTCCACGCTGTTTAAACTCTCCCAGGAAACAGCCTTTGGAAATACTTACAACGGGGCCGTAAATCTTTTAAATTGCGGAATGTAAATAATAAATGATACAAGGAGCGTGGTGCCCGGGGTTTTATAGCCATCCATCGATCCGGTGGCTGTTGACAGAGCTGCTTAGCGGGAGCGAGACGTGAAGGCTGCAAGTTTTGGGTACCAAAGAGTCTCCAAGCAGAGGGATGGGGCTGGGATGAGCCAACGAGAGCACCCCATGGAGCCGGAGTGATGAGTTCGCACCCAGGGGCTCCTTCTCTCCAGGGAGAGGCTGAAGGAGAAAGAGCCGGGAAAAAGCCTGGTCGAGTCAAATCCTTCATCGTCCCAAGGAGATGCAAAATCGGGGGCAAACACCACAGTCTCCCCGAGGATGAGCGAGGGCTGCTAACTGCCCTGAAACGCTTTGCCAGAGCCACCCCGGCAGGTAAAACGCTGCTTTGTGTGCACCCTCGTGCCAGTTCGTTCCTTCCACGTCACCAGCAAATACTGGTGTTTTTCAGCCCCGTTGGGTCCTGCTTCAGGTTAAGGGAAATTCGGAGACGCGGCACAAACGCAGCGAGGCTGCAGCTCCCCGGGCGCTCGCCGCCTGCGAAGCCCCAAGGGCACCCCAAGGGCACCCCAAGGACACCCCAAGGGCAGGGCAGAAGCCTCAGGCCCAGATTCAGGAGTGGGGAAACTGAGGCACGGGGTGATGGGGGGTGGCACGGGTCTGGCCATCCTCACACGGGGCACAGCGGGGCCAGCACCGTCTTGAGCTCAGCCCGATGCTCCTGGTCCAGCCCCCGGAGCATCCTCGCCTGATCCTTTGGGGGTGAACAAACCTCAAGCCACCCTGGATTTTCATGCAGCCGCTGCCAACCGCCCCTCAACGGCGGCTCTGAAGGAAGCCAGGGCAGCGAGCCAGCCCGGCCGCGGGGCTCAGCATCCCCTCGAGCACGGTGAGGGCTCTGCAAGCTCCCGGCACGCTCCGTGAGGAACCTCCCAGCAACTTGGGGACCAGCAGCATCCAACCCCCCCAAACCCAATCTCATGGAGCTCAGAGCATCCTCCCCAGGCCATCCTCCTCCTCCTCTAAGGGGTGTTTTCCCATGCTAATAGCAGCCCCGTTAATGACCCACCCTCATTAACACCCTGCTCTTCTCTTTCTGCTCCACCATCAAAGCCCTGACGCTCCCGGGAGTGCGGGGGCCGGGAATCACACACCATCCTGCTGCTAATTAAGATAAACCTGCAGCTGATCAATGCAACGAGTTTTAGGGCTCCCTCTTAATTAAACACTCTCTAGTTTATTGATCGGCCCCCAAAAAAAGTTCCCTCTGCAGCAGATCATATCAATTTGTCGGGGGCAGGGACGCGCCAGAGTCCTGCTAATTGAAACGCGTTGCCTGCAATGATTTTATTTTAATCAAGAAATCGAAGCGGGCGAGACGCGGGGACCAGGCTCCACCAGCGCGTGGTGGTCCCCGGGGAGGGCAGGAGGGGACACGTGCGCAGCCCCTCGGGGACGGAGAGGTGCCGGGGCTCAGCCCGGGGGCTCTGGGCAGGCAGGGCTGGAGGAAAATGGGTTTTTTTGAGGGTGCTGGCACCAAATTCAAGTGGGAAGGAGCTTGCCTGTCCCCAGATCACCCCTTGGTTATGCCGCCTTCACCTTCCTCAGACCCATCCCGTCACTCAGTGGGATTTTCCCAGTCATTTTTAATTCCCACGACAAGGATGGGAGAGACAAACGCTGCTCCAGCTGTGCAGGAGGATTGCACAGACACCAGGGAGCACCTTCCCCCACGTCCCATCCTCACCAGGATATTTTGGGGTTGGAAATCCCTCCTGCAACCCAGCTGGGCAGCGCCGGGCCCCAGGAAGGGCAGCCCTGACCCAGCACCATCCAACCTGCTGCCGTATTAAACCAGAAACCTTCTTGCCCAGCAGCTGCCATTTCTGCTCTCTTGGAATCAGAGAATCACTGAATGGTTTGCGTTGGAAGGGACCTTAAAGCCCACCCAGTGCCACCCCCTGCCCTGGGCAGGACACCTCCCACCACACCACGTTGCTCCAAGCCCCCTCCAACCTGGCCTTGAACCCCTCCAGGGATGGGGCAGCCACAGCTTCTCGGGGCAACCTGGGCCAGGCTCTCACCACCCTCACACCAAACAAGTTCTTCCCCACATCTCAGCTCCATCTCCCCTCTTTCAGTGTCAAACCCTTCCCCCTCCTCCTAGGGCTCCCCTCCCTGATCCAGAGTCCCTCCCCAGCTTTCCTGGAGCCCCTTGAGGGACTGGAAGGGGCTCTAAGTTCTCCCCGGAGCCTTCTCTTCTCCAGGTTGAACCCCCCAACTGTCTCAGCCCCCCCTCCCAGCAGAGGGGCTCCAGCCCTCCCAGCATCTCTGGGGCCTCCTCTGACCCCGCTCCAACAGCTCCATGTCCTTCTGCTGTTGGTGGCCCCAGAGCTGGAGGCAGCACTGGGGGGTGTCTCCCCAGAGCGGAGCAGAGGGGCAGAATCCCCCCCCGGCCCTGCTGGCCACGGGGCTGGGGATGCAGCCCAGGGTGGGGGGGGTTTCTGGGCTCCAGCGACCGTTGAGGGGCCTGTGGAGATTCTCACCCACCAACACCCCCAAGTCCTTCTCCTCAGGGCTGCTCTCCATCCCTTCGTCCCTCAGTCTATTAATACTGGGGATTGCCCTGTCCCAGGTGCAGGACCTCATACTCTGCCTGGTTGAACTCCAGCCCGCTCCTCCAGCCTGGCCAGGTCCCTCTGGATGGTGTCCTGTCCCTCCAGCGCATCAACTGCCCCTCTCAGCTTGGTGTCATCTGCAGACTTGCTGAGGGTGCCCCCATCCCACCGACTATGTCACTGCTAAAGATATTCAATAGTACTGGTCCCAGTGCAGACCCCTGAGGGACACCACTCCTTAACCATCTCCACTGGGACACTGAGCCATTGACTGCGACTGTTTGGACGCAGCCATCCAGCCACTCCGTAACCATCTAACAGCGCCCATCAAACCCACATCTCTCCCATTTAACGATGAGATAAAACCCACCCTGCCCCGCTCGGCGGGGAGCAAGCCCTCCCTCTGCACAGCGAGATGGACACCATGTCCACAGGGTGGCCACAAGGTCCCGGGGCCACCCCTCGTCCCGCCATCCCTGCTGACCCAGGCTGGAGCCACCCCTGCACCCTCAACCCACAACCCTGCCTGGGATTTATGGAGGCGGGATTTGGCAGCAGACCCCCCCATCCTATCTGTCACACTTGGTGGCTCTTAGAGACTTCTCCAAAAACCACGTAATTACCACCAGAACTGAAGGGACGCGAGGACACAGACACCTGTGGGCACAAGTGACCCTGGGGCACGTGTGTCCAGGTGCTCGGTGGTCCTGGGAACCGCAGGGACCATTTATCCGTGTCCTCCTCCCGCAGTGGCCAGGGGAGGTGACGCTCGTGTCACCGAGGCCTGGGGCGAGGATGCTGGCCCAGCTGTGGCCCCCTGTCCCCCTGGACTCTGAGGTGGCACCGTCCCCTCCCCGCACTCCATCCTCGCGCCTCGCCTGTGATGGAGATGACACGTTTTCTGACACAGACGCATAAATATATTATTGCATCCCTAAAGCCTCAATAATTAAGGGGTGGTGAGAGATGGGAGCTCGCTCCGGCGCTGGGGAGGGGTCATCTCTGGGGGGATCAGGGGAGGGGGACAGTCCCTCCATCTGCTCGCTCGTCGCTGGTCCGTCCCGTCTCTCCCTGATGCCCCAAAGATGAGGAGCCCCACGGTTGGGTGCTGGGCGATGCTCTGGGGACATCCCTGCTGCTCGCTGCGCCCTCACCCAGCCCGAAGCCCCCCGAGCACCACCCCAGGGCGCAGCAGGCTTGGGGACACGGGGCGATGACCCCCCCATCCCTCACCCTCATCTCAAGCTGTGCCACCCCCCGTGCCCGGGCTCCCATTTTCCCGGGTACATTATTACGCATTTAATTGCTTTTAAATACAAGCCTCCCGTTCCTGACATCCCCGAGGGTGTCGAGGGTGCCCGAACCCCCAAACCTGCCCCACAGCTGCCCAACCTCACCTCCCAGCCCCCTAACC
>VXAK01021843.1:6799-18154 GCA_013399435.1 Arenaria interpres | reverse complement strand
CCCCCCCCGGGCTGCCCTTCAGCTCAGCAGCAGCATCTGCGCCTCGGGCTTCAATAAACCCTCTGCCCTCCTCTGCGCGGCGTGGCAGGAGCGGAGCGGGGCTTGGGTACCCCCCGATGGGTTATTATCCTTCAGCCGGGTGATTTCCTCCCGCACACCATATGCCCGGGGCTCGCCGGGGATTTAACTTCTCATTTGGCTGCGTTTTGAAGAGATGGGGGGGGGTTTTATTCCCCCTCGAATCCCACTCTGTGCCGCCGCCGAAGATGCTGCGAGAGCATCGCTCCTCCTCCCCCCACCGCTCTGACCTCGTCCTGGTGGTTTGGGGCAGAAATGCCTCATTTCTAGGAAGTTTGGCCCAAAACAAAATGTTGGGGTTTAGGGAAAATACACCCCCCCGGGGCAGAGCTGCAGGGCAGGATCTGGACGGCTGGTGGGATGCCCGAGGCTGTCGGTCCCCATAAGGGACGTTTCCCGCAGCAGATGGAGCATCATTGGGGCAGACAAAGCACAAGGGGCTCCCGGGGACCGGCCGGATCCTGCCCCCATCCCCAGGAGGGAACACAAAGCCCAGCTCTCAGCCCCATTCGCCACCAAAGGATGCTTCGGGGTCCCACATCCCCACCCCAACCCCCCCAGCACCCGAACAACCCCGCGCAGGCCCACCCACCTCCCACAAGCCTTCCTTTTGAGGCAGTTTAAGGCATTTTGCTGATTTTTGCTCCGAGGGAGCCCGGGGAGCATCTTCGCGGGCTGCCCGTCTCCACTTAGGGAAATTGGCTGCGATTTAAATGAGCGGCAAGCGAGCGAATTGACTATTAAGAAGGTGCAAACACCGCTGTGAACCCAGGGACTTCATTTAATGACTTGGAAACAAGTTCTTGACCTACTTCCAACTTGCAAAAGCCTTCATGAGATCACAAAGGAGAAGAAATTAAAGGCGCCGGAGCCCGGATGGCTCTGCGGCGCCGGGTGGTGATGAGCAGGATGCGGCCTTTGGCCGAAAAGATGCTCTGGGGCTGAGCACCCCCATCGCAAAACGTGGCAGGAGCAAAAAGCGGGGTGAAAGAGGCACAAATGGGGTCATTCCCCAGCTGCTGCAACCCCCTACTGATGCCAGAGGGTCTTGGGGGGGCTCCTGGCCTCTGCACANTGCCATGGGAACGCAGCGGCAGCCCCGGCTGGATGCGCTTGTCTAGACGCTGCGCCCCAGGAGCCCAGCGGCAACCTNTGGCATCACTGGATTTAGGAGCTCCTGGCACGTGGCTCAGCGTCCAGGACGCAGCTGTGGGCGCTGGGGGGCACAGGCAGAGAGTTGGGGTGCACGGGGTCCCTCGCCACGGCTNCCCAGCGGCAACCTGGTCCCTGGGCTGGGTACGGGGTCGGGGGGCTGTACCCCCGGGTGAGGGGTCACCCCTTGCACCCACCCCCTAGAGCCCCCCCAGCACCCAGACGGCTGGGTCCCCTCCAAACCCTGTACCCCAGACCCTCACTCCTGGCTCCATCCATCCCTGGGGGACGCTGTACAAGGAGGGGTGGGAAATGCAGCGTTGGGCTGGTAACAGCTGTAATAGTAGTAATAATAACAATAATAACAATAGTAATAATTACTACTACTAATAATATCCCCTAAATGTAGCCCAAGGGTTGGAAAGTGCCCTTTGCACAAGGCAGATTAAACCCAGCCCTCTCCTGTTGTGACTCCGTCACAGGGAAGGGGAAACTGAGGCACGGCACGGGGAGACACCCCCAAACCTTTGCAGTGCTCTCTGAGACGCCGGGAACACCGAGACCCTGGGGCGCTGGCTGTTCCCACCGGACAGGGATGCTCCATCACCACCCCGGGCTCCTCCTGATTTACACCCCCTGAAACACAGCCCTGAGCCACCGCTGGGCCCGTCGGGCCCCAAAACGGCGGGTTTCGGGTGGATTTGGCTCTCACCAGCTCCCGTCTCCCCGGCGAGGACGCGCAGTGGGTCGTTAACCCAGGAGGAATTTTGATAGGGTTTTTTTCTTTTCCAGCCAAAATCACAAATTTCCAGTTTCCCCAGTAGCAGGCCGGGTTAACTCTAACACAATATTACACTTATTTCTCTTTAACGCAACACCCCACCTATTTAACTTTACCACAATATTACACCTATTATTTGCACCGTCCTATCAAAGCTGAGACAAAACGTTTTCCTTCCTCTCGCCTCCCACCAAGGAAGCCTTTTGATGCCGAGAGAAAGCCCAGGAAGTCGAGGCGGCTCAATTCCCCGTGGTGTCCATCAGAGGCTGCCTCCGGAGCGATGCCCTCCCACTTTATTCCCACTTTATTCCCGTGGGGAACTGCTCCATCCCTTCAGGAATTGCTCCAGACCCATTTAAGTCTCCCTGCAGAAGGGAGCCAGGACGATCCCATTAACCCCGAGCTCCGCTCCCCATCCACCCAGCCTGACCTTGCAAACGACCTTCAAACAACCCAGGCCCTTGGTGACCCCTTGGTGGGGAGGACACGGGGTGGTGGCACTCATGGACGGGGTAAAGAGGTGCCAGCAGTGCCCCTGGGAGGGGGGAAATGTGCACCAGGGACAGCAGTGGCGCCTGAGGAGGCACTTGCCGTGGAGGGGAAACTGAGGCACGGGGCTGCAACCCCAGGAGAACCCATCCATCCATCCCCGGGAGGTTGAGGAGCTTTCATCCCTGCGGGGCTGAAGCACCAAGGTCGCCGGTGGTGGCTGAGGAAGGGCTGATCCTGCACCGCCCGGACGCTGTGCACGGCTTCGCTGTGCCTCAGTTTACCTGGAAAATGGGCTAAGTCTTGCCTGGCCCTGCTCAGCACCACACTGGGGAGCATTTGAGTCCTCAGCACAGGAAGGACATGGACCTGTTAGAGAGGGGCCAGAGGAGGCCCCAGAGATGCTGGGAGGGCTGGAGCCCCTCTGCTGGGAGGGGGGGCTGAGAGAGTTGGGGGGGTNGGGGCTTGGAGCAACCTGGTGTGGTGGGAGGTGTCCCTGCCCAGGGCAGGAGGTGGAATGAGATGACCTTTAAGGTCCCTTCCAACCCAAACCATTCTGTGATTCTCCTGGTCAGGGTGACCAGCTCCATCAGAGCAGGTCTAATGGGGAAACTAATGAGAAACTCAAGTCCTGGAGAAAGGCTGTGCCCTGAGGACACGGGGTGAGAGCTGCTCCAAACCCGCAGGAGCAGGGCTGGGGCTGTTGGGTTGGCACAGAGAGACAGGATTTGGACTGATTCTTGCTGAATTACAACTTTCAAGCTAAGTTATGCCACGAAGAGACATCAAGAGAAGAGGAGACGCGGGCAATGGCCAGTGGTACAGAGGAGCAATGGTGGCCTGGGCAGAGCCCAGCCACACTGCCTCAGGCAGCCACGGCTGGAGAAGGTGGGTCATGGATTGGAGCAAATCCATCTGGGAGCAGAGGAGGAAGTGAAGGGGCCGTACAGCACCGTGCTGTGCCCACATAACCCAGCTGTGTGTCTGGGGTGGAGTGTGAACAGGGGAGCCTGCTGTCCATCCCATCCATCCTATCCTTCAATCCCATCCATCTTATGTATCCCATGCATCCCATCCCATTCCATTCCATCCATCTTACCCACCAATCCCATCCCATCCATCATATGTATCCCATGTATTCCATCCCATCCATCAATCTGTTGTGGCTTTGGCTGAACTGGCCACTAAAACCAGGACACAATCCCAACCCATCCATCCTATCCCATCCCACCCATTTTATCCATGCCATCCATCCTATGCATCCCATTCATCCTATCCATCAATCCCATCCCATCCATCCTATGCATTCCATCTATTTCATCCTATCCCATCCCATCCATCAGTCTCATCCCATTCATCCCGTGCATCCATGCATTCTATACATTTTATCTATCCATCCCATCCATCCCACCCATCCCATCTATCCTATCCGTCAATCCCAAACCATCCATTTCATCCATCCCATCCATTTCATCCATCCCATCCAATACCTCCTGCGCATCCCATACATTCCATCCATCTCATCCCATTCCATCCCACAGCAAATAACACCCCCACTCCAGTCCAACACAGATCACTTGCTGTCTCCGAGCCGTCCCCCCTCCACAGCCAGCTTCAACAAAGACCCTTTTGGATAAAGAAAATTGGGATTAATCAAGCGCCTCAATTAACCACAACGAGCCACGGCTCGTCATCACGCCAGAGCCTCACAGCAGAAAGCACATTAGCAGCATGGCCACCACAAGGCTGAGAATTAATTAAAATGGAGCAAAAAAACCTGAAAAAACCCTAAAAACAGGGAATTGTTCAGAGCAGGAGGATTTGTCCCTACAAGTCTGGAGACGTCAAGCAGAGCTACAGCTCCAGCAGAGCATCTCCAGCACCCAGACCAGCTGGTGTCTCCTCTGGTGCCGGTCTGCCTGTGGGATGTGGTGATGGGGGGACATCCCCCACCACCCGTGGAGACCCCATGGCCCCCCCAACCCCTTGTCCCGCAGTCAATGGGGTGAGGAGGAGCCTTGCGGGTGCTTGGCTGAGATGGAGCCACCAACACATCACAGGGGAGGGGTCATCCTGCCCCACCCCACCTTGGGGGGAGCTGGGGCTTAAATCTGGGGTGTCTTGGGCTTGATCTGGGAGATCTTGACTTAGATCTGCGGGATCTTGGGCTTAAATTTGGGGGATCTCGGGCTTAAACCTGGGGGAGCTTTGGCTTAAATTTGGGAGACCTTTGGCTTAAATTTGGGAGTCCTTGGGCTTAAATCTGGGGGGTTAGGGCTTAAATTTGGGGCTTTTTGGGCTTAGATCTGGAGGATCTTGGGTTTAAACTAAAGGGATCTTGGGCTTAAATTTGGGGGACTTGGGGTTTAAATCTGGGAGAATTTGGGCTTAGATTTGGGGGACCTTGGTTTTAAATTTGAGGGATCTTGGGCTTGAATTTGGGGGATTCGGGGCTTAAATCTCAGATAATTGGGGCTTAAATTTGGGGGATCTTGGGTTTAGATATGGGGCATATTGGGCTTAAATTTGGGAGGCCCACAGGAACAGCAAACAAGGTGGGGAACCAGGAGAGATACAGGGAGTCCGACCCCCTAAAAACCAAATCCTGGGGGTGAGACGAACACTGGGGCTGGACCGGGACGGGGGGTGAGCAGGAGCCGGCCGCCGGGAAAAGCAGCTTTGGGGCATTGGAAAGAGGAGGATTGGGACAAATCATCGCCCAAAAATCTGCAAGACCCTGTGCCTGGTTGGGTGGATGGATGGATGGATGGTCGGATCCTGGCCGAGATGTCCCCACCAGCCCGCGGTGGCCGAGCCTGTTTGGACAAGGATTAAGCCGCAGGCAATTTCGATGCTAATTCTCCCAGTTAAGTTCTTTAGGCCGACATCTGTGAGAAGCAAGAGGTAATTTCCCCCGGATCTCAAACGGCACCTCAAAGACGCCGTTAATATAATCCGATAGAGGGGAGGAAAAAAAAAATATATATATAAAAAAAATCCAATTTACTGACTTATTTAGTGACACCTTTCGTAATCAATTCTCCCAGGAAAGAAATACTGATTAAAGCCGAGCGCATCGCTATGGAAACCGGCAGTCCCTCCTCCCACGACCCACAGGCTGGGAAGGAGAAAATCGGGTGAGGAAATCTGCCTGGTAACAACCCCGTTAATGAGCCGGGGAGCAAAAATAATCCCTCGGAGTGATGCCGCCGTGAAAGGAGCAGCCGGTGGCAGCCGGTGGGGAGGCGAAACCGTGCGTGGCTCCCAAAATATTTATTTTTAGGGGGGGGTAGAGGTGTTTCGGAGGAGGAGGGGATGCTCCTGCATCCTGGAGGGATGAAGGGGGCATCCGGAGGTGGTACCCAAGGGTGACCGGGCACACCCACCCAGCCCCGCGTGTGCGGGTGTTTCTTCCAGCGTTTATCCAATTTTCTAGCCTTAAAATACAGGATAAACCCGCCCTGAGATGGGGGTTTAAGAGATCCAGCTGCCAGCAGCCCACAAGAAGGTAGCTGCCAGCACAAAAGGGATTTATACGATAAATCCTGTGGGTTTCCCTCTCCTTGGGGTGACTCCCCACCCCATGGGCAGCCCCGACGCCTGGTGAGGGGCATCACTGCCCACCCCAGGCAGGGCTGCCATGCCCACCCTTGTCCCTGGGTGAGCAAAACCCTCCTGGGCCAGAGTTTCTTGGAGAATTGGGGATTTATTCATATTTCCACATTGAATAATAGCCCCAAGCTCCTGGAGGGTTTGGGGGAGTCGTCCTTGAGACCTCCTCTTCCTCCTCCGCACCTCAGCACCTCACAGGAGAAGAGGCTCGAGGCACCCATGGGTGCTGGTGAGGCAAGGATAAAGCTTCCCATGGGATGAATAGGAAAGCACCCAGGTGGTGGGAAGCACCCGGGGCCAGCAATGAGGGGCACGGAAGGGACTTGGCTGTTTCCCCAAGCACCCAGGATGCTTTTTTGGGTGCTTTAAGGAGCGCAGGTCTGCTCAGGACATCATTAGTGCCGCTCATTATCTACCGAGGGATTTAATAACAATCCCACCCGGCATTTTCTTTAAATTCCTGACATTGCCACCACGGACACCGCGCCCAGGGATGGGATGGAGCCCCACTGCTCCAGCAACGGGCCCGTGGTCCAGCCCAGGGCTGCAGTCCTGCAGGACCAGAGCATCTGACCGCTGCCATCAAAGCGGAATATCGGAGCTGGAGAGGCGTCCGAAGGGATGTGCCGTCCTAATAAAACCCAGAATCCTGAATATTTTGAACAATTCCTTTAGCAAAAGAGCCGGTGCTGTTAAACCCGCCGATACCTTTCCCATTCATCGCGGAGAAGATTTAATAAGGCGCCTTAGCAGAGCGTGCCGTGACCACCGGCGCATTATTAAACGCCGCGATTAGCAGCTGCCGCGGATGGGAGCTCATTAGAGACTTCTTAAACATCCATAAAAATTGCTTTTATTAATTGGTTCGTCCTCTTTTTATACCCACCGCATTCGGGAGGGATTTTTTTGGGGTGGCTTTTCACGAACCCCTTTGTTGGGGGGTGGTGGTGGACGGGGAGCTTCTGGGGCTGGATCCAGCCCAGCGCCTGCCCCGGGGCCTTCCCGCTCCGCTCGGCCACATCCTTGTCATGACAAGGTGTGACACTGGGATGTCACCACGGGTGACAAGGCCACTGCTGAGCAGGGGGACAATGCCCCCCTCAAGCATCCCAAACCCTACAGCAGGGCTGGCACAGCCGTCATTCCGCCGCTTCCCACAGGGATGTGGGCCCATCCCCTTGGCGTCGGGCCCAGCCCCACATCAAGGAAACTGGGATTTTCCCCAAAAGCCAGTTTCTTCCCCCATAACCACATGGGATGGCTTTGCTAGCCAGGAGATGGGTGCTGCTCTCAAATTGGGCACCCACAGGGTGCTACCCCAAGCCATCCCCCTTTTGGGTGCACCAACAGGAGGGATGAGGATTTCCACACTGAAATTTTGGGGAAAAAATGAGCCCAGCATCACCCATGGCCTGGGCACGGGGCTGGGGGAAACTCCTGAGGTCCCCATGTAGGTGCTCCCATGGCCTGGACACCGGACTCGGAGGGACTCCTGAGGTCCCCACATGGGTCCCTCCACGGCCTGGACACCACCTCCTGGGGTCCCCACATGTGTCCCCCCCAAGGGAAATGGGGCTCTCCTTGTGTCCCCCTGTTCCATCCCCTCCTCTGCTGGGGGGAGGGACACACCAACCCCACCAGTGGCCCTGCTAACGAGGGCGCCACTAATTGCAGGGCAGGCAGGGAGCCCACGCCCCATGTATAATTCAAGCCCCTTCGTTAGGGCTGGGTTTGATTTGTCTGCCAAGTGCCACCACCCCATGGGACCCCCCCAACCCGGCTGCCACTCAGCTCCTTCTTTGGGGGGGGCTTGATTAAAAATAATTAGGGCTTGGGGCTGCTGCAAGGCAGGAGGTGGTGTCATTAGTGGGGTCAGGGTCGTTAGTGGGGTTGGGGTTCTCCCTCCAGAGGTGAAGATGGAGCCAGGGGAGCTTCAGAGCCCCATTTCCCATGGGGGGAACCACACAGGGACCCCAGCAGCACCCTCCACCCCCAAGTCCTGTGTCCAGCCCATGAGTGCTGCTGGGCCGAGCTTTCCCCTCAAATTTGGAGATGGAAACCCTCATCCCTCCTGTGGGTGCACCCAAAAGTGGGGGTGGTTTGGGGCAGCAGCACCCTGTGGGTGTCGAAGTGGGGGGCAGCACCCATCTCCCAGCCAGTGGGGCAGGAGTGCTCGCAGGGTTATGGGGAGGACCTGCACCTGATGGAGAGTAAACTGGCCCCAAATGGGTGAGGGTCTCCCTAAACACAGCCCCTGACACCCACTGGAGCAGGTAGACACCCCAAATTTATTGCGGCATCACTTGCCCAGGCTTCCCAGACCAGCCGTGCCAGGCGGGGGCATTGCCAGCCCCCTGCCCGTCACCGGTCCCCAGCTCAGTCCCACAGCCCAGCAACGAATCCAGGCTGGGCTTAAGGGGCTGGGGGCAGCAGCAAACCCCCCCAGCAGCCCTGGGAGGGGTTGGTGGCCCCAGGGATGGGACAGGGATGTCCTCACCCCAGCGTTGGAAAGGACCACAGGGCCCTGCCCCAGCCCAGCCAACCTCTGCTCGCCATCACCCACNGGAGGGGGGGGAGAAATAAAAGAAATATATGAATAAAGTCTTTAATAATCGATTGGTGTTTATCGAGCGGGTCGTAACACCGCCAGGCTGCTGCTGCCAGATTATATCCTTGCTGGGAGTCACCGAGTCAGAGACGTGATGCAAATTCCCCGGAGGGAATAGGACAGGTCCCGGCACTGATCCGGCACGTGCTTCCCCGTCCCTCTGGGCTCTGCCCCGAGTCCTTCCCAGGGGGAAAGGGGGTGACATCCTGGGTGTCCCCCAGGAGCAAGGGGTGAGGGGACGTGACCACGTCCAGGGCTGCAGTGGCAGAGCTGGAGGGGACGGAGGCAGGGCCAGGCTGGGCACGGGGACCCGCAGCCCTTGGGGACCATCCCCGCTCCCTGCGAGCTCCATGCCCAGTCCCAGCCCTGCAGCACCGTCCCCACGATGTCCCCACGGGGCTGCCTGTCACCCACGGGGCTCCCGAAGGCCACGTTGCCATGCCAGGGGGATGCCACCACAAATACACATGTGCCACCCTCCAGCAAACCCCCAGTGCCACCTCCAGCCCAGATCCCCCCAAACCTCCCTGCACTCTCACCACCCCACCAGCTGCCATCTCAGTGGTCCCCACACCACCACAGGGACTCGGTGCCAGCCCTGTGCCACCTCGACGCCCATCACAGGGCTCTTGCTGTGTCCCCCCTCCCCGAGCCGAGGGAAAACTGCGCCAGATGCTACAGAAAGGGGCCAGGAAAGGATGGATTTGCCTGAGAATCCCAGCAGCTGTCGAGGGGAATTGGCAACCAGCCGGTGACGGGCTGGAAGAGGAGGCAGAGGAGGGGACAGCAGGGGACAGGAGCTGAGGGGGGTCTCCTGGCAGTGCAGATGGGGATGCCGTGTCCCTGGGGCATGTCAGACTTTTGGGGTGGGTAAAGGAGACAGGGCTGGTTCCTGAGCCAAAATAGGGGGAGAAAAACAAAGAAAACACAAATCAGAGTCTGTAAGGGGTCTGTGCGGAGCTGCCCGCCCCGTGCCTGGCGGCTGCGCCCCCAGGATGGGTGCTGGGTCCTCTCCCCGGGACTGGGGGACACAGTTTAGGGCAGTGGGGACCCCAGCTGAACCCCACAGCCAGAGCCAGCACTGCCACGCTGCCTCCCACTGCTCCTGGGCATTTGGTGGAGAGGAGGAGGAGGGGGAGGATGTGCGTGCAGGAGAGAGCCCCGAGGGGTCACCGGGGATGGGGACAAGGACTCTCAGCTCGACATTTCCATGCAGGAGCTGAGGACCACCATTAATCTGAGCCATTACTGCACAGAATTAGAGAGTGGACAGGTTTTCCCCTGGGCTCCTGTTAGCCTCAGCATCCCTCGCTCTGCTGCCCAAGCATCCTCCACTCCCACTCTGAGAATCCTCTGTGATCACCCCGAGCATCCTCCACTCCCTGAGCGTTCTCCATCATCCCCTGAGCATCCTCTACTCCCACTCCGAGCATCCTCCATGACCATCCCGAGCACCCTCCACTCCCCAAGCATCTTCCACGCCCACCCTGAGCATCCTCCACTCCCCAAGCATCCTCAGCTCCCACCTGAGCATCCTCCATCATGACCCCACTCCAACCAGAGCATTCTCCACTCCCACTCCGAGGACCCTCCGCTCCCACCCCGAGCATCCTCCTCTTCCCTGGGACATTTCCCAGCCAGAACTCTGCACCCGGGTGTCCCTGGGGGGGGGCCCGAGCGTGCCCGGGGGACAAGGCGCCAGGCAGAGACACACCACTCCAGCACCAGCATGATATGCCCACGGCCCCCTGCAACCCCCCCAGCCCCAAACTGGGACAGTCTCCAAGGCAGAGCGAGGGCACCCCCAGTCCTTGGGCTTCCCAGTTCCTTTCCACCAAAATTCCTCCCGTTTTCCCTCCCCAGCAAGGACCAAGGGAAGGAACTGCTCTGCCCCGGCTCCTCTCCAGCCCCTGGTGCCACACTCCCAGTGTCCCCAGGACACAGGCTCTGCCATGCAGCTGCGGTGGGAAAGGGCTGCGCTATCGATCAGGTTATGGGAAGAGACCAGAGTGACCCAGAGTGCTAATTAGCCCCCATCAAAGTAATTATCCTGAGAACCAAGCAGCAGGCCGGCTCCCAGAGCTTGCTCCCTGCCCTGCCTTTGGTTGTGTCCCCTGTGTGACTGTGACACCAGACACGGTGGCCGTGTCCCCTGCTTGGATGACACCCAGGGAGGATGATGAGGGTGCCGGGACACGGCCAGGCCCAGAAACCAACAGCTCGGCCAGTGCTGGTGGCTTTGCAGTGTCACTGCTGTCACTGCCAGCCTCCGGGTGTCCGAGGGATGCTCAGTTCCGGGGCTGCCCCCCACTGCAGTGTCACCTCCCCAGCATCCTCCCACGGGGACGGGTCCCCGCTGCCGGGTCGGGGCTGGGATGTGGCACCACTTGTGCACAGTGAGCAACCTGCACACAGGTGTGACAAAGGGCTGTGTGGCGAGTCCCCTGTTTGGGTGATTCGCACACAACTGTCCCCACCGAGGGCTGAAAACAGCCCCCAGCCCAGCTCGGGGTCCCACCATCCCCTGGGGGGGGGTGGGGGGGATGCAGCCAGATTCGTTGCAGCCCCCCAAATACTTGTGTTTTCTCCCATGCATCCGGGCACCTGAGCAGCTCTGGAATTTACCCCTCCAACC
>VXAK01021841.1:66785-115645 GCA_013399435.1 Arenaria interpres | reverse complement strand
ACACCAACCTTGACTGTATTTTGTAGGCCAATGGAATTTCTCTCTATTTGAACTCTAAATAGAGGGGAACAAGTCCCCTCCAAACCACAAGCCACATCATCAGGTGAAAACAATGCTGAGCCTGAACTCATAATCGCTGCAGGATATACTGGTCTGGACATAACATCCTGATAAAATGGATACACAGCTTGAAGTTCAGAGCTGGCCAGGATCCAGACACATCTTAGTGCAGAGACTGCTTTCATCTGACTGCAAACAATCTTATAGATATGCCTTTCATGTTTGCTCCTTCTTGACAGATTTAAAAGCAAAGGAATTGTCTAGAAGTATTCTTTGTTGAATGTGGTGAAACTATTTAGAAAAAAATCCCTCCTTCACCCAAAACATGGGATGAGTTTAAACATCTGTGTACTTTGGTTGGAAAGGGCTGAGAGGATTCTGTATTCTCTTATATACGTACAGTTTAAGTTCATACTAGCCCAAACAGCTTCTCCTTCATATAAGCTACTTAAATAAAACAAGTATTTTTAAACATAGTATAGAAGATTTTCTACTCAGCATCAGTTCTGAATTTAGTCTCTCAGGTCAGTAATCTGGCTCAGATCAGACAATAATTGATCATTGAGCCACAGAAGCAGGAAGCATAAATCAAAACAAACTATCAATAATTTATAAATTATGCAAACCTGCTCTCTAAATGATTGCTACACTGTTGGCCAGGTATTATACATTTGGATATATGATTAATATCCCTCACAAAGTTCTTTTCACAACATTCCTAACATAACATGTCCCAGTTCTCACATTTTGCTTTTGCCCTGTATTACAAACGGTTTCTTGATGTCATTTTTTTGCCCTTAGATCCACAGTTTGAGAACTGTGATCCTTAGAGGATTTTAAGGTGACCTGAAGAATCACTTCTGGCACAGTGATGAAGCACCTCCCACTAAGCCTTGATACTAACTACAGGAAGCCTTAGAGTTCCTAAGTATCTTAAAATCATCTAAAAGAAAATCAACAGGCTTTCTTTGCAGTCTTCGGATCTGCTTCGTTTCTGTCTAATGCAATCTTTAAAACACTTTGATCAATATTAAAATTGTATCAAAACTGATGTAAAATAACTGCAAAAGAGGACAGTACCAAAGAAAGACCATGGTAGCGAGTTCTTTTAATAAATAACTGCATTATATCAAGTAAACAAATAGTAAATATAGAATTCAGGAGCATGAAAAAGGTAATTAAGAAATAGTTTGTAAGTGCAGCTTGCAAGATTTTTTTCTGCTACTTGCTTCTTTCTCAACTTAGTAAAATGTAATTTGCAGTCATCCATTTGTATTTCTAATGCACTAAACAAAGGCGTTCCATGCATCTCTTTCTCAAGAGCATTCAGCTAACGAAATGCTGCCAGTAGAGGGAACTAACTCTATGAGGAGTACTCCTTACTGACTGTTGCTAAAATAACAGTATCGCAATTCTAATACACCATGTGGCAACTATACAAACAATCTTTTAAAAACAACCTACAAAGTATTAAGATTAAATAAAAATTGATATAGGTTGGTACCATTACACCTGTAAAGCAAATGTTACACTGAAGTATCATTTTGGAACCTGTAAGACTTCAGTAGTTCCTTGGCTAACCTTGACTGGATGTTTCTTTCTGCAAAGTCTTTTGTACTTGTTTAAATAACTCTTCATGTGGACATTTCATTGCTATATAATAAGCAGCAATCCTTATTTCCACATCTTCACTGTGTGCTTGATACAGCTGAACTAATACAGCATTCTAAGAGAAAAAGATAACCAAAAAAGACAATTATGATTTATTCTTCTAAAACACCTCATGTATGCACTTTCAGGTACAGGTGGATTTTTATATCTGAAAGAGATAGCTATTGCTTTCTACCTGACAAAGTCAATTCACACAACATATACACAAATGTATGTACATATTCTCTATACTACCTTATCCGAAACTTTCCAGAAGAAACTTTCATTAGGACCTGAAGCCCCTACTGACCAATTTAGACTGGACTGTCTGCAACGCAAAGCCTCACTTGCTAGCACAACTGTTACTTACAGTTTTATTTCCATCACAGGGGAGAGTTGTTCTGTTCTATTTCACACATGTGCCACAGCTAATACACAGACAACAATGGCTACATTTTTGTTAACAGGCCATTAAGATCATTACTTCTGGTCTCAAAGGGTAGGACTGTAACAAATTTATTCTGTTCAATACTTCGCAAGAATCCACAAATACACGTTGTCCAGTGAACTGCTAGGAATCAAGACATTGGTAACTGATTCTAGTAACGTCTCTATCAGCATTTAACTACCCCAGTCCACCCACAGGGTATCAGTTTAGCCACCAATGATGGGGTATATGACAACATATAGATGTCATACTTCCAACAGGTCTAAGGAGCAACGCTGAAATTCATAACTACAGAACAAGCAGATTATGTCAATCCATGCAGCAATTAATTTTTAAAATGCCACAGAAAATGCTTCTCCAAGTGCAAGTCCATGTGGAACCTCTTGTCCTTCTGGAATAGGACTGCCAGCTTTGCCTAGGCTAGCACTCCTGGCTTTGCCATTCTTTTTAGCATCAAGCTACTTGAGATAAACAAGTCTTGTGCTTTCTTCTATTAATCCATTAACAGAATGTTCTAACTATGACAGCATATTGCCAATCACAAGAAGCTTCTCACATTAATACTTAGCATTTCAGAGAATGATACAGTGGAACAGCCTACAGGAAAAATCAAGTACTGTGGGTTTTCAGCCATAACCCACACAGACATAAGCCACCCAACTGAAGTAACTTTCTAAGTCCTAAATGTTAACCTCAGTCACTGGATGTGTTACCTCAACTACAGGACTATCACGGGTCCATTTATCAGGGTTGTCCTACCAACCTCTCCAACAGCAGAGGAGCAATGCTGGAAGACAAGTTTACGCTTGTTCCTTATTTGCTTGCATGTTGCGTAACTATTCCAGAAAGTTAAAACCCGGGGATAACGCCAGGAAGACATCAGTCACCTGCTGGCAATAAATCACTCACCCTGACAGAACACGGAATGCGCCTGAAGGCCTGGACAGCAGCTAGACGAATTTCGATCGGATTAGTTTTCAGGGAAGCACACAAGCTCAAAACAGGAGCTAACGAAGCTGCTGCCAGTCCCGCATTTCCAATGGCTTTTAACACCAGTTGCATCTGCAAATACAAAGTAAGGTAAAATAAAAAGTTCTCCACATGTTGTCAGCTGTACAGGAAATTCTATTGCATTAACATTTGCTGTAAAAATTCTGCTTAAAATGATTGCTGATCATTTGGGAGGGTTACTGCAGCCCCTATTGTACCAGCTATACTCTGGCTATAGTGTGAGAACAAGACTCACAGGAATACATATGGCTGTTCTAATGTCATGTAGCACTTGTAAGTAAAATTTGGCTTAGACCTGGTGGAATAGAAAAGCATTTTTAAAAAGCCTGCATTGCAACGGAAAAGCAGAAGTCATGGATTTGATGTGCAGTAAAAGTTTTTCAAGTACTTGGATATTTTGTCCCTTTTGATCACAGATATTTTGACCTTTTAGTGATCCAGCATGGAGTTCTGGGCATAACAACCAATTGAAAATAGTAATTTGTCAACAGATGCCATAATGCTACCAGTTTACTTTTCTAAACATACAGGAATCCCGCACAACTTCAGAACCCAGAAAGCATATTACTGCTGGCAATCAGTGAATTTTTAATGACAAGCTCTGTACTAATGTTTAGGGAAGAGAGACTTCAATACAATATGGTGCCTGATTTTCCTTTTGCTGACAATCCCCTAGAAACAACTATAATGAAGCCAGCATAGTTAAAATGTTCAAAAGCCTTCCACAAATGTTGAGGTCAAAGACTCCTATTCACTGTTAGTTTGGGACATCAGATGGCAAGTCTCACCTATTCTACTCTGTGTAAAGTTATCAAAGGTACCTCTCCCACACATCTGTACACTCACTGCTACCTGCTGAGCTTCAAGAGGCTGCTCTTCATTCATCAGACAATCATGTTTCAGTGTTAAGTTACAGAACAATTTTCAAGAAGTTAATGAGACTTGGACAGTCTGTCTCACTGTGCCCCTCTTCATCAGTTTCCTGTTCTGATTTACTAATCTCTTGGCTAATTTTAGTCAGATTTTTTTGGAAGACAAAAAGGGGTTAAAAAAAGCAAAGTTTTCATGAAAATGTGCAATTGGGTGGGTGTACTGATTTTGGCTGGGATGGAATTAATTTTCTTCATAGCAAGCTGTATTGTGCTGTGTTTTAGATCTGTGACCAAAGCACTGTTGATAACACAACAAAGTTCTAGTTATTGTTGAGCTGAGCCTGCACAGCATCGATTCTTTCTCTGTTTCTTATGCCACCCAGCAAGCAGGCTGGGTGTGTGTAAGAGTCTGAGAGGGGCCACAGCCAGGACTGCTGACCTGAATTTACCAAAGAAATATTCCAAACCATATGGCATTGTTCTCAGCAACAAAACCGTGTCTGTGGAGAGAGTGGGGGTGGTTCCAAGGTATCCACTGCTCAGGATCAGGCTGGGCATCAGTCTACTGGTGACGAACAATTGCTTTTGCATCAATTTTGAGGGGGGTTTGTGGGGTTTGGGTTGGGGTTTTTTTCTTCACTTACTAAACTGTCTTTATATCAACCATTGAGTTTCCTCAGTTTTGCCCTTCTAATTCACCTCCCTAATCCCAGCAGGGGGAGTAAGCAAGTGGCTGTGTGGTGTTTAGCTGCCTAACTGGGTTGATCCACCACAATAGAGCCATGAAATTAGTGCCTTTCCCCACAGAGAAAGATTGCAATATAAACTGAATAGACATTTGTTTATTTTGGTCAACTGCTGGCAAACTGGCATCCAGTCCAGCAGCACAATCCTAGCCTGGAACTACCCATACAGCACTCTCCTTGCCCTGCCAGCAGCAAGGGGTGCAAGAAGTAGCAGGAAGAGAGCAGATGCTCAGGTGAAGCAAGTGATCACACTGAGAGACAGTATGAGACACTGAAATAAAAGAGACACTGAAATAAAAGCTTCTCTTCAAAATCTCACTCCACATCCATCACTGACAACTTAAGGGTTGTTTTGATTTTCTGAAATACTTCTTTCTAAGGGCTCAGTAGAGACCAGTGACGCATCTCTGACTCACAATAACACTCACCAGTGCGGCGCTGCCTATTTCCAGTGGAGAGCACAGACCTTAAAAGATACATTATCTGTTCCAATTTTTTCTAATGCAAGTAATGTATCCCCAAACCATGTAAAATCCCAGTTCTACGAAAATGAACTAGGTAACTTCATACAGGACAGAGTAAGAAACTGAAAACATACACAGAAACTACGATTCTATGGCTAACAGGAAGACAAAGAAGCTCCGCAATGGAACCTCTTTTTGCTTTTTTTATGAAAAATCTGTTCAAGGCTCCCAATACATAAAATCTGGTTTTTTAAGTTATTCCTTCAATAAATGGGGTAATAATTAATATTGCTCACACTATATGAAGAAAAATACAAATCTCATGTGTTTATCTTGCACACTGGAAAATTAAGCAGACACAAATATATGAGATAAACTTAGCTCTTGGGCTCTTACTGCTATCTGAGACATTGTCACCAGTATCTCTATTTCCTAAGTATGATAAGGAAGAACTGATAAGTAGATCATCAAACAGAACCTAAAAAGGTATTTCTTCAGCAGCAAGTGTCAATTAAAGATAAAAAGCCCCAGGACTGTGACAGGATTACTCCTAACTCAAGATCACACAAAGCAACTAAGAACGATTTTCCTCTCCTGTTAGTCTCCCGGTATCATGACTGATTTATGGTCAGTAACACTCCAACTCAGCAGAACTTATTAGCCTGCAATAACACAGCTAACACTGTACATGAATTTGAGTCAACAAAGGAATAGGAAACTTTCATCAACATGCCATTTTACAGGGGAATGATGGGTGCTTTTCATACTGATGAACAGCACGAAATTTGCTACATCAGAAGACCCAAGACTTCCTTATTCAAATACCCAAGAAAGCCCATGCTGATAGGTTGTACTTGTTGGATTACAAAATTTTATCTGCCCATCCTACCAAAGAATATTCATTTACAAAGCTTGTATTCATGGCTTTCAGGAAATCCCCCGAATGCCATTTTCATCAAACAAGTTCTAGATCATAAAGGGAATAGGAAAGTAAAGCATTATATCATACGCTTCTGTATGACTGATACCTCGCTGAGTCGTTCTGAATCTTGCACAGAACAGTTCCCTCCCAAAAATTTCCCAAGAGTCCTCATCACACTCTGCACAGCAGGTACACCATCACAGGAGTTGTAAACTGAACAAAACCTATGTAAGAGAGCAGTTACTCCTAAGAAGCAGCTCTGGCTTGCTCCCGGTGACTTCAGCAAAGGCTGTAAACAAGCACAAAAAGAATAGGGTGTTTCAGAAAAGCCAGTCTTAAAATTACTGCAAGACACCACAGAAAATAAATGTATCAAAACATTTACATATTAAAACTTAATCCGAACAATGCATATTTTCAAACAGCCCTCAAAGGATTTAAACAAACAAAAAAGGACAACCCTGCAGAGTTTTAGGGGAAAATTCTTCCACCTTCGTATGTAAACATACAGGCTAAGTTAGTGTCAACATGATATAGAACTCAGTTCTTTTGAAAAGAACTCATGCCCTGTGTGGTTAGGAAGGAGTGTGAAAACAAAACAAAACTATTTTCCAAGACCCTCAAAATAACTAAACCCTCACCAGTTTCTCCTCAATACTTAGCAAAAAACAGTCCCACCTCAATATTTAGCAAAAAGCACTGACAATTCAGTAAGTCATGGGCAGTTTACCCATTTTTAGAATGAAATGAGTTTTTCTGTCCTATAACCCTCCAAATTTCTGCATCCTCTGAAGCAAGCCTGTTACTATTGAAAATCCCACTACTTCAACCAAGTGAACTCAAGATTAATTACTTCACGCAAATGTTGTGGAAAGCCTGCTAACACTGAGAGCTGTTTTTTGTAATCCTGATCAGCACCTGTGTGACTGGGAAGAGCAAGTTGTGATACACTCCACAGGATTCTCCACAGCTGATCAATGGTTCATTCACACACACACCAAGAAGGCATAGCATTTTACTTAATTAAAAAAATATTCTTAATGCCTTATTTAAGCTACGAGATTATCTATGATTTTACTACCTGGAACACTGCAGCTTCACAAAAAAACCCACAGCAAGTCCAACTTCAGACTCTAAGAGCATGACAGATTACACTGTATACACCCAACAGAACAACAGATCTTTAAAGGAAAATATACTACAAAACGGAGCCAGTATTACTCTGCATACAATTAACTTAGTTAAGGAAACATGTCAAAACTGCAATAGCACTGCATATACAACAGACTGAAATGCCTCCAGGTGCTAAATATAAAGTTTGTAATGGACCAAACTGGAGAATAAAGCTCTCTATCCAAAACAGGGAGTAACTGCAACAGCATCATTCTCCTCGCACTGACCTGACCTTGAACCTCAAAACTAATTAGCCCAAAACAGACTCTGGAGTCCGCAGGGTAGCTCAGAGTCCCTAGGCTACACATGCAACTCAAGCTCCTGTGACCAAACATGACTGCATCCTCTTTTGGAATCAAGGCTAGTATAGCCAGGAGTTTTACCAATAAACGCAACTGGACAGAGAGAGTTTTGTACAAATCTGTGAAAAAGACTAATATTGTAAAATATAAAAATTATGAGCCAGCTAGACTGACAATTAAAAAAGAAAAAACAATATCCACTCACAGCAAGAGATTCAATCATGCCAGAGGTAGGTTTAGGAATGAATGAAAATGACCAGAAGAAATATTCCACTTTGTCTTCCTCGACTTCTCCAGAAGCTATAATTTCTTTCATTAGGACAACACATGCCTCTGTAGCACAAGATGGGAGAGCATCTATTAGCGGCTGCCTGTAACACAAGAAAAAGTATAGCAAATATAAAATGACCAGAATACTCAACCATCAAATAACAAACACATTGAGGTTGGGCTTCTTTCAGAACAAGTAAAAGTCCACTGTCTTAGCAAATGCCAGATTCCATAGAAATCAACATTATCCTTTGGTTTAGTGACCTGACAGAAATATGCCTCAGCTAAGATGTGGTAAGTGTGTCGGTGTTTCAAGAAATGTATGTAACCAGGCTTTTAAGAAAATATTCAGTTGCTTTCTCTGCAAATGAAGCCAATACATATCCCAAGTTTGAACTGTAAAGACTGAGGTACCTTAAAGTACTTATTTTTATTAAGGTGGGTTTTTTTCTTTAATTTCACCAATAACATATGAAGTTATTAAAACTGAATTGACTTGCTTTTACTTCCTGTGCTTCTTTAGATCTTACCTAAGTGGAAAGGTTACACCAGCACGACAGACAATACAAAGTTCAGTTATTAAGAGCCCCTCTGTAAATATTCTGTACCTACTTCCTGTACTGGTGGATGGACACTTTTGCATTATCTAAGAAGCAGTTAAACTAAGCTGGGTAAAAGCACTTACATCAGAGTAAGAAAGTAGTCTGCATGGAATTCTTTTTAGCTCCTAAAGTTAATAACCTTGTCCTGAGTAAAATTAGTCAGAAGTTAATATTGAAAGAGACAGAGTAGTTTAGATTACTTTCTAATATTTAAGAATATTAGCACGACTATTTGTCAGAAGTTGAGAGTAAACCTAAACCCAAAAAAATTTTTCCCTTTTACATAAAGTTTAAGATATCGTTACAAACATAAAACCTGACATTAGATTAATTTCAAAGAGGCTGATGACATTTCATACTGAAACCAAGTAAAAAACTTGTTTCTTTGTCTACACTGTTCAGAATACTGGTTTCAGAGGGAGAAAAAATTGTATTGATGTTAATAATACTGGATTAGTATTTCTGAAAGTCTCCAACTATTGGATCAGAATATTCCTGACTGCAGAGGAGTGGGAGCCTTGATTTTTAAAGCTGCAGTTCAATGATGGGAATAAAACATCCTGAGATCAGGCTGCTACTGAAAGATGTGGCTCCACCACATCCACACTCCCAGTCTAACGTTTGCCTCCTCTCCCCCAGGAATACTAAGGGCACTGAAGATCCAGTTAAGTTTTTTCATAACAAATGGCAGTAGATGCTTAAAACCAGCAGCACTGATTTCCACCTAAGCCATGACTCAAGTTTCCTGTTCACGTTGTTCCTGAAACAGGAAGTCTGTCTGTGGGAATAGGCATGGACAGGAAAGTCTCTTTTGTACACAATGTTCATTCAGTGAGGAGAGAATATCATTCTTCTGTCACATAAATAAGATCTGCAATACACATTCTTTCTTTAAAGTGCTCCAAATTTAATTCCAACATTTGGATTTAAAACATTAATCTATTTTAAATATTTACAAAACATTTCTTTCCTGTATCTATTTTTTTAAATGTAATTACCAAAGGCACCTTACCAGTTGTCTCTGCACTTAAATGAAGATCTTTGCCATACCGCTTTTAAGGCCTCAAGAGAAAGATGTCGAAGCTCAAACACAAGAGTCATGAAAAGGTCTGCAGTCTGTAAGAGAGCACAAGTGTAATATTACAGTTGTGCGGAAACACAAGAAGCGACTTTGGGTTATACCAGCATTGCCACTGATTTACAATGTAACCTGAGAGTAAAATCCCTTCCCTTCCCTGTGTCCCTATCTTCCTCCCCTCCCTTGCTTTTCTCTTCAGGCTGCAAACGTGTAAGGAGAAAGGCTTTCACTAAGGATGTCAGTCAGTCCCTCAAGCAACAGTGCTCAGGGACCACTATGCACACCACTAGCATACAAATGAATAATAAACCAAAATGCAGCACTGTGGTTACAATCCAGAAGAGAAGGCCATAATCTCAGAGTTTGTACAGCAGGATCCTGATTTATGACCAGAACTGCTGACATAGCCTTAACGCAAAATGAAACAAAGGCAAGCTAACTTCACATTAATTATAAGTTTATGAGAAAGATCATTTAACTGAGGTTTGGACAACGCTTCAAGGTTTTGCTTGAGTACTTCTGGTGCTATGTGAAAATATTCCATTTTACTGGGGAAAAGCCCAAGCGTGACTGCTCTTACCTCTGCAGGAAGCATGGGCTTAGTTAAAAGCGTAGTAGCAGAAGAGCTCTTCTCCCTGGCTAAGCTGAATTGCTACAAGATACAGCAGCTGTTTTACCTGCAGTACATTATCACACACACTTCTCAGTTTAAATAAATTCTAGCCTTTCATTCACAAGCTGCCCCTTATTTCAGTCTGTTTAGTAATTTATTTGCATGTGCACAGCTGAAAGAAATTAACAGCAATTCAGAGCAGACCCACACTTTTCTGTTTCATGAAGTACCTACCTGTACTAGACTTTACATTTAAAATATCACCACTCCCACCTCTACTTAACTTACATGGCAGTATCAGTTTCCTATCAGATGAAACAAGTATTTTTCAGAAACTACTGTCTCGAGGTACTTTTGGATGCATGTTATGTTACCAGCAATAATTTTTATTTTCAAAAAAGTGATGCTGGAAATCAAATTAATCAAATATTGAATGAGACGAACATATTATCAAGGTGATAGAAGACTTTCTATTTTCATGGAGCACAAACCTTTCAGCATCATCCTTACTCAAACCAGGCTCTGTACTACCTACCCAGCCTATCCTCTGCTGAGAAAGGATGATCTTTTTCCCCTCTATTTTCATTTGCACATACACTATTCATAATGTTGTTTTGGCCTCAGTAGAAGCTTTTTGGAAAATGGTATTTTCAAGGATAAACAGCCTGTAGAGGCTCAGAGTTTCTCTGAGACCTGTTCAAAAGTTCAAGAAGGGAGATAGGTCTCATTACTTGAAAGAGCAACAGTGTTAAATACTGCAGCTTGCTTGTTCATTTTAACCTAAATTCATAATGTACAAGTTTTAATTGTGGTCCATGTCATACAGATTCACTTGAACTTTTTACTCACTTCAGATGTGAAAGGCTTAGACATAGGACGACTGCTCTGGTTCCAAAGAAAACATTTTTCTTTATGTAGAAATCATACAAAGTCTAATTCCACTAAGTAACATTTCCAAGGGTCTGGAGAGAGACCTACTTTGACTTCTTGACCTTCCTTCCAGGAGCTGCTTCCAAAAGCAATGAAAAATTGGAATAACTCAGTGCCAGCATCTGATTTTAATTTAAGATCGCCAAGACATTTTCAGTAAAAGAAGCTGTCTTTCAGTAAGAAGATGGGAGTAATTTCTTACCATGTTGTTTGATAGGCTGAGGGAATAATTTGTCAGATCCAATACAAACATTATTTATGGTTTTGTTCTTTTGAAGTTTCTCTTCTTTTTAGCAATAGTATATTAATTTCATCAAATTGAAATTTATTCTCATACATGAAGCCCTACCTAGGTATTAATTCCAATAACATTTATAATTCCATAGCTAAAATTCAGTTAGATCCACATGTATTTCATTCCATTATATACCCTATCATCATTTCCTCTAAGGCCTATTTTAAAAAGAAATTACCAAATCCTGAAGATTATGGAGCTAGTGAAACAGATCACATTTCATGACCTATAAAATACTCAGAGAACTGTATTTAATTAAATTCCTTAAAGGATTTGTGAAACACAGGCGTTACGTGCATTTTTACACACGCAGATACGTTATGGACAGAATGAGCAGGGGAGCTTTACAGATATCACCAAAAGGAGCTGTGGTAGCAGCTTCTGGTGAGTTCAGGTAAATTCATCAGCTGGAGGCCACAGTTCAAGATAAAGTTTCCAGATTGATATATTTCCAGGTGATATAATTTTAGACTGTAGAATGACTTTATTCTGCTCCACACCTGCTGACTAGACAAGTTCCATCTGATAACTCAGTGCCAAACTTCGCAGAGAAACAGCTATTTTTACTTCCTAATAATAAGGCTTCAGAAAGAACTGTCTAGTCAGGTGGGCTGTTTTTATTTTTTAAGGTAGGTTGCACTAAAATTGAGCCTTTAGATAAACAATAACCTCACTGTAAATGCCTCTATTTGTAGTATCGTAATAACAAACTACATGCAAATTTGGCTCCCATTCCTACTCCTAAATGAAACATAAGGAAGCGTGGCTTTTATTCTACATAGAAGCCTACTTTCCTTCTATCTGCAGACATACTGTAGCTCTATTTAAAAAATAAAATTCCTCTGAAAGTATAAACATGGTACAGTTTAGATTGGAAGATAAAGTAGCAAAATGCTTTCCAATAAAAGTGTTTCTATTTATGATATATACAAACACACTTTGAAAGCTTGACACCTTATTTGTTGCCAAGTATAAGCCATGTAATCACAAGGAAGGTTGTTTTGAAAATGTGTTCAATGAACATCTTTGTTTCTGCCTACCAATTTATGTTCTCAATGAAAGTTCTCTCCAGTAAATTTAGTATACATCTTTGGAATTACATAGCTGTCTCTTCTGTACAGATTTTCTGGTTTTCAGCTGTCTGATTTGTTTTTTCAACTATACCTATTTTAAAGAACAAGTGATTTCCTTGAATTGAAGGCCAAGCGTGAAATCAGATGGAAATGAGACGCTCTTGTTCCTGAAGTCTACTGGTTGAACAGCTATGGTTATTCTCTCCTTCCATGGCGTAACTTCATTTCCTTCTCATCCTCATCAGTTCTTTCATATTTGGTTTCCTACCTTGCCAGTGAACCTTATTTCAGCCTCAATTTCAAGAAGGATGCCATTGTGCCTGGTCACGGACCAGGTTCAAGTTACCTAACAGGCCACTCCCAGTACTATCGTGTAAGGCTTTCCAATTCAAAGCAAAGACTTCTGTTCCTGGTAAAGTTATTGCTATAGTCATACAGAAAAAGAACAGTTGAATTTCAAAAAACGAAATCATTCATGTAACTACAGTATCTTAACTCACCTTGACAATCAGAACATTTTCCTTACCTGGGAAGTACTGTTATACCCCCTACACCCACAAGTTAGAAACATGCAAATGCTAACACTCAACTAGGTAGTAATTAGCAATTAGAATGTCAGACTGGGGTGCAGGAGTCGAGCAGAGTGAATCTGACATACTCTTGCCCACATTGCTTAGTGCATACGCAGACACATTCACTACCAATCCAGCATCAAAATCCAGACAGCCAAATGTAAATGCAGCCCCCAACAGAAGATGGGTGACAGGCTTCAAGTGAGGGTCCCTCCTTCCCATCCCTTTGACCATTCTTTGTCAGTATGCAGCTTGTTCATTTAATGGTCCATCAGCTAATCTACATCCGCATTGAAATTCAATCTTGTCTCATAATAGCATTAAAAAATTAAACAACAACTTTGCTTCCTTGGAAATGACACAGTCTCCACCCCCATTTTCTCATCCCTTCACTGTTTTCCCTGGAGTTGGGGATTTTCCCTTCCATTTATTCTTGGTTTTGTATCCTGAAAGATATGCATAATCTTGCCTCATTCAGAGTCAAACAATAAGGAGACAAACAAGCTACACATGCATAACAGCAGAGCTGTCTCCCAAGCAACGCTGTGGGCATTCCCATAACTTCTTTCCTGACCCAAAGGACATTTTATCAGCTGGAAAGAGGGATAATAAAGATCCCCTTTGAAATGTTTTGTCACACAGAAGGAACACCCTGGAACAGTGAAAATGGCTGACAACCAATCACACCCTGTGCTGGGATAAGAATATGATGAATAATTCACCTCTTTTTTAGGCAGTGGCAAAGACAGCAACCAATTGTGCTAATCTTAGTAATTTACAAAACAGATTTCCCACACATGAAGCCAGTGGGCCTCTTTGGAGACAGAAGTGACATCCCACTGTTACTGGGAAAAAATCATCTACCATTCTCTCAAAGACACTGAATTATGGCTGTTCAAAAGGTAGGATTTAGAGAAAGTTTCTCAGGTCCACTGCAGTAATTTCTTTTTTCAACATTTTCCAAGAAGTATGTAGCCCTCTAGTCTGTTCCTAAATGCCATTACATACTGCTGTTACAATAACTGCCATGTAGAATTAAGCATTATTGTACCCAAAGAGGCTGCTTTTATTTTACATTAGCAAGAACCATTATGTTTATGGCTCTGTAGCACTCCATAGCCCCAATCTCCCTAGCGTGCAGCTAAAAAAGATGGCAGACTTGCTTTTAACTCATAGAAAGAAATCTTCAGAAAGGCCACCTGCTGCTTTTTCCTCAGGGCTGTGCTGAGGTCTTTGTCAGGCTGTGATACAAGTTCAGACTATGATCACCATTTAATAGGTTGGGAGTAACTGCTAGGGTTGTAATTTATATTAGCTGACTGAAGCTGCCCGCTTCAGTTGTGACTGTGATTCTTCTCCACCCTGTGCCTAAAGTCTCACGACGTATTACACAAACACCTGCTGCTCACTGATCACAGCTAAAGCTAAGAGAAACGTGAATATACATAGTATGCTGATTTCTGAAGAGGTACCACTGGCCTGCAGAGCAGTAATCCAGCAGTACGCTTCTCCAGTCCCCATAAAGCCATTCCCCAGCATCTGTTTTCCCCCCAGGGAAGAGACAGGCAAGCTTTTGTCCTTTGACATGGGACTTAACCTGGACAAAGAAAGGGGAAGTGCCTTTCTTCTAAGCTAGGTCTGAAGCTTTTTGTTAACATCACTTGTACCTACATGCATTTACAGGAGAGATCACAGCCCCATTGCACAAGAAATAACCTTGCTCCAAAGCATGAACAATCCAACACAGTAAGAACATCAGAGGACAGGAACCATATCAGAAATGAGCTGACTAAACTCATCAGTCACAAATTCATGGAGGCACCAAGGTCCAGTTCAATGCTCTCCCCATTACCATGAATGACTTAGAATAACACACTTCTATTTTCTAATTTACACACTTCTGTTTTCTATTTTCAAATTTACATTTTCCCCCCATTGTTCTATATAGGAACCTCATTATTAGCAGGAACCACTGCATCTGAAGGATAACAAGATATGAAGTGCCCTCTCTTTTAGGTCACTGCCCTCAATTCATCTTGGGTCAGCAATAATTAAACACCATCATCTGTTGATCCTTCTGTGTTGCCTATAGCAGGTGTTCTTGATAATCCCTGAATTTCACAGAAGACAGGGATCTTAATTTCAAAGACAGTGACAAATACTAACTGATCCAGCTGCTGCCAGTATCAACAAAAATTACAAGACTTGAGTGAGCTAAGAAGACAGGCAGACTCTCATCTAGAATCACAGTCATCATAGGAAAAAAAATTAAGCCACTGCATGTTCCACATGACCAGAATATTCCACCCTATTTTAGCAGCATTCACCAGAGAAAATGGTTTAGGCGAGAAGAGATTCCCTCTGGACTCAAGCAAACATGACAGTTACTACTAGAATTTATCAGAAGCACATGGAACTAATCAGCCAAGATCCAGAGGCAAGGCTTTCACATGCAAACTATTTTGAGGGATGAGGCAACAGGAGGAGAACTGCTAACTCCAATAAACTTGGAAACAACAGCATTACCAGGGGTAGTATCCCACACAAAAGCTGTAGAAAAGGGGTTTTAGAATTAGGCATCAAAACCATCAGTGATAACCCAAACCAGACACTTTTTGTTCATTTGTTTTTCCATGGCAAAAGAAAAGTTAGGAACATTTTCCTTCAGGTTCATTTAGAATACAGTTCAAAATTTCTCTTGCCAAACACTCAGGGGCCATATGATGCTTTGACTCTTCTTTTCAGTTTGATTTACTGTTTACATAGGGAAAGGATACTTCAAAACATTTTATCTTTCTACAATTCCACAGAAAAAATTCCTAAAACAATGGAAGGCTTCAGTATTTCAGAACTGCTGCCCTCCTAGTCACCTCTTATCTGTGTAGGATAACTCTCAGACCACAAAGGGCCTTACAAGGAAATGGAAGTTATGTGTAAAAGCTTACCTCAAAACTCGCACTATGTGCTAAACAAAGCTTCCACACTAGTTCAGTCACTTCCCCTCCAGTGACTTCCCTCTCAGTTTCTTCCCTTTCATAGAGCATGGTGGTCACATACAGATCCTTGGGCTCCACTGGAAAGACATACAGAAAAATCAGGTATCTGGTGGTTGCTGGCCATTTGCTATGGTTAACCCTAAATGCTAGACAAAAATTTCTCTCCGAGCCTTCATTTCTACATGTAAGAACCTCTCCAGTCTCAGTAAAGCCAAGGAATGAATATGAATGCCTGCGGTCAGGTTGAATTTAAGAACACAAGAGTGCAAAAAAGTTTTCACAGACAAGACACAGTCTCAAGATTTTTCTAAGAAATAAATTTATTTTAGCAGAAACACGCATGTTACCTTTGTTGTACTGTGTCCCTGTTTCCACTTGAAACAGTTTCAGTGAAGATTGTGTCTGCGTCTTTGCCCCACTGCTCTTCTGAGGGAACAACATAACAAGGTTGGACTCAGTACATTTGGCCTCCTCCAGGATTCCATCTTTAATGATCTGAACACATTCCAGCTTGGAGGACAGGACCTGCTGCTCGGACTGAGAAGAACAGATACTTCAAGTAAAGTCTATGTCAGCCTGCCCAATCCTTTCTCTCCCAACTTCACAGAGAACTCCAGTTCTGTGATACAGTGTGAAGTCTCTTGTCTAGATCTTTGACAGCGCTCAGCCTGTGGAGGTTAATACGCCCTTTATTTTCAGTCTAATTTTTCCACCAATGAAACGCAACTGCTGACTTTCAGTGTCAAATGGTCTCAAGTCATTTCAGTTCACAAAACATCAGTGTTATGCCAATTTTTTTGGTCAGCAGAGTTGAGAAAAGCAAAAAGCTGGTAAACTACGACCAGTTAGTACAATACAAGAAACAAGTAATATGCACCTAATAAACACGGCACAAGATACAAACATTGACTGTATTTGCCATGAACAGTAGAAAGCTGTTGGGGAACAGCTGAACAGGGACAACAATATTCACCATTTTTTGCTAAGCATTTGATTTTGGGCAGGCACAAGTATAATTGAGCATAAATGACTATTCAAAATGTTTTCCTTTACATTTTGACTAGTCAAAGAAATTACAAGGCCCTGTGGAAGAATCAGTGTCATCCCCCAACACTTACTGGCACATGAGGAAGAGCAACAGACTGCATGGAAATAAAACCAGAATATCGATGAGAGCAGAGGTTTAAGTCCCTTGTCTTCATACGAATAGGACCTTTTCGCTGGTATCTTGTTGGGCATACACCCAGAACATCCACCTAGTAACAAGCGTACAGTCACACATACAATACAAGCAGGTATTATGGGCTACTACAATTAATTTTTAAGGATTGCTTTGTTGTAATAACAATTCACCAGACACTTAAATTCTCCACTGCAGGACACTGGCTTCACCACAAAAGCCATGTAAAGGTAAATAATTTTAAAGACCTTGGTGAAACTTTATAATAGCTATGGTTTATTGATCTGTTTAACTTCACTGTGTTATTCTGAATCAGATCATTTACAGATGTACGCTTTTTCATTTAAGATTTTGTGGGTTTGCAGGGAAGCATTAAGTCAGAAGAGCATTTCTACTCAGAAGAAATGTAATTACATATGGGTGTCCCAAGCCTTACTGCAGAACACCTATTTAAGCACTAATACATAGAAATAGCATGAGAATGAGGTAGTGCACATCATGCTGAAGGTCAGTCTAGAGACTGCTCTTCACAACAGAAGTGCAGCCGTTGAGGTATCTCAGCTGCGCTCATGCAAACACACAGGTGACAGAGGGATACTCTGGACTATTGTTTCAGTGTAACACAGATGAACTTGAGCTAAAGTATTATAAAAAAACACCTGTCAAGAGCTCTAAGAAGCCTGATCTTAAAGCCTCCTGAAATTAACAAAAAAAAGTCATGATGAATAATCATGAATTCATGAATAATTAATATTGTGTTTTCCCCAGAGAACAGGTAAATCGCAAGCCCTCTCAACAAAAGGAGAGTCGGGGAGAACCTCCATCCCTTACTGGATGCAGGAGGAAACGTTGCGACCAAGGACGAGGAGAAGGCTGAGATACTTAATGCCTTCTTTGCCTCCATCTTCAATAGTCAGACCAGCTACCCCCAGTGTGTTCAGCCTCCTGGGCTGGAAGATAAGGATGGAGAGAGCAGAACAACCCCCCCATAATCCAGGAGGAAGTAGTTAATGATTTGCTTATGCACCTGGACACGTATACCAGCCATCTCACCTCTTCAACGACTGCACTAGCAGTGGATGCTTGTGACGTCTGCAGGACACTGAGAATGCCTCGCTTTATGTTCAGTGCCCAGGTCTGTTCACCCCTCACAGGACAGAGTTTCAGAACTTTCCCATCGTGGAAAGAAAAATGAAGAGGATGCTGTTCTAGTATTTCCCTGCAATAAAATAGTTTATAGTTTTTTAGTTCAAACAGTGGCTGCAAGTCTGTTTTTGACATTAGACTCAGATTTTCTGAACAGAGACATTCCTCCACATTGGATCTATCTCATTCTGTATCTTCATTCTTTATAGCAAGCCTCTACTCTTCATGAATTCACCCTGACGCTAAGAGCCCTTAAAAGAAAACAAACAAAAAAACCCTATCAAGATAATCACAGCATCTTCAACATGACTGTAACGCTTAATAAAGCCAACTCCTGATACATTCTTTATAAGTAATTATACTTAATGGCAATGATTCTTGTTTAAAGTATGACAGAAAGTTCATTTTATGATTCAGGGTGCCTTTAGAATTGGCAAGCATGTCTCAGTTGCAAAGCAGCTGCATGCAGTCTTTTATTCCTCTTCAGCTGTGATACACGCAAGAACACCTGCTTTCCAATCAACCTGTATCTTCCTGCTCTGCTAGGTGTACATACTTGGGCTATATCCCAAAGTTATCCCCCAGTCTCTGTTGTCAGTCCACTCCCTGATTTCTTTTGCTATAGAGTACCGTGTTTTCTACTTTTACAAAAGACCACTTTTTAACATTGATTTTCACTCCTAATATAATGCAATTCAATTTATTACCCCTCTAAATGGGGAAAAATAAGCCATCGAAAGAAAAAAATCTCTGTCAGCTCCCATCCAGGGAGATACACAGTTCACCTGCACAACTGTGTCACAAAGACAATGTAAGAGAAAAACTTTTAATGCATCAACACCTGGATAAAGTCTTTCCAGGAAAAAAGACTGTGCACATGGGATAAGGGTTTCTGAACTCCTAGGCAACTGTGGTTGTTTTTGCTACTATCTGTGGAAATTACATGCGTGTTCAGAGGACAAGCTAGACCACTGTATATTCACAATAGGCTGAGGCAAATGCTAATAAGGTTTACTCGTCTGAGTAATTATTTTCAATAGCCAAGCTTCACTGAATGCTTTCTTTGCTACTTCTATTTTTTGGCTTCTCTGCAAAGAACAAAACACAACTGCTTTTACCTCTATGAAAATCCTACAAATAACTTCACAGAAGATGTGCCTGTACTCTGATTTGAACTCTGAGACCCATAATGTGGAACACAAAGCACTTCCCTATGAATATAAAAATCAATGCATTTACTCCAAACTTGATCTTTTTGACCCTTTGAATCGAGTCAATTACCTCAGTTCTCAGTCTCATTTAAAGGCTGAGAATCCAAGTGGCAGCACAAAGAGAAAGATTACAACACTGAGCTTACTCAGACAACAGAACTGGGGTTTTCTGACAACACAAGAAGCATCAGCTCTCTGGGAAAATACCAGACCTCCACAGTTTGAAGAGACCTTTTTGTATTGGCAGCTTCACTAGAGTCTATACTTTTGCAAGTCAGAGGGAAACACACTGACATTAAGTTATGAATGAGCTACTAAAAACAAAAACATAAAAGGAACAAAATTACATTAGACAAATAAATGCCGTTTTAATATCCTGGAAGAAAATACCCAAAGTTTTGCATGGTGAAAAAGCTCCAAAACAAGAACTTCCGAAATGTACTTCAAAACTCAAGAGTCTGTACAAGTAACAACTGCCACTTTGAGAACTAGTGAGCAATCCATACATGCTGACAGCTGGCTAGAGGCTTGATAATTTACCCAGAATAATTTTAATTGTCTACTCTCCAAATGTTTTTACATAAAAAGGGATGAAAATTAGGTTCAAAACAACCTTTTTGGACCAAAGGCCTCTTATTTTGCTGATGGTGCTCGTATCGTGATCCTTACTTGTAAAAAAAACAAAACAACCAACTAAAATTAAACAGAGTATGAAACAGAATGAACAATGACCACTGAAGCTGCTGCTAAGCCATATAGCTTCAAAAAACCCAAGAACTAGACCAGATTAGTTTTTCTACCTTAGACGGTCTGTTTCCTTCAGAGGCTCCTGTCTGGATGCAAGACTTCTCTTAATCTGCACATCTTGCACCTAGGAGGGAAGATTATAGAGCAACAAATACCACTGTCAATAGAAACTTGACAACCTTGTCACATGAGGATACCTACATAGAATATCACAGACTATGAAAAAAGGCTTAGTGCTGCAAGCAACACAACCACAACCTCTTCAGCTTGCATATCTGAGATGATTTACAGAAATTTCTTCTATAAATAAGTTTCACTCACTATTAAATACATTTTATACAGCACTATAATCGCTCCTTCATTTCCAAGCCAGAAGCAATCATCTACGCTGGGGTAAAGTAGAAGCCTGAATAAACCTAAGTCCTTTCTACTCCATTTGAGAAGCAAAATGACTATGCATCTCAGTTAACTCCTGAGACTGTACCTGGTAAAGTTCTCAGTATTCAGTAGCCTCTTCATAGCTTACTTTTACTGAATTCAGAGGAGAAAATGCATACTTAATCACGAAATTTCCTAAAGTACTTGCAGTTTGGCTGTTTGTGGTAAGGAAGAACTATCCTATTCTTTGTTGGCCTCATGTATATGTGTATATAGTACACACGTCTCCCACAGAACCCATGAATTACCCCTTCTGTTAACCTGAAAGAAAACCAAGGCAGATGAGAAAAGTTTATTTTTCATGCTCCCCCTGCTGAAGCACTGTAGTTCTCAAACTGGCCTACCAAAGGGCTCACCCCAGGAAGAGGTCTGCAATTTGAAACTGGTCTGTTGCTCTTGTCACTGAGAGAGCGATCTCCTGTCGAGATCAAGAGAGCGTTACAAGACAGAATTTTACACTGCGCTAGGAATGGCACCAATCCAGCACATCATACAAGTTTCTCAAGTTCTATTAAAACACTTGCCATTTTCAAATTATACTACAGATATGAAAGTGCTTAAAAATAAACAAAGTTCCTTTCAAAGGGACTAGCTTCATCTCCAGTTCCACACTTCATGTGACAAAACAGTGAAACTGTGGTGCCACTTAGCACAGAACACAATGATTTGTTTCACCTACCATTTAAAACTGGCAAATACTTAATTTGAAGCCGTGCTGCCTGCTAGCAATTCTGCAACTCTAATTAGGAGATTCAGAATTGAACTGGCTTTTAATTACAAGAAAAACAAATGGTTTAAATGTAGCAGTAACCCCAATGAAAGACACAGTTCCACATCAGCTCATCCCAATCACTCAGATGATTACGACAATACTCACTTTCAAAACCATCCGGCAATTCCCCAGCACCTCAATGATCACTGTGCTCTCCAGAGATATGCCACTGCTTTTGTAAATACTTCCCTGCAGGAATGTGTTGGTGATAGCCGAATACCTGTAGCTGTATCTAGCTTTCTTGGGGAAGTACGATGCACTGTGTCCTAGGAAACAAACCAAAAAATGCTTTTTTAGTTTATTAGGCTTCCCTGTCCCCCTATTTTTTCCCCACTTTTTAATCTTTTCGCCACTGAAATCAGCTAAACGAAGGGATGGATATTCCCAATATTCCTTTCCCACTTGCACTTACAATTGAAAGAACTGGGTTTCTGAAAGCAGTCTGTATGCTAGCGATAGCTCCTGTATGGAAGCTGAAAAGAATTCCTCTCTCTCCTATGCACATAACCTCACAATTTCCATTGAGGGAGGAATCTAACTTCCAAGAGCAGATAAGGAAGTCACTGCATTTACAGCATGATGCTCTTTTAACACCTTTCAGAGAGGACCTTTGCAACAGCAAGATAAAAAAGATCTGCTGATGCATTCAGTGCTTTTCATGCCCATGTTATGTGCTACATCTACGCAGACAAACTAAATGATGTGGTTTTTAAGTAAAGAACTTTGGTTCTGAAGGCTTGCCTGAAAAGATCCAGGCTGAGGAAAAGAAAGCATGAGAAGACAATGATTATTTGTATTTGTATGAAGACATTGTAATGACCTGGCAAGTGTCCATGGGTAGCACTGTCTTCTAGTGGATATAATGTAAAATACCTTTGTGTGTGCTACATGGTCTCTGTATTCCTCTAATCGAATGAGACTCTTTTCTAGACCAGGTCATAAGAATTAACCCTGAAAGGAGGAGAAGGAGGATGTAACAAATACAGTGTCCCTAAAAGATAAGACATCATGATATGACCTCAACTGGGACCACTGAAGTGCAGAAAAGGGAAAATGCAAATAAAATACTCTCCCTTCCCTCAGACGAAGAAGACAATGCCCAGGAAAAATGACCACTGTGGCTCCCATAATACAGAGCTTCTTTTTCTCTGCCTCACAGCGGCGCTGCAACACTCGAGCACTTTCAATGACAAAGCACACAGAGGTGAAGCAATGTTGAACAAACGAAGGGTCTCTATGCCTCACTGTCTAGTAGGCAGCTAAGAAGCCAGGGCAAGAACTCCTTGGGAGCACAACATCCATGTGCTCCCCTTGCTGGTACACTGAGAAGTACTTTTGTACATTCAGGTACCTGCTGGTAATGTAAATAAGACCTAAGTTATAAATTACACCTCAAGCCAACCAAACCTTTCCAGGTCAGCTCAATATCCTGTCTTCCTGTCTGTTCCTGCACTACAGAATCTAAGTTTTGTGCCTGCTTACTGAAGGAGAAGTCTTTCCTCATGCCTGTTTCAGTATGAAAGGAGATAACACTGGGTACTACTGGAAAAAAAAAAAAAAAGATACATAGCTGGGTTCTGCCCGGCACTGGTTAGCAGCTTGCTTAGCTCCAATGTCTATGAGTTTTCTGAGTCCACACAATGGAAACTTCAGGCAGATCTGGACCTGGTAAAGCTTAGGGGAACTTCTCTGCTACTTCCACGAATGCTGATCACTCAGGACAAGTATCATTCCTCTGAGAACACAACATCCTTCCTGAAGAAAAGGAATTTTTCAAATCCCTCCTTCCTTATCCCATACAAGGCCTGAACACAGTCTCATTTTACTCACCTACACACTCCGCGAAACAGGAAGCTCCATAACTTAAACTCTCCAAGGATCCTGCAATGATATTAGAAAAGCACTGAAAATTTGCGCATGGCTTAGGACAGACCCACTGCTTTTCCATTATCATGAAATAACTGAAACCCTCAAAAAAAAAAAAATTCCTTGAGAGTTTTGCTACCAAGTATACAGGAACAAGACTGCTCTCATCCCTTTCCCCACATCTATACCACACAAGCACATACATAAAGGAATGACATGACTTAGTGTGTTCATGGTGGTAGGTATGGAAATGCATCAATACCACGGATTACCAAGGAAATTAAAAGAAGGGGTTATTAATCCAAGAAAGAATTACACATTTTATACACCACACTTCTTCACATTCATGGGCTTTTAGCTTTATTGCAGTTAGGGAAAATTTCTAATTAGCTAAGATTTTTATTGCACATGACCACTCAAGAAATCATAAGTATTAAAGCAGAACAAGAGCAAGCTTTACTGCCCAAGAAAGACTTTTCCAACACCATCACCCTAAGGAATGCTTAAACATCCCAACTCAAGGGTGACAATTGGTTAAGACATTGGCAGGAAGAAAGAAGGGAATTCATGAGTTTGGAACAGAAATGAGAAAGTGTTTGTTTCTTCAGCACCCACTCAAGCTTACATACATTTTTATTCCCAAGCTAGAATTTAAGTTTCTAGAGAGTAGAATTACATTTTTCTTGAAAAGGTCTTACCTCCACATTTATGTTTTCTTCCCAACAAATACTCCTTTTTATTTTGCACAATTTGCTCTTTACAGAACTTCAGATTTTACCTTTAAAAAGTATCAATAACATGCTATTTTCAAGCAGACTTGGTCTAGTGCTACAGATATCTGCAAAACTATACTGCTTTCTAGCATAGAGAGACCAGGACACATAATGTATTAAAATCATCATTCAACTATTAATTTTTATAAATATACCTATCTATACATAAAACATACGCATTCATTTTAACATTCCAAACACACTGCACTTGGAGAGAAAGAAAAACACTTCTCAGTTTCTTGGGGGCAGGGAGCAGGAATCATCCTTAAGTATCTAGTGGGTAAGGTAAGAAAGTTGACCAGGCTATCAAGCTCACCCTTTTCTTTTAAACAGTGGAAAAAGCTAGTGTTAAGTTAATAGCTTCTAACAAAGAAATCAGTACAACTTATTGAAGAATTTTAAAATAAATATGTACGACAAACTTGGAAAATTCACTTCTGTTATGTAGCATCAGATTTTTCAGATGCTGAGCACTCCTCTCCAGCACCGCATTTAAAAGCTCTCTCAGCTCCCATGTGGATGCCCAAATGCTGTGCTCAGAATTTTTAATCGTGCTTATCACAAACGGATAGCCTGGCTGAGCACACTGGACAATCAGGTACTTTGTTAACTTTGTGAAAGTGCCCAAATTTAGAATTTCTGCTCTTTGTTCTTTTTACATTTAAAATTTTCTTCCATAATTTATTTTGGCTCTAGAAACAGCATGCACTTATTTCTTTTCAGTTGAAAAGAGTAACAAAGGACCACACCGTTGACATTTAATGATCTATTTGTGCTTTTCAGAATCCCTCATCTGCCAAATACCAAAGTGAGCACAATTTTAGAATATGGTACTAACATTTTATTTTCAGGTGAGATAATGAATTGACTGGCACAATCTCACTGTTTCTGTTGCTTTCGCTAGTAACGCTAAAGGAAGATGCACTATTTAACTGCACTCTTTATAAGCAGGGAGCCCTCCCACCTGCCTAGTACCACCCAGAGAGCACAGCGAAGCGAATTGCTACACTGCACCGAAAAATCAAGACAAAGCTGCTACAAGAATTACTGCAAACCTACAAGTAGTAACACAATTTACAACATCTCAGAAGTTTTGCTAGCGAGATCACTCCTCAACAGAAGTATTTTCCATTAAGAGAAATCAATCTTAGGAGAGGAAAAAGTTTCTTCTACTTACTCCCTGAAGCTCCTGCCACAACAGCACAGAGTAAAATGATGGTGTGCAGCCCCATGGCCATCGAAATCACCTCCTCGGCCCAGAAGTTAACAAAACCACATCAGTTCTCCACTCAAAGGCACCTCCGAGCGAGGCAGTGAAAGAAAATATCCTTCACAAAGCAGGAGCTCACTATTTCAACTCCCCTCGTCCAGCCAGAGGAGGGGCTCTGGCAGGGCAGCCTGCAGAGGGGAGGGTGTGCATGTGTAGTAAAGACAGACACACATAAACATTTATCCAATCTCTAACAGCATTTCAGCCTTTTTACAAAAAAAAAAAAAAAAAAAAGGAGAGAAGCTAACCTATTGGAAATTCCACAAAACTGCAAGGAAAATAAATTAATTGTACAGCATCACAAGAAAGCAAATGCTCAGAACAACTCCTCACAGTAAATTTAAATAAATTGTCTCCTGATGATTAATCAATTGAAAAGCACATAGGATGAAAGCAAAATGTCTGGGGATGAATGCAAGTGTTTCCGTTGGGAGCAAGCAAGCTCATGTGAGGCCAAAGTCTGAAGCTCCCTTCAGCCAAAGTCCCAAACCTAAGATGGGTGAAATTCTATGTAAATAACACACAAAACCACTAAACTACATTCCTTCTGGTAGCAATGAGGTTTTTACAACACGTCAGTCATAGGTCTTCCAGGGTTCACTGAATTTGTGATAAAGACCTTCCACTCCTGCTTGAGGGAGAGTCACCATCTACCCCCTGTCCTACTGACTCCTAGAACCAGAGCTCTGTCACACGCCTTACCCGGCAGCCCTTGGCCACGTTTCCTCTCCACACCTAACAGAATCAGTGATCGCTTACACCACAGAGGCACCCTCAAAACTCAGCTATACTTGCACGCCAAACCTTCTAAGGGAACCTGCTGTGCACAAAGATTTACTTTCTCCTGCTGCCATAAGACTCTGGTTTACCCCGAGGTACTGTTTGCTTCAAACCAGACTCACGACATAATCAAAGATAACAATCCCAGCCACTACTCTCCTCCACTAAGCTTGTCTTGTGTTGTCACAGTCTCTTGTCTGAACTTACCTTCTCCACCAGGTAACATTTGCTCAGTTCAAAATGCTTCTGAATTTTACTTAAAAAGCAACTTCTCACATATGCTTTGCATAGATCCATGACCAAAGAAGGTGAGAGAGCAAGTCTAAAGAGTTAATAAAATACTCCATGACAAAAGCTTGCCCCCTCTATCAACATCCCAGATCTATCAAATGCCAAACTCCACAACAGCTTAGGTCTTAAACTGAATTAAAAAAAAAAATAATAATCTTACAGATTTCATACAGTGGCTTGGATTTCCTATGTTCAAGCCAAAGAAGCAACTGAGAAAGCCTTCTTCCATCTCCCCTGTGATTTTTCAGAGTATTTTAATTTTGAAATTGCTTCAGAGATTTTATTATGGAAATCTTGCGACTTACTGGGTTTGTCATTTTTATCTGCCAAGCTCCTCAGCCTTGTATTCATTCTAATTATTCATTTTAAGATTACAGCTTATCTGGGCATAGTACATGCTTTGTAAATCATCCTGCAGTCATTCAGCTCTTGGCCTACTATCAGCAGTATGGATAGAAATAGGTAAGTTAATAGCTGGGCATGAATATAAAAGCATGACGAATTTACTGGAGAATTGCTATATTCTGACAATTCTTTTCTTGAATCACTACTATTGCCCTTTCTCCACAGTAGTCTGACTTTTAACTGTTTATATAGTAAGATTTTGAACATAATTCACATAGCTATTGCAAAATATCATAGAACTTATACTGTATTCAGTGGGAATATCAAAATTGGAATTAGAGGGAATTTCTGCCTCATCGTGGCACTCATAAGAACCACACACCCAAATAACAAATTACAAGCAGTGTGTGTGTGCTGAGCATTTGTAGCCCTACCCCCACATTAACAAAATTGGCACTTTACAGGAAGTTTTCCACTTAGTTAGCCTCATGTATGGCACCAGTGTCCAGAGTCAGCAGAGTACATAAACAGGTGCTTAATTTTAAGCATAAGCCCACTCCAAAAATTAAGCATGTGCTTAAATCTAAATGCTTTCTTGGAACAAGGCTGTTTCGGTAGTCATTTCATCCCCTACTCAAACACCAGAAGCTCCTTCAGAAACCTTTCTGTCTATAAATAGCTAGATGTCCCTTAGTGTACTGTGGGCATGTTTCTCATTAAAAAAAAAAAATACATTTTCTTGTTCAGTTACATTTTTAATTTTTCACCCAGAATAACTCACGCAGGACACAAGCAACTCCTCTACCACAAGGAAGGAGCTTTAGGAAAGAAGGTGACCAGGAATGGTTGTATGAACTCTGCTGAGAGACAGTCTGTGCCCAAAGTCCCTGAACCAAAGCAGGGTCTAACCACATGGATCAAATGTGTCAGCTCACAAGACTGCAGCACACTAGACCTGGGGATGCCTCAGAACTGCTGTGCATGTGCAGACCAACAACACTGCACATATGTCTTGTCACGTGGGGAGAGGCAGTCTTTCCAAGAGGTTACACAATGGGCATCACACTCCGAAAACCACTCTTCTGATGAACTTTTCGATAAGGTGCCAGTGTCTAGTAAAAGACGTGGTTTATAGCTTTAAGACAAATATTTAGCTACAGATATTAGCATTTCAATAACAATTTCTAGAGTAACAACATTTTTATGCAAAAATAGCTGGTGTGTCCTAGAAGGGTTCTCTTCAAGGATCAGCAAACTAACTTTCTCAAAAGATTCAAGAGGGAGCAACAGTTTTCATTTCTAAACATTGGTCATTAATGCAATTATATATATACAAGCAATATTGTTAGGTGTAAAAGATCCCATAAAGGCAGACACACAACACATGCTTGAACAGAGTCAAGAGAAATTCAAATATCTGTAAGAACACAGCAGCAGCAATTCAGAACCTTTCATCAGAAGTCACCAGTGATCCCAGTGTCTGAGAACTGGACACTTCCAGCTTCAAACAGCATGACCAGAGTGAAGCTAAGACTCTCCCTTTCTGAAACCAAACTGAGGATCAACAGCCAGGAATAACACTGGGAGCCAGAGACTGAACACTAACATAGAAGATCTATGCAAAATAACAGATATGGTGAATTTCTATGTAAAAAAATTAATTACAGAATGGGTTACATGTCAACCCACAGGTCAGTCTTGCATCCGAGCTCTGATTCAGGCTGTGAGCCCAAGGTATGTTACATATGGAAAGACTGCTGGAACAGAGAAGCTCAAGGATTTGGGCTTTGGCTTGGAGAAAGAAAATAGAATTCAATGCTACGTGGTAACTGCATCTAATCTCCTACTTTGTTCCCATTGTCTTGTTCTGTTTTTTCAGGTGCAGCTGTAAATCACACTTTCCAAAATAATCAAATTTGCATTTTAATTTCAAGCTTTAACTTTGCGGCTTCCCAGTTCTTAGAGAATAAACTAGATTAATAAAACCAAATAAAAATATCTTACTGCGGGTGTATAAGCACACTCAAGAATTTATAAATCTGAGCTTGCTTCAATCTTAACAATTTCGTACACCAAAGTACAAAGAAACTCACAAATGAAACTCCAGGGCCTTTTTGTCAAAAATATTTCAAATAGCTTTTTTCAGTATATCACAGATTTGGGGCCCTTTGCATTGAAACTTCTATGCTAGAAATTAAATGTCTGATTTGCACCAGACTCTTAAACACATGCTGAAACCAAATCTTTAAGATAAAGCATGACATTAGTGTCCTGTGCACTTAACTCATTTCACTCATTTGAGTGAGCTGGTAAGTGCAAGATGCAGTCCAACACTGAAAAACAAGCTCAACGTGTTTTAAGCGCTTTTTTCCCCTACCTCCCCCAAGATGAGATTTCTCTGAAAAAAATTAAACCACTACCTCCAAAACCAGCAAAGAACCTCCCAAAGAGAAATATCCACCGTGGTGCTGCCCCAGATAATCTTACAATATTGGAGAAAATCTGGCACGTGTGCTGCAAAGACATTGGCTTAATGACACACAGGAGACCAATACTGGCGATAAGTCTGAAAAAAGTATTCATTCATTTTAATGGATATTGTACTCAAGGTTGCAAAATGAATTTAATCAAAAATACCATCTAGCAGACAACAGAGTAAGGATGCCCATGGACATCTGGAAACTCTACACTAGTATTGCCAAGAAAATCTGAGCTTTAACAAGGCCTCACAAGGTCTTTTAAATCAATATTACTATAAAGGTCCCCTTTAACCCCAACAGCCAAAGGCAGGTGCAAAGTGCCCCAGGCCGTGCCTCAAAATGGCGCCTCCAAGTGCCAGCACCTGCACGTGCCGCCCCCAAAATGGCGGCAGGGACTGCTGCAGCTTCCCGAGCCCGCCCGCCGACCTGCCCTTACAACTGCTCGCTTTCTTGACATATTTTACCAGTTCTGCACCCCAAAATGAGCCCTGACGAGAACCCCCCCCGACGAGAGCCCCGCCGCACCTACCGCCGCCGGAGCAGGCCCGCGGCCGGGAGAGGCCCTCACAGAACGGATCCCTTCCAAGAGCACGGCTTCGGGGAAAGGGTTCCAAAGACATTATTTNGGGGGAGGGGAACCACCAAACCCCAAAACGGAGAAGCGCTTTGAGACACGTACATTTTTCAGGCCGCTTGCTAAGAGGAAACGAAGCGATGAAGGGGCAACCAGCCTTCCCTCGGGCTCTGGCAGCGCGCGGCGGCGGCCCCACTCCACGCAAGCCCCTCGACGGGCCGACCCCCGTGGTATCCCTCACCTGGCGCCGGGGAAGCCGAGAGACCTGCCGTGGGAAGGAGGCGGGAAGGCCGCGCCGGCGCTGAGGCGGCCCAGCCCGGGACGGAGCCCCCCCGGCCGCACTCCCACACGGGCCGCCGAAAAGCACCAAAAATGGGGATCTTGCCCACCTGGGAACTTTCGTACAACGAGCTGCCAAGTGATAGAGAGGGTGGGGCAGGCTCTGCTACCCCCACCCCGTCCCGCCGAGGTCAGGAGAAAGGGCTTCGGAGGCTTCGTGGAACAGGAGCTGAAAACGGCTGTGGGCTTGTGCCTCCCTCCGCCCCCGCAATGCCCGGGGGTAGTCCCTTTGTCGCGCGCGCGTGCCGCAGGGCTTTGGATCCTGGGGCGGTGTCTGCCCGGCGCCTCCTGAGCCACATGGAAGGGACATTGAACGTCATCGAGCCCAACCAAACGCCTAACACTGCCAAACCCACCGCTAAACCATGTCCGCCTACCCGTCTTTTAAATACCTCCAGGGAGGGTGGCTCAACCACTTCCCTGGGCAGCCTGTTCCGGTGCTCGATAGCCCTTTTCATGAAGAAATTTTTCCTAATATCCAATCCGGCACAACCTTGCCTGTGACTTGGGAGAAGAGACTGACCCCCCCTCACTACGCCCTCCTTTCAGGCAGTTGCAGAGAACGACAAGGTCTCCCCTCAGACTCTTTTTCTCCAGGCTGAACAACCCCAGCTCCCTCAGCTGCTCCTCAAAAGACTTGTGGCTCCAGACCCCTCTAGCAATAAAGCAATAATCCTCTGGAGCTCATTGAAGTGGCCCTTCCCGCCCCCCCTTTTTNATTTAAGTGGGCCTTCCCCCCCCCTTTTTTTTTTTTTTTTGGTTGCAAAGAGCAAGATGTTGCATGAAGCAAAACATCCAACCACAAAAGGACTTTCAAAAAGCCTCCTACTCACTCTTCGTTTATTCTAGACTTGCGCTCGACTACTTTTAGTATCTCCAAACCACACAGCCACCTGTCCAAACAGACATTTTCAGATTATTTAGAAAAAAAGAAGAATATATTTGTAAAAAAAATCAATTATAAGTGGTAATAAGAAGCACTTCCTTTGAAATCAGCAGGTTTCAGAACATGCAGCTTTTGGTGTCCTGATTTGAGAAAGTAAGAAGACACTCATCAGAGAATTTATTTGTGTACTGGATTCACGTCCAGCACATCATACACAAGGGTATTCACCTCAAAAAAATACATTAAAAGCCATCCTAAAATTAATTTGTATCACGTTGCAGAATCTTATAAAGAAAATAGGAACACAAAGTTTAATTTGCAATAAAATACAATTCACTTGAACTACAAACACTTCACACCTTTGTACGCAGTGCTTGTACTGCTCAGTTTTTATTCCCAGTATGACAGTTACTCCATTACTCACCTTCTGCTGCTCCATTATGAAGAATAATTACCTAGGTTTGAGTACACAAATCACAACTCATTTCTTCAAAAAAGAACTCGTGGTTAGACTGCCAGAAGTCCTTTCACAAACTCTGCAATAAATAGCAGCTTCCTGAAACCACTCTGCTCTTGCTTAACAACTCCCTCTTGTAAGGCTATCAGCTGCTTTCCACTTGTTTTAACAGCTTTTATTTTGGATCCTCTTTCCATGACAAAACAAATCTTATTTCCTTCTGGCTCAAGCCTCATCAGAATTAACTAAGTTTGAACATTGCGCAACTTCTGTCAATTAAAAATAGAAGTCCAATGGAAATAACACTGTCAAAGCGTAACAGAAAGCAATGTCATCCTGGAAAGTTAATGAAGGTGGAAGTAGGGGAAGGCTTCACCCAAAATTCTCCTTCGAGGGTGGAAGATTTCAGATGGCCTACGCCCCTTCCCTGGCTATTTGCAGAAACCACACAAGCACATGACATCAACACCCCATTTCTGTGTCTATCAAGAGAGGAAAAACTATGTGTTCACGACTCTACTTGCTTATTAACAAATTAACCAAAGAGTTGCTTAATAAAAATAGTAAGTAGCAATGCATTAGAACAAAATTGTTTAAGGTATTAATCTTGCCTTCCTGTATTTTCTGTGCCTCAGAAAAAAAAAAAAGAAAAAAAGAAAGAAAAAAGTTCTTCAGACGTTAAAAAAAGCAGGGTATTCTCACATGATTAACAGGGATTCTTTCCAACTGAGCATCACGATATTTGATATCTATTCTCTCCCTGCTGGTCACTGGTATGCAAAAGCGTATCCATATCTATGTGTTTGTTTAGTTGTACTGCAAGTGAAAGGTTTACCCAAAGGAGTTTTAACTGAAAAAAAAGTATTTAAAGGGCCCAAGTTGCAGGAAGACAACACATTTTCAGATGTGACTTTGTGTGTAAACATTTGGCTTGCAGGCCAGAGAATGCCATTTATCAGAGACCTGGCCCAAGTGACACTGAAAAATTTCACCCTCGAATTATATTTCTTGACTTAATTTTAACATTTCAGTCATTCCTGTGTTTGGAAACATTTCAAACATTATAGTTTTCCAATTACAAGCACTAGATACAAAAGACAAAGTTTTTATTTTAAATATTATCAGTTGTAAAAACAAACAGTAAATTCAACGTAATCAAACACAATGCACTTTCACACAAAGCAAGTTATATCCTGCATTTGTCTGTCTAAAATAAGTTTAACAAAGCAAGTTACTTTGGCGCATTCTGTAGATAATTCCATACACAAGAGAACAAACACAAGGTTTGTATTTAAGGAAATTTAAGTACAGAAGGGGCAGCAGAAACTTTTTCAGAATGCTTAATTAGATGGAATGGCTGCCAACACTATGTCTCCTATTCTCAATCCATACAAGGAATTTAAAGACATGCAATGGACTGTGCCCATAAAACAAAACAAAGAAATGTGTTCTTCTGCAGTGTTCTTCTGCATTCTGGTGCCACCACCTCAGATTTTCCAACCATCACTTTGTAGGGAAAAGGGGACCTATGGGAGTAACAATTTGAAGACTTAACAAATGAATATACAGCAGGATTATCCAGACCAGACTGACATGGGTACTAAAACAACTAAAAATCCTCCCCACCATGCAAGCAAACATCAAGTTTGGGAACAGCACATGCTTCACTGCTGCCTCCTGTCTTGCTCTGATGATAAACTGACAAGAACTACATTTGCTGTGAAATCCAGCGGGGGGAAATACTCCTCAACAGTAACGCTAGTGATTTCTGTAGGTTAGAACCACTACCTGCGGCATCACAACAGAACATTCCATGGAGCTTCACCCAGCCCTTCAGGAGCACAGAAAGTGTTAAGAGTGCTGCAGCAGCAGACACACACAAGATAGTACCACATCATCAACGCAAAAGCTACAAAACTACCTTTTTACCTCCATCATTCTCTTGTCAGTTAGCAGCTACTGATGTAAATTCTTATGGTACAGGGAGACATGATCAGAAAGCTTTTCCAAATGCATAAGGAAGCTTTTAAACCACTTGCAGACGGACGCACAATCAGCAGCAGTTTACAAAAACTAATTAACACCAGGTCTAGAGGCTGTATTTGTGATCCATAAAACTCCTGGATTACAAATGTGAAGTGTTGAAAGACTTTTGAAAAGTTAACTTATACCAAATACTTACAGAAGGCACATTCAGCAAGAACAGTAAATGCAATAATTTTTATTTGTATTTATTTTAGCTTTTTACTTTTACAGAGATTAATACAGTGTTAGCATCATAGCCTTGTTCAATCACCTGTCTGCCTTTTCTAGACAGGTATCATTCAAGCGCATCAAGATGGTATTTGACCAAGTCTGCTGCTTATGACATGGTAAAATACTTCAACCTTTAGAGCCTCATTCCCTATTTTTTTGTGATCATCATCTTAAATAAGCACATCCATCCATCTTAAGTTTCTGAAAACAAAACTCCTCTTTCATTTAGAAAAATCATTTTAAAAAATATCAGAGTACAAGTCTAAATAATCATGAGAGAAACTTCTTAACAAACATGTTACTTTCTTAATGAAGAAACAGTAATTAACAAACAGATCAACAACTAAAAGCCCAGGTTCTGTATCTGTGTTTAACAGGTGGAATTCAAGCCTTAAGGTAAGGCTGAGCTCTGTTTATGATTTATCAGTTGACTTATGTAAAGATACAAGGAAGTTTTCCAATGCTATGACCAAGGCTCTACTGGGCTGGAGAAAACACTTCACAGACTCATAAAGCAGCAGTAAAAAGAACCCAACCAACCAAAATCCACTGAAATATCTATTAAAAATTCCTGTACAAAAATCTTTACTGCAGAGCAGAGATATGACTGGACTTGAAACTGGCAAGGAAATTCAGGTACTAGATTGAATCACCATTGATGCACAATAACCTGAGTTGTCCATTTGGTAAATCGGCTTCTGTGAAGGAAGAAGCCTTTAGGTTTGGTTCTCTTTCAACTAAGAAAGTTTTAAAGTGAATTTTAGTGCTCATGAAAAGATGCCAACAAATCAATTCTTTTGTCAAAGTGGGGCACCTGTCTCAGAGGCAAGCAGCTTCCTGCCAGTTTGTAAACAGTGCTGTTGCAAAAGCATCAACATTGACCATGAGACTATTATATGGGTCTCCACAGACATTCTCCTCTTGGTCTGTGCCAAGACTGTAAGCAAGCACACCAGTGTGCAACATCACTGAGACAAGATCAACTGAAGAACATCACCAACCTGTTTTGCATAAAGCAGAAAGGGAAAAAATTTAGTTGCTATCAGCTGGTGCTGGACTGAGTGGCCCATAAAGATTACATATTTTTTTACAGACCTAAATCAGAATCTGCTCAAGCAAATTCTTATTCAAACAATCTAGCAATAATCATTACTTTTGATTGGTTTCCAGTGATAGAATGCATAGAAACAACCAGAAGTCTCTGTGAAGCTTCAGAAAGGTCTTGTAGAGGTGCTAGCCAACTTCATCAATCAGTGTTCAAACACTGCCTATAAGCGTTTGTAAGAACCAATAAGAGCTCCACATTTCGGACAGGTGTGATCCACATCCTTTAGGGCATCAATACAGAAGGGAATTAAGCAGCAGCCAGCTATACACCTGCAAAGAAAAACAAACAAACGATCTGTGTTACACAACAAGGTAAAAATATATTTCCTGCAAAAACCATCAGTAAAACTGGTGCTGTGAAGCTACAGGGAGAACACACATGGCTATGGAGCACATCACTCTACTGTACTAGAGCTGCTTTAAGGTCATGTAAGACTTAAATGCAGATGTAGGCCATTCAAACCACAAAGGGTCAGGTCCCAGACAGAACAAGGAAGCAACAAACTTGAGAACTTTATTATTCCTTAAAGCTATAAAAGGTCATGTAAAAAGAGAGAAATAAAGTGCAAATTGCAATCAACCTACCCCAGCAGGCAGAGGCCACCGCATGACAGCCAAGTCAAAGCTCCGGAGTCATACGAGAGATGTGTCACTATCATCTGGTTACAGGAGGGGCAGCACATCTGAATCGGGCGGTCATAAAATACTACTGGTTGCTGCACTAGCACTGTCTGAACTGTAACTGAGCAGAGAAATATGCTGTTTACTCAAGGGATAAATGAGGAAAAAAGGATAGTTAATCAACTTCCTCTGAGCTAGAACCAGCTATTACTCTGAAATATTTGAGGCTCAGAGCAATGAAATGCACAATGATAAAGAGAAATCACCACAGTATTTCCTAATGCAGAAACACACTGTTAAGAATAAGGCTGCATTAGAAACTGCAGAAAGATAAATGATGTTATTGATACTAGTTCACACTGAAGGATTCAGAAGAATTGATTCGCCTCATTCCCTTTGAAAATATTTTCTGGAAGGTAGAGAACACCTGCAAACCACAATCTTTCATCTTCTGCACAGCGCCTATCACACACAGCCACTTGACACCTCCTTAACATGAGGTAAGGCAGAGTTTTTGAGGCTTACCGGGGTTATTCACTGCTGCAGGCTGTCCCATGTATGGGGGAGGGTTCATTCCCTTCCCATCTGGTTTCTGGCCGTGTTCTGGGACAGGATAGGGGTGAGGATAGCTCACATTGATTCCTATTGTTTCCTCATAAGAAGGTGGTGCAGATGGGATAGGGGCACCACTTGGAGCAGACATTGTATCTAAAATATAATATAGAGAAAATTATAACAAAAGACATTGAGGGCAAGTGACAACTAATTAGGCTCTATTCAGACAGAAAGCAAGAAGATAAATAGAGTAAAATGCACCTTTTACCAGCATAAAATTTATTGACTGGTATTTGGTTTTGATAGTATTAACCTTGATTTCGTTGTTGTTACTTCTTTCCCTCTTCCTTCTCACAGGGTAGTTTTTACACTTTTTGCTACCATCAATTCTTCTTTTATAAGTTAAAAATCCTACAAAAGGGACATGAGGCATCTTTATTAGTACACTAGCCAGTATCTAGCCATTTCTCCCAATTCTCCAAGAATAGTATTTTAGATCCCCCTCATTCTCCTGGAAGAAAATAATCAAACAGTATGATAGGCCACATGGTAGTTGCTAACTAACATGTGCTTGTTTTGTGGTGAAGCTCAAATATTTTAAAAAGACTATATATCTCTGCTGCTATTTGGAATTTGAAAAAAAGTTTACACTGAAGGAAGAAGAAACCCCAAACAATTAACTACGTCCAACTCAAAGCTTCTACAACTCTCAAATATGTCTAAGATTACCAATTTTGCTGCTTAACAAAGTTTCAATGAGTTTGTGAATGCGACTTTCCTCCACCGATTGTTATTTCATAACAGAGTATAAGAATGCTAACCACTAATTTTTCCCAAAGTGGAAAGAAATGACTGTGGTTTCAATACAGACTTCCTCTCTTTCTCCCTGCCTACCCATTTCCAATTCTCTGCCCACCAATTCCTTTGTTGAACAAACTCTCACAGCATGCATGCTGATTAAGCATCTCCTTTTTTCGCTTCTTCCTAAGGACCATCTGACAGCTCCCCAAGAACCACACTCCATTCTCTGTTGGTGCACATTCGATTCCTCTGTATACATGCAAGCCATTTCACTCAGTACCATCTGGGAGGAGCAACCTGTATTTGGATTATTAATTCTATATTCTTATAGTAATATACAAGTTATAATTAATCATAGCACTAGTATGAATAAAAGGAGTACCATAAATTGCACTGATGAGGGGGAAAAGGAAAAAGAGTACGTTCAGAAATAAAAATACTCACAACAATATAGCATTACTTTCAAAGCTTGTTGCTTTGAAAACAGCAGCTTGCTGGATATATGCAGTGTCTTGTGGTGTGAGACGCCAGCCATCCTAAGCTCAACTATTCCCATCACTGCTCATATCACATCTTGGGACACCACCGTATTGCATAGTAATACCACGACCTAGACATACACAACTTAGCTAACTTGGTAGTCACATGCTTCAGAGAAGTACTTGCAAGGTTCACAGCCCAGCTTCCTTTTCTACCTTATACCAAAATGACACCTCCTCTCAAAAATAAACCAAAGAGGAATGTGGTTAAGCACAGACACAAGCTGATTGAAGGCTGAACATTAAAGATCAAAGTTCAGATCTGGTTAAACTCTCAAGGCCAACCAGTGAACAATCCTTTACCTCACAAGCTATGACGGGGATTTTTACAATCCAGGAAGTATGCTTTAACTTGTTGCCCGATATGCAGAGTCACTATACAGAAGAACAAACGAAGAGTGAAGAATCAAAGACAGTAACATTGTCCATGAAGACCTTGCTGGCTTTCTGGCCCAGAAGACAAGGTGGGGAGAGGGACGACACCACAACAAAAAAACCAAGAATCTCATCCTAAAACCTGGCTACTCCTTAAAATTGCCTTTGGGGAATTTAGTTCCTGAGTAAATGGAAGATAAGAATTTCTTTCACACTGAAATCCATACATACACACAGCAGACGGTGGAGGAACAAGAGTCAGTAGAGAACCAAACTACAGCTTTTGTGCAACGACCTAGTGCACAATAGTTTCTCCCACAGTGGCCTGAATATTCCTTTTACTTTTAAGCTGGAACGATCACTTTATCAGATAATTTAGTATTCCAAAGTAAAGAAAACTATTGTGAACTATGCATCTACAACCACATTCTCCCAGATTACCTCATCCTATTCTGTTTATGTGTGCAGATGAATTCCAGAATTCATTTGCTCTTTTCAGTACACCGTAGTGCTTAAAAGCACCAGATTAACAACCAAATGCATCAACAAGATTCATTGCAAGAAAGAACGTAGTTAGTTTGTGCACAGATCTGGAACTTTTCCACTGAAAAAAGATCTTCTCATCACCATTTCAAGATATTTGTGTAACAGCTACCCTGAGGTCAAAGCATCCTGGACTTCTACATTAACAGATATAGGCCTACTATTAGTGAGCTATGAAAGAACTGCATAATAAACATCCCTTTTCCTTTGGTCTCCTAAACTCTGGCTTTTTGTACTGTTTAAAACGCATGCCTTTCCACCTATCACCCAATAAATATATCAGTTCTTCTGAATGAAGGACGCGAACACTTTGGAAGCCAGACTGCAGAGAGAGTCTAGATCTACCAGACCACAAGCTGAACATAAGCTGACAGTGCCATGAAAAGGGCACACACCATGCAGGGGTGTGTAAGCAAAACCAGTATCTGTATGACAGCTGAAAAAGTTCTGCTGATCTGGGAAAGTCCCCATGGGAGTACAGTATCTAAGAAACAAATGGGTGAACAGATTCCAAAGAAAAGCACCAAGAATAATCAAAGGCTAAGAAAGAGGACTTCAGAGTAAAAGCCAAAGAAATTGAGTTTCCTTAGTTTCAAAAGGCCAGAAAGAATAATGAAGACAGACATGCAGCAATGAAGAAGAACTAAACAAACTCCTCCGAGTGTAAACTTGAAGGAAAACTGTAAGGAAAACTTTAAACTAATAAGCTTTACCCTCTATTAATAAGGGTATTCAAGCACTAGATAAATTGCCGTGTTGTGACACCTTCCCTCCTTAAAGTTTTAAGAACAGTTACATATGTCATTCAGCATTAGGTGAATTAGAGAACCTCTTCACATCCCTTCCAACTTAGTTTTCCATTATTTCAACACTTGCTTTTGAAAATAAATGCAATGCCTTTTAATTTGAAACACCTGCTTTTCTGTATGTTTCAGACGTGAGATACTACATCTTCTGAAGAAGGTAAGGCCCAATCCTGAACAAACTGCTTGCAAAACACCCTCCTGCCCCTAGAGATCATTGCAAGACTGGTCCAGAATTAACTGGAAATCACCGTAAGGCACTACTAGACTTTCCATAGTTTCCATTTGCACTTTGCTCCCTGCAAACAGGTACAGAGCAGCTTAGAACTTTAACCATAGTATGTTTTACAGATACATTCTTATATAAAATAGTACTGATACAGACACATTTGGGAAGATCAACTAATGCATAATGCCTGATTACAAAGAGGAGAAAAGATTAATATTACAAAACAACCCCAAATCATATAAAAAGTGATACAGAATCTTAAGCCTCCATATAGGCTAGGGAAGACTTGAATTTCTAACACCTTAAACTGAACCCAGCTACTTAAGAAACTGTAGCAATTTACTAACTGAAAGATAAACAGGCACAAAGGCAAGTTGATGACAGAAGTAGGAACTGAACTCACACGTTTTATCTTCTTAAAGCAGACTCTTGAATGCTGCTCCCAAATAATTCAAAAGGGAAGACTGCTTGGTGACAGGTACCTGACTGCAAGAAAAGACAAAGGGTAAGATGGGTAACAGGGAAGTCAAATACATCAAAAAGTTATCTAGAGGTAGCAAATATACAAACCATTATTAGGCAACATTAAAGCCATCTCAAACCAGGATATGCAAACATTGAAAGACCAACAAGCACATTAAATGCATGACTGGGCCTTTTACACTGATACATAAGAAGTTTCCATTCACATCTGGAAGTTTCAGATCCAAACACCACTAAACAGAGAGAAGTGAGCAATTCTAGCTTCTGTTCCCACACTCTCACTACTGATTTGCTGTCTTTATAAATGCATGTGGTCAGATAACAACCAATGGCTCCAGCTACCCATCCCACGTCACTCTTCTGCTCTTCGTAAAAAACCTCTTGTATTCCAGGTGCACAACAGTAAGGTGGACATTGACTCACTGTGCCCAGCTGCACTCTGACTTTGGGCTGATAAGTCAGTAGACTCCAGAGAAGAACTAATAAAGCAGCAGAAGCACCAGCTCCCTCCTCCAGATTTTTCTTTTTTGTTCATTCGCTCAAGAAAAAGAATGACACATACTTAGAGCTGCAAGCGCTCTTCTCAGCCCAAATAATTTCCTTCATAAGCACATACTGCAACAACATTGGCATGGAACAAAGCACCCTTCCAGATCATTCCTTTCTGCAGAGGTCTATTGCTCTACGTACAGAAGAAAGTTGGCATAAAGGCAGGAAAAAGGCTGGTACAAACCACAGCATTCACAAAACACTCTATTCAAATGAAACCAGATTAGTTACTTGTGCTAGCCAGGGAAACCAGGAAGACAAGTCACAAACTCTACCAACAGACTGACGCGCGGATCCCCTTTTCTCCAACGAAGAGTGCAGCCCAACTCTATGTCACTCCTACAACTGCACTAAAGCCACGTGAATTTTGGGGAATAGAAGCCTTTTGAAATTACTGAATACCTAAAAAAAACACTCAATGGTGTGCAGCAGTTTTTGCGGGGTTTTGCATTTTGCTAGTTGTATTTGCTATTGTTGCATTTCAGCTAATTCAAACACCACCATGCCCCCTCATATTAATTCCTCAACTGTAACTCTGTGCAGCAATCTAAAACCAGAATCAGGGTCTGCATTTGCTCCCTACCCAAACCGCCAATTTTAATTTGGCCAGAGAATTTGCAGGCTGTAGTTGAAAAAAAAAAAAAAAGGATACTACCTGGCTAAACTTTCATTTTGTCTTGTTATTGGAGAAAGTAAACTAAGTGAATTAGAACTTCTAGGGTGGCTTATCTGAAGAACTTACTAACCCAGCATTCATTATAAAGCCAAGATTCTTACAGCCTTCTATCATGGGCTTCAGGGGTTGTATCTGACTGAAATCATCTTGATTTACTTGATTTAGTAAAACTTTGACTTGAAACTAGCAGTATGCTCAGAGACACCAACACACTGCAGAAGGATTTAGCAGGGTTATATCTCATCAGAAGACAACTGTCCAATAATGTTTACGTAATTAATTAAAATATAGGCTATGACCTACATAGTTTTTAAAAATAGCTGCACAGCATTCCTTAGTACACCCTCCCACAACATGGGTTTGTAAATAGTTGGGCAATTTCTTCAGAATACTAATTGAAATATCAAACTGTAAAACCTGGTGTAGGTGAGAAAGACTCTGACTCAAGATGCATGCAGGTATTACAGGGAAAATAAGAAAGAATGTATGTTTATCACAGTCCAGAAGCTACACCCTATGTTATATATATATATACACACACACACCCCTACACCCTATACCTGCTACATCTGCCAGATCATACACATTCACACGTTAACTTACACTGTTGTCTACTCTAGAAAGGGAAAAGCATTCCAGATTCCTTCCTCCCAAGGGGCAGATTTACCAACATTAGGGGACCATTATCTGTGTCATACTCCCAAAATTAGAAACAGACAAAGCTACAGGGCTGTGGTCATATTCCCCTTCCCTCCTCACACTCCATTCATGATGCAGACTAGTCAGGCTCAGAGTCTGGCTCACCTGCCTTTCATGCATCTTCACCTAGTGATAATCACCGTAACTACAAATTGTCCTTGCCACACCTAAAACTGAACACATATTTATTACCATTTTCTCACCACAGAACGCATCCTCCAACTTATGAGAATTTTTGATATTGCTCAGACCGGTATGTGAACATTACACAGTTTAAAACTGCAGCCTTTTTCTGAAGACAGGATGCAAATATGTATTCTAAGAATGCAGAAAAATGCCTTTTACCCAAAGACAAATGGAAAAAAAAAACAGGAGGGGGAACAAGTCAAAAGCGGAAGAGTAAGTGAAGTCATTCATGCCTTACCCAACAATTACAGATGAATCATTAGACAACAATTTTTTTTAATCCCAGCTGGTTTCCTGACCTGCACAGGAGTCTAGGAGAAATGGATTCCACAGCAGCGCACAGGTAACCGCAACAGCACCTCAAGGACAACTGTGGGTAGATAATCTCTCTGTCCCTTCTCAGGAGGGGAGAAAATAAGAGGTCTGCACTGTCCCCACACTGACACACCACACAAGGAAAAACTTATGCACCAAAGTGTTGCTCCTGGGAGGCTGGAGAAGATGGAGGAAACAGTAGTCATCCCTCCCTGTCCAGCCAAACCTCAGCTCAGCACCTGCTTTTAATGCAGTAGCAAGTACTTCTTTTCTAAGAATGGAAGAGCAAATACACTTAACTAACTTAAAGAACAATTTTCCTTACCTGAAATCTTCCTTAGCCACTCAGGTACAGACCAAAAATACTCTGCTTGCTTTTAAATAGCTCCCCTGAAACTAAATAATCATGCCTGTATTTGCTTGAAGTCTTTCCAAAACAAACTTCACTATAAAGAAAATATAATTTTTAGTTTATATCAGAGTGTATGTCTGTCATAAGAAATTTTTATAAAAGATAAGCATAGTTAGCTACATGAAAGTTTGAACTAAGAACACTTCCATTGTTTGGTATGGATTCACAATTTTCCTGCTTTTATCAAAATAAATTTACATCCTTAGAACATTGGAACAGCAAATGTTATAAATCATTCTAAGACTATTTCTACCAAAATAAAAACCAAAATTGCCACTTCGGCTGCCTACCACTATGGAGCGAGTTTTCAGCCACATCAGTGCCTTAGTCTCACCAGCCACACAACAGCATAAACGCTGGAGTTACAAGGGAAATGGCAACAGCACTAACGCAAGGGAACGTAAGCAGATCATGAAACCAGACTGAATATCTCAGACCATCTGTTTTTACTTTCATACAGCATCATTCCAAAACTCAGAATCAATATATATGCACTCTCAGGAAGAGGAGGGACATTTCCATTACACACATTTATCACGATGACTTAGAAAAGAACTACATAGTTGATTTTTATCTTCCACTGTAAGGAATGTTGCTGAATGGGAATTTACATGAACACATTATCTCCAATTGCTTTCTAGAGAATTTTTACAACACACTAGCGAAGATGCCATGCAAGACAAGGCAAGGACAAGAAAATAAAGTAATCCTGTATCTGGCTATCCAAGTGATGAACAAGGTGGCAATATCATCAAGAAAGCATACTTTTTACGAGAGCATAAGAAGTGATTATTTTCTTAGATTTTTTTTACCAGTTTTCATTTGCCGGGGGTGGGGAACACGACTCTTATTAAATGGCATATATGTTGGATGAAAATAAACGAGGCATATTCAAATTTGGTAATTCACGTTTGGGTACAAGACAGCAGATCTCAAGCAGGGACACACTAGCTTCTACCCAGGATGCAGACAGAGTGCCAAGCACCACGTGTCGCGAGCACAGCAGAGATGCTGGCAGGAGAAACGTGGCCAGAGGAAGGCTGGAGAAACAGCGTGGCATGCGAGGGGCTTCAGCTGAGCAAGAGAGTAGACAACACAGAGAACAAAACCAGAAGATGTGCACGGCGGCCAGGAGCATAAGAGCAAGGCCATTGTTTCCCTGCCACTGCCATCCAACCCCAAAAGCTTGCAGCATCTCAGAAACTCCTGCCAGACTCTCGACTCCTGCTGCTCTATTCCCAACTAACCTCCTCCTGGCTATAACATCCTTTACATATCCCCACTGCCCAACCTTATTTCAAGACACTATGCACCTCAATTGGAAAGACACTACCTAAGCAGGCCTCAAAGCACAGAGTACAGCACAGCCTGCACTGGGTAGGGAGAGAATTGGGGCAGGGGGGAAACTCTCAGGTACTAAGAAAATAATTAAAAAAAGAAAAAAAGAGGTTTGACTTCCTTGGATTGTTGCACATTTGTTACACGCAGCAGAAGGGTGCTGGCTGTAGATGACTGGGGTATCTGATCTTTTAAGTCCAGGAAGCAACCCCTGGGAATACCAGCAGAATCTGTAGGCAACACATACAAGCGCGAAGAATGGCTCAGTTGGAAGGAGACAAAAGCTATGACTGGACAGTTTTTACTCGAAGCAAAAAAAAGGTACAGGCAGATAGTAACACAGAATTTCCCTTTGGACTGTAGCTGGCTGTAAATAATTCCATAACAAGAACAGAAGCAGGAAACGCACTTTGGAACAGAAAGCTGTAACGGAATATGAAATCAATGGGCCTAGAACAACCTCACCTAAGTAGGCCCCTAAGCAGGCAGTTGATCCAAACGACCTCCGGAGATCCCTTACCCAAACTAAATTATTCTATAATAACCCCAAAAAAGAAGTTAGGTTACTGTACTAGAAAAAGATTATAAAGATCCAGTTATGTTTTTATCCATACACTAAAGACTAAATACTAAGTTATAACAAAACTGATGCAAAAGATACATGTCATAATGTAAACAAAACATTTGCTTTACCGATTTCTTCAATGAGGACAATTCTCCAGAAAACTGCCTTAATTGCTGGGCTGTCTCCCTGGCTTGGTTGAGGTCAGAGGCAGAGGAGAAGTAATTCACGTTAAGTGCAAAGACTGGCAACAACTATAGGAACTATATGGCTACTAAACACTCATTCTGGCCCAAATACTGTTGTACACCTAGTAGAATCCTAGATCAGTATCTTGATGTCTAAAGGCAGCTGGGTTTTATTAGCAGACCTGACCTTTTTTTTTTTTCCCCTACTTCACAAGACACAATGTAAATATACCTATTTGAGAACACAGGAATTTCAGACCATTTTAAGACAAGCTTGATTTTATTGCTTTTTTGTCAGATGCTCCAGAAGCTCCAGTCTACCATGGTTCCAAACTTTGTAATAAGTTTTAGCCTTAACTCATAATCTGCTTCTTTTGTGGCTACATCATCCTTTAAGCATTTATATATCCTAATGTTTATCTCATATACTTCTACTGTAACTTCTCGACTAGAATTCTCAATGACTGCCTCCAGCCTGGTAAACCTCTGCTAGTCTTAAAATGTCCACATTGCCTCCTCACCAGTCATGTCTGTATCTGTCCATGTCAACACCACTGCCCTCCAGGATCATCCATCTTCTCCCTTCCCCACTGTACCTATGAATACTCAACTACCACCACACACCAGCTGAGCACGTGCGGAGCTCGGTTACGCAGCCAGTCACCCTCGGTGCCTCTATAGCCACACAGGCCAATTCCTCTGCTGAGTCAGTAGCCAATGCATATGTTCCTTATCATACATACCACCTACACGCTTGTCCACATACCAAAAAGAAAAAAGTAATCTAAAAATGTCGTTGGTTTCTGCTCTGGTAAGCTATTTATTCAGCCTTTTCATCACTTACCATCCAAAAATCTCTCCCTTAGACCTTCAGCTACAAGGATTAAAGCTCTGTGGACACACATTTTCAGACTGCAAACCTCAAAGTGCTATTTCTAAGCACCATAAACGAGTTCATTTGTAATCCATGACCGCTCTTCTCCAACCAAGCCAATTCCTGTACATGTTTTTATGGTCATTCTTTAAAGTTTTAAAACAGACCTCAGGTAGCATCTCTCAATCTTACACTTTTTCTGACCACGTCTCTCCAGCCAAAAAGCCCTTTCAACACCTGAAAGATGCCTACAGAGAACTTTGCAGGTACAAAAGGCAACACACAAAGAATTTCAGGTTTAAGTATCCGATTACGTGGATGGAGTCATTCCATCCACACAAAGTACCGCTAAGACCCAGCACACAACCCTCTTTGCTTCCCTGGAGTGCAGGAAAGTCTCTGGAATACTGCTGATTGCCCTCCTTACAGGACACAGGTTTCATTGGGATTTTAGTAAAGTCTGTCAACATTTTTGTAAAGAACTTGTCACAAGTTTGTTCACTCTTCCAGGTTACACAGACTAATGTGCTGCACTGGAGGCATGGTAATACATCAGTAAACACTACTAATGTTTATACATTTCAGTAGTCCCACGGTCTTCCCAGTAGACTAAGCAGAAATGCGGAAAGCTTTATTAGAAAGGGAATCATGTACTCAGTCCAGTGTGAGTTTTCCAGTAGCCACGTAGCTCAGACACACACAGGAGCTGGTACTGAAGGACAGACGTGGCTACGGGCGCAGTGTGTACACAGAACAGTAACTGTGCAAAGCAATCACTTCTTTGAGAACAGGCACTGATCTCTCACAACATTCCCGTGCTCACACTGCAGCTTTGGCAGACTGAAGAAGGAAGAAGACAGCAGTCAAAGATGACGAAACTCAGTAAGTTTTTGTGATGATATTTGTAGTATCAAACACTCCACATCTGTACTTTTAAAAGCCACTGACCTCCTTTTTTCTTTAGAAAAATAAAAGTTTCCCCTTGTGACTAAACTACAGAGCTGAATGCTGTGCCCCCGGTCAGAGCGTGCTGGTTTTGGCTGGGGATGCACAAAAAAGCTGGGAGGAGACATGGCCGGGACAGCTGACCCCAACCGACCACAGGGATATCCCATGCCCCATGACATCACGCTCCTCCATAAAACCTGCAGGAAGGTTGGCGGAGCCGCTACGCGGGGACTGGCTGGGCATCGGTCGGTTGGTGGTGAGCAGTTGTTTTATCTGTATCACTTGTCTGTCTTGGGTTTTGTTTTTTTTCTTTCTTATTTTTCTTTTAATTACAATGATTATAATTTAATTTTAATTATTAAACTGTTCTTATCTCAACCCACGAGATTTCTCCTTTTACCTTTTCAATTCTCTTCCCCTCATCCCGCTGTGGGGGAGCGAGTGAGCAGCTGCGTGGTGCTTAGTTGCTGGCTGGGGTTGAACCACGACAGGCAGCTCCTTCAGCTGTGCAGACCCTGCACAACTGAAGACCATCCCCACCTCTGCTTTACTGAAGAGCAAGTTCTAAGAAATCAACACCCCTTCATGGATTTCAAAACAGTAATGATAAGAACTTCCAGCATGAACACTTCTAGTCTTGATATTTAACATTCAATACTTACTTTTAAATGATGTTGCATTTTTCATTTCTTACCACTGACTAGTTTTGGACAGCTGGTTCAATTTAAAAATGACTACTATGCTTTTTTTGCCTTTTCACCTTTTTTTTTCCCCTTCCTGAAGGCAGATGCAAACAAGTCTCAGGTCTTCGCAGCGCTTGGGGCTATCCCTGGCACGACAACCACCTCTTCTGTGCCTTCCTTTTCTTTTTTTAAAGTTAAAGTTTCTGAAGCACAGGTAACATTTCCCAAGTACTACAGTGAATGGTATAAAACTAAAACCAAGTATCAGTCCCTTTAATTTATCTATCAAAACAGACATTCCTAATAAGAACAAGGTGACATCAATACTACAAAACAATCTCTGCAAAATACAGAGTTTTGTGGATGTAACCACAACTTCAGCTTTTCAACTGAATTTTGCTGATGTTCCTTCTGCTTTAAATGTCAACTTTGATGAGTTATTTGAACTATTACTTCATAAAGCCAGCGCAATCATGTGTCTCAGAATCCCAGGCACTACTTGAAGATCAGCTAGGAAACAAGAGAAAGAGAAGATAAAAACCCACCTCTCTGCTTGGTATTGAAAAAAAACCCAAAAAACAAACCAAAACAGAAAAGAATTGCTTACAAATACAGCTTTGCTAACCCAGCTTAGCCAAGCAAATATGTTGTTACCCTTCCTTTACTCTTTATTTCTTGCTAAAAGTTGATATGATTTAACATCTTAAATTAAACAATTCCTACTCAGTCCTCTTCACTAGAAATCCCAAACTGCTCACCAACAACACAGGGGCTCCCTGCACAGCAGAGTTTAAGACAGCTGCTGATCAGCAGCACCTAGAACGAAACACAGGCTGAAGGCTAATCTTTTTTTTAAACAATCAGGCAGGATATACAGGTTTCTCAGAGCACTTGGGATTTTTGCAGTGCAGAGCAGCAAGCGGTAACGCAGCACTCGCTTGGGCCACCCACCATCTTGGTTATCTGAACTCCAGACAGTAACTTCCTAGTTTACCAACCCGCTGAAAAAAGATTATCTTGAAGTTGTGTACATTTCCCAGGCGTTCGTGAGAGAACAATTACAAAAAAAGACTTAGATGTATTATTATTTCAGTCAGACAACCAATGCCATTCGGGTCATACTGAACTTTTACACTAGCAAAACAGAAATGGCACTAGGCAGCGCGTTCTCCCCAGCAGCAGAGGCTTCCCATGTTACTTTCACCAAGCAATCAACCATCTCGGAATAATCACCCCCGTGAGCGGCTTCCACCGGGTGCTGGCGAGGCCGGCAAACCCCTTCCCTGGGGCCCTGCAGCCCCGCCGCGCCGCTCTCCAGCCCGTTCCCCGAGGGCAGGGACGCTCCGCCCGACCCGGCTGCCCCTGCAACAGTTGGGTTTCGTTTCTCTCACGGCTCCGGCATCGCCCGCGGCCTCTCCCGGGCCGGTTCCTGCCCGTCCCGCCAAGCCCCAGCTTCCCCGCAGGACCGGCCCCCCGAGCCCACCCC
>VXAK01021841.1:0-66684 GCA_013399435.1 Arenaria interpres | reverse complement strand
GGCCCGGGACAGGCCCCGCCCGGAGCCCCGCTGCCCCGCACCTACCGGCGGCGCCTCGCCCGCTCCCCGGCCGGGCCGCGAGCGGAGCCGGCGCCTGTCCGCACCTGGGAGCGCCGGGGGAGCAGAAGGGAAGGAGGAGGGAAGAAAAAGTCGGTGGAACTGCAAAAGTGCCCGACGCAGAGCGGCGTGCCCCCCCTGCCCCCGCAACGGGCTGTCGGGGAACTCCGCCGCTCCCTCCGAGAGGCTTACTCACAGACCGACAGCTTATCTGCAACTCCCCGGCACCGGCGTCACCACACTCACGGTTTGTAGCGCTGGAGGAAAACACCCTCCCCCTCAGTTCCACCAAACTCCTTACGTTACCAAGACCAGTTATTTCAGACGACACCGCACGCGAGGAAACGTAAAATGATCAAGATGCAGTGATTTTAACTAGTGCCTTTACAGGCAATTAAATTGGATTCAGTCTTCTGAAAATACAGAGTATGAGAGTCGCTGCTTCCTCTATCCAACACAACAGCTCAAAGACAAAAAATGAATTACTGGCCAAATCCCTGAAAGGAATTCAACAAGGATTGCTTCACCCACTGTAGTTGAGGTGAACCAGTTAGCCAGACCTAGTATTTAAGTGCTTTAATCCACTTTAGACTGAAGGGAGTCAATAACCCCTGAGGGCTCAGCAGGGATTGCACGTTAGGCCTTTTGGCTGAAAGCATCTAAAATCCGTTAAAGACCTATTTTTGTGTTTAAATCCTCTCTTGGACCTCCTCCTAAGGAACATGTATAAAGCTTCAATTCAAACCCATCCCAGAGCCAGGATTCAGGTTTCATAGGACAAAAGGGGCTCTTACTCCAAGTGGCAATAAGCCCAACAGAGAGCTCTGCAGTCACAGCAATCTGCTGAATCGCCTGCAGGTACAGGTACTCAGGTACAGGGCTTTTCACCAGGTGTTGGAGTACGAGGGCTCTGGCAGTGTGAATACTGCCAATCCCCTGATCTGGGGAGAAGAAGGGGGTTCATTGAGCAGCATCCAGCCCTTCCTGTGAGTTAGCATTTGAACCTGAGAGCAGAACTAGACTTGGAAGTGAATACATTTTCACCATTACCAAGAAACCACATATATATTATGATCTTTTACTCAGGAGCAGAATGTGAGTAATTTTGGCTTTGGTGCTCCAGCTTAACTAAAATTGGAATAATTGTCCCCTTTGTAACTAAATCCCCTTCCCCAGGTGTCTATGAGCAGCTTAGAAACCACAGGAGAGAGAAGCCACGACTGAACACATCTCTCAGGGTGAAATAAGACACGACCTTCAGCTGGAAGCCTTCTTACTCCAACTGCAAAGCTCTCCCGTCTGTTTTGCTTACATATACTCAAAGGCTGGATCGTGCTACAGCTTTTACTCCTCCTTGGGGACCCCAGAAACGTTGCTCCCTTCTGCCCTACCACTGTTTCCACCAGGTATCCAAATACAGCAGGCACTCAGCGTCCATTTACCACCGTATGAGCATATTTCCTCTCACTACCTCTCCTCCTTCCCGCCTACCTCGCCATTCACCAGTTCCTCCCTCTCCAGTCTTTTGCTGGCTGGCACTGGGTTAAAGAAGCATCAGCTTTAGCCAGTCTGTGGCTGGCCAGGCCACCACAGCATCCCCGAGCTGCAGCCAGCCTGGGCAAACCCCACACAGCTTCCCTGGAGCAGCCACAGGAGTTCTCTTCCTGCCATAGACCAGGTGACGGGTGGGCACACGGGCAGCACCTGCTCACTGCACGCTGGAAATCAAGATAAATCTTTATTAATGTCTGCCCCCCTCCCCATGAGCTGTGTATCTATTAGAGTATTTCTGTTCTGCAGATTATAATTTGTTTAAAAAGAAAAAAATCGTAATCGAAGAAAAAAGGCCAGATGGCCATTTCAGAAGCTTGAAGTCGCTCCAGATGCAGAATGCTCGGTCCCCTGCCCGGTGTCAGGATGTGCCAGGCAACCCCACCCGCCGTGTTTGGCTGTTACGTGTGTCCCCACCCTGCTGAGTCACCAGCGGGGCTGCCCACAGCGTCACCCAAATGGAAACCTACACGGAATACTGCCTGCCTTGTGTCATCACACTCATCGCGTGTATTGTATTACACAACACCAGCAGATGTCAGTTTAGCCCCAAAAATGAATGCACGCCAGATTTATTAGCTCTTGCTTTTACAACAGTGAAGTTTCCACCGAAGAAGCGAAATGACATTTAGAAGCTGCTGTATGTTTAAAAGCCTATTAGCCATATTTTACATACTGTAATATGCCCCAAAGAAGTATCCCTTAATGTCAACTTATTTGTCTCCTGCCTGGAAACAGTAGGACTTGCACACATATAATTTATTTTTTTTTTTCAGTCATTTTGCATATACTGATTCATTGAGGCTAGAAAAGAATTTCTGTGAGTTTTGATCATGTCAGTAATAGTAGATACTTAAAGAGAGTTGTGCTAGAATACAGTTTCAAACCCGTAGTCAATGTATACACATAGACATGCAGAAAAAGCAAGGCAGATACATTAAGTCACATAATCTGAAAGAATGTTTGTTTTTTCCCCCCACTGTTGCAATGAACTTTGATTCAAGTTGCAAAGCAAACAGAACAAGAACTCCCAACACAATTTGAGCAGTTAGTGCAAGCAAAATACAGCCAGTCATTTTAGTATTGCAATTGCCAGTCAATTTCCTGACCTACAGTAACATAAAATTTAAGCCACTTCATAGGTTTGCTTTCACAATATAAATATTTTAAAAGAGAAACAGGCAAGCTTAATGGGGTTAAGCAGCAAAAAGAAAAAAAGACTACCAGTACCACAAGTATAAATCAATATTCTCTTCTACAGGTCCAAGGTCCAAATGAAGACGTTCTGCCACCTCTCCAGCTAACAGCAGCTAATCTTCAAGGAAGATCTCTCTCTGACTAACCGAGCTACCATGTGATGTGAGCTTTGAGGTTCACACTTCATGCCTCAAAGTATGACATGCATCCTACATTTCAGTGTAAAGTGCATGTTAACACTGCTGAGATGTCCTCAAAGCACTGATAACACTTAACTGTCGTGAGCCAGGCACACAGTTTGCCAGGATAAGATGCAGTTACCTGAGCAGCTCCTCGACAGCAGACTGGAGCATGAAAACAGAAATTTTGCATATCTGTACTAAAACACCACAGCACCCTTGTTAGCACCCCGTAGAGTAATTACAGCTATTCTGCCTGAGGTTCTGAATGCAAAACACTTGTGGCAGAATACAGGGTCCCCTTAACTAATTCTACAGGGTTTTATACAATGCTTTTAATCTTTGGCACTCCGGGTGTTTTTTGACCAGGAAGGAAAAAGTGCCATTTACTTTTTTTTTTAAGTATGTTCTCATTTAGGTTGGGTCCAGGGCTTAGAGCTTTGGTAAAACAAAGACTGGGACAGCATATTGGTTTATTTGATAGATATTCAAAAATTAAAAAAATCTGCCAAATGCTTCATGAGTCAAGGTAATGAAGGATAGGCAAGAGCTACATTTTGAAGGAATAATCTTACCACATAATAATTATGTCTACTCTAAGTTAACTCAATTAACTTTAGTTCAGGAGAAATTCATTTCAACTTCTATGTGGTGCTCTCCAAGCCTGTTGGGTAAAGGAGCAATAGCTAAAGGAACCACTTGAGCCTCGAGGTTTTGTTGAGCTCAGGATTTGGGGTTTCATCAGCTTCCAAACCTGCTCTATGGTAACTTCAGCACTTTCTGATTGTACTGTACAGACAGCTTCAGTTTTATTCTCTAAGCTAATTTTAACAGTGAGTGCACATAAAACTGTCTGCAGTAATTGAAACTAAGTACTACCATAGTATACTTCCTCTCATGTACTACTACAGAAATACTAATCACAACATACTTCAGAGCTAACAATGCAATAATTAACAGTTTGCAGAGACAGGCCTAGATAACACCGCTGTATTGTTTCTGCTTGGGTGAGCACTAGCCCTGGTCAATATAAACAACTATATGGACATGTGCAGTTATCAAAGTCTGACAATATATGTGCCAAATTCATTTGCAAGTACAGTGCAGTTTGCGTGTATGAAACAAAAGCAGAGCCTAGGTTTCCGCCAGGAAATGGGTTACCTTGAACGCTGCTTTCCAAACACTTGGCTTTTAAAAAAAACTGTGATAGGGGGCTTTGCAATGTCAGTTAAAAATTTCAACTTATCCCAAATAAATTCACTGTGTGACAGAGGGGACAGGGGAAAAAAAAAGAAGAAAAAAAAGAGAACAGAAAGCCCACAAATACACCCTCCGTTTCAGAAACTACTTTGTGAAGATAATTACCCCGTGACTGGCTGCATCATTGCCTAGGTTCATGTTTCAAAATAAAACTATTGCTTACACCAATATGGAACTGGTAGGGGGAGGAAACCCAAGAGAAACCCTCGTGACAGATAAATAATGAGTTCAAGGAAACTCTTGGATACATGCTGCCTTACATAAAACCATTTTCTTTCTCTGTTCCCATTTTCTTCCAATGTCTTTTACATTTCCCCCAGAGATCCAACCCCCCTGGGTGCTGGAAACCGATGGGACGAAAAGGGTGAACACTCCAAAAGTTATGACAATTAAGGAAAAAAAGACTTCTTTCATCTGCAAGTGGGAAATATGTGGGGGTAATATGCTTGTGGAAGACTGGAATATTAATGGATTTGTTACGTGAAACAGAATATCAAGTCTGAAACTGCAAATGATCTCCCCGGATTGCAATTGGTTGACAGAATTTCTAAATTAATCCAAACCTAAATATTAATAATTGTCCTTCTTTTGGTATTGCTTCCTTCTTAACTACCAAATCCCATAGTGTTATTTGATCATCATAACAGCTATTAACAGCTGCAAGATTGTAAAACACTATTTTACACTAAAGCAAAACATTTGAGTATGTAAATCATATCATCTTCCCTAGAGATCAACACAGCAGTGTGGTGTGAAAAGAGGTAATGATACATTTATTTTTCCCAGAACACTTGGCACTTCATGTAAAGAATTACAAGGAGAATAACCATTTGCTGCCAGTAATGGTTCTCCTAGTGTTATCAACAAAAAAAAAATGGTTATGATAGTAGAGCGTCACATTTAAAAATGCCGAATCTGTCCTGATCCATTTTTTGACGGATTCTCTAATAATGCCATCAGAAAACAGAGAGAAAAATTATGATTCTCCAACCATCTACCCCTCAAATTCATCTTCCACTCCCTTGACAGGATACAGGAAGGATATGATTTTAAAAACAAAGCTGCCTGGTTATGTTTCCTACAGACAGAACTGAAGCACAGTTTCAACTGCTGTGATGCCATTGCTGAACAAAGAGGTGCAAAAATCCCCTTCTCAGCCTTCCCCCAGAATAATGCCTGACCTACTGTTTGGCCAAGCTGTGGTATAATCTTGGCTGTAAACCAGCTTTGCAGCCTCATGTTGTATCTGACCACTGAAACCACTGATCTAAATCTTACATTTAAGCTTTCCGTTGTTTCACTTAAGGCATCATCTGGACTTATTTTAATTAACTGCTTTGATCTAACTCTGTGGGTCTGAAGCGAATAAGGAATGATACAGTAGTCCCTTGTGCATAATTCTGACATAGTAATCTTTCACACAGCTGTCATCTAGACACCAAAACCCAACCTAGTTGAGATATAGGCAAGAAATACAGAAATATAGAGAGAGAGTAAGACCTATTGCTGAAACTCATAGTTATCCAATAAGGCTTTCCTTAAGCCCTCAAATATCCACTTCCCTGAAACTCTGTTCCCAGCATCACCCACACACATTGTATGTGCCAAGTTGGAGGCCAATGAGTATTTGTTTTCTTACGCTCCTCTCACTTCATGCTACAAACATTTGAACTTAGCAGTAGTAATACTTGCTGCAGCTCTGGCAACTGTAAAGTTATTGCTATTGAATTCTGCCTTGATTTAATACCTCTAGTTGTTATAACTTACGTTACATGATTTAAGAATAGCTTTGACATAATGTTTAATATTTCAGTTCCCCACCTCTGGCAGGGCTGCTTTCATTAAAGGCACTTTAGTGAACCTCTCAAGTCCTCATGTAAATTAAATGGTCAACAGGCTCAGCTGGGAAGGTTTCGGTTCCTGTTCCAGAAATTCAGATACTAACATACCGTATCTTGTCACTTGCTATTGCTTGTCTGCAGGAAACAACAAAGCAGGAAGCTTATCATCTGGGGACAAACTCAGCACAAGTGTTACAGCTACAGAGCTAAAACAGCGATAGCAATGTGAGGATTAATACCCATTTACCAAAATTATGACTAATAATGGTGAAATACAATTTCATCATCCATTGCTACACATGAAGAATGCACTTCACCAAATTTGCTGGCAGCCTTGAATGGCTTGTTACATGTGGACGCCAAATGTTCAGGACACTCCTCAGTTGAAATGAATCCTCTGTCTTTTCAGACTAATCCTTAGTGACAAGCAAGGCAATCAGTAAACAATTGAATATCCTTGCAGACAAACACTAGTAATAAAAGTAAGTGAACTAGAAACCCTCACATGATGGTTGAAAGCACTTGGGGATTTTGAGAGCTGGCTGCTCTGCTGTACGCATAGATTCTGTAAGTCTTGCTTGTATGCACAGCTCCTCCTGAATTTGCCCTCCAGAAAAATCATGTGATCTGTGCCACAACCAGAACAGAATCTACAGTAACTAAAAATAAACTGTTTCTGAGCAAATTCACGGCTCAGTTTATATCAGCTCATAAATAACTTTTCAGCATTGGTCAGCAAACACAGACCTTTATGATTACCACAAGATGCATGACCTCATTTATTGTCATACGGACGGGCAATGTTAGTATCTTCAAATACTTGCAACACACACTTTGTTCCCAGATGTTTGTTTAGAAAGTCATGTGTTTTCTTACCAGGTACGCCCCCCACATTTGTATATCTCATCAGTAGAACCATCTCACCCAGCCTCTTTGCTACACAGTTGATAGCCTTCAGTACTTCAGTGGTACCAAATCTATTAACAGAAGCTGCTTACTCCTCTGTAGCACTATGATTCTGTTGTATGTGAATGGTGGGAAAGCTTATAAATCAGCCACCTTTCCAGTATCCCTAAATGGCCAATTAACAAGAACTACTCCAAAGCTAGAAATGGCTCTGCCTACCTGCAGAATAGACAGAGCTATCAGCACAATGAACATTAAAGTTTCTTTAATTAGCATGTGATTGACACTACTTTGTTTGCCCAGCAATTTTTATTAATGACATCAAATTTAAATTACAGTATTTTTAATACATAAAATTGCTTCTAATTGAGTTCAAAATAGATTTTAAGTCAGATCAACTGATTTGAGGCTTTTTCCTCTTAGAGTTGTATTTTAAAGCTAACAGCAAAAACTTCACCTTCATGGCCATTTTGTTACATACTTGGTTTTGGAAACATTTATCATAAGGTTCCCTTATTTTAAGTTTTAGAAGAAACAGGCAGTTGACTACCTCTAAAGGACTTTTACAAGGCAAGATCTGTTGAACTCTGATCTCTGCATGAAAAAGGAAATGATCTCATTTAGCAAGCATAATATCTTGACAAATGTTGGGGGGGCTTTAAAGCCTTCTCTGTAAAACAAATCCTTATCGCTTTTGGAAAGGGCTTTTCAGTCACTAAAGAATGTCTTAAGAGTTGTCACTTGCTTTCTACCAAGAAAGAATCAAATAAACTAGTATGGGTCAACAAAGAGTACAGATACATTAATTTTAGATACACAAATATTTGTACAAGTTGCTTGTCTCTCTAATAAGAATAATATTTTTCCTTCATTCTTGAAGCAAGGAAATTTCTAAAATTATTTTCTTTTTATTATTATTGGCATGTAGCATCTATGCTGCTTTGACAGATGTTTCTCAGAATTATTTCTGCTTTGTTCCCAGACAAACAATTCTAGGTCATTAATTTAAACTTAAGCAAGAAGAAAACTGCAAATAATTTTATGTTTGGTAATTTTACAAGTGGTAACATGAGATTCACATCCTAGTAAAATCAATTCAGCTTCCTCAAAAGTAAGGGAACCAAGCAAGCTCAAGTAACTTAAATTCCAAAATCAGCGTCCAAGAAGAGGGATTGTTTACATTGAGCTATAGATATGTAGTATTTTACATATTGCACAACTAAGCGATTTTATAATACAAAAAATATCATGATCTTTAAATATTTGTCTCAAGGATTCAGACATAATGTGACTTGTCCACAAGATGGCGTATGCTGTGTCCAACAGGAACTGACAAAGCAAAGAGCTTTGCAACATCTATGAGACAAAAGAAGCTTCAATGTAATTATCCTTCTTCATTTTGTTATCCTTCTAGAAAAGCACAGAAGAAAATCTGTCTCTAATTATTTTCATCATTTGCTTATATAATCTAAAAATCATTTTGCCTCAGAGCTAAGCAGAGACTTCAGTTCACATGGAAAACAGAAAGCATCTGTCATCCAGGGGAACCAGTTTTTCTCTTTGAGATTTCAGGTGTCTGTAATCAAGCTAATTCATACACAGGAGGCAAAGGCATTGTAGGGAGCAGGATTATAACCTTACCAAATGTCTCTTTTTAGCCAGTGTCTGTCTCACTGCCTAGGAGAAGCTGGCAAGAGCAGGAAGAGAAAGAGCTTAGGGCTCTGAAAGGACTGACCAAAGCCCAAAAAGCTTAGAATGAAGATGACGTACCTTCATAGAAAGATGAAACTAAGAACAGCCTAGAAGAATTTATCCCTACATATATGATAACCAAAAAGACATCAAATTCTCAGACCTCTCAGTAGGTCTGTTCAGATAAAAAATAAAACAAAATACAGACAGCCCCACCCTGCATCCTGCCATAGTTGCTGCCAGAAATAGAAACATTAAATGAATACAACCGACCCATCTGTCCCTTTTGAATCTCATAGTTATATTTGACTATATTTTTTGAGATAAAGTTTGCACAGAGAGGTGACATTCTTCCATTAGACTCGCCTGTGAAGTTCATTTTCAAGCCTATATGCTTGTCTTTAGATGAGGCGTGATGTGCCTTAAAGTCACTTTGTTTATGTCAGCCCAATAAAAGGACTTACCACTCTGCAAACTTGACCTTGTTTCCACCTGTCATTACTTTAGCATTATTAATGCTATAGACAGCATTGCACTGTTTTTTCTTTCTTTTTTATTTCCTTCCTTTTTTCTTTTTGGTAAGTGAAATCGCTACCATTTAGGACAGTTTCCAAGCCACAAATAAGGCTGAAACAATCATAGGCATATGACTGTGTCCTTTTCACACCAGACATGGAGCAGTGTTTCCCAGCTGAGCTCAGAAGCACTGGCACCAAGTGGCTGAAACCTAAATGTTCTGGCAGATACACTTACCAAGCTGCCTGTGTCTTGCAGGTTTGCTGTTATTGCAACATAAGTATTTTCCACTTTTTTCTTACAATGATCAAATAACAATCAAACCCCCTGTAACATCCACCCTCCAGCCTTCCTCAGTTTGTTGATATTTATACATATCCTCATATCCTTAACAAAACTGAAAACAACCAAAACCTTTCTAACACTGACATCACATTTCTATTCAAGGTTTATTCTGGGTCAATGCTGCCTCCTCCACCGGCTGCAGCTGAAGTTTTAAGCAGAAATCTGCTGGGCGACAGACTGTTCAAAGCGAAAGAAGAGGGTTTCAGGAATGCCAACAAGGGCATCTCTCAACTCAGCTCAGCAACACTCAGAAGCTACAATGGACAAACGTACGTCAGTGCTCTGAGCTGTGAACTAGCTAACAGTGAGTGTGAAATGGAAATCACTTCGAAGAAATTTATTTTAATGTTAACAGCTCTACAGAACTTGTGAAAGTGCCCAGCAGTGCTGTAAGAGAAACAGGCGCTAAAGGCACTTTTTTGACATTTAAGCTAAGAGACTATGGAAACTTGGGGCTAAATTTACAAAAGGTTAAGGTTCTTTGAAAGAGTGAAGCAATATCAGTGCTCACAACTACCACTCACTCTCTCCTCCAACTCCTACTTTGCACCCCTATGCTTTATTCTTTCTTAAGGAAAGTTTTCTTCACCACGCATCAGGTCTGCTTACAGGCTTGGGGAAAACAAGAACAACTGAACACACCCAACAACATGTATTTGACAATAAGCAAGCTCTGTGAGGGGACAGCTGATTAAGTAGAATAAAACAGTAGCAGTCAGAATATCCAAGTTTAGCTTTCTACTTCCTTTACTGAATTGCTCTATAACAGCAAGTAATTCCACTGCACAGTACTACCACGGACAAAACAAGATTAGCTGCCTTTACTCAGAGAGCCCACAAAGCTGACCCCCAGCAAATTACATGGGAAAGCCATTTCCACAGCTGCAAGACAAGTTGAATCAATACAATAAGAACATGGAAGTTCTTCTGTTGTGGATTATTATTATGGGACTGTATTTTGAGCAAATGTAATGGACAGCCCATTATTTATTACTGTGTTTCATGACAAACAAGAGGGGAAAAAGATCAATTTAAAAATCACTCAGGTGCAGAAGTGGAAGTTACACCAATTGTTCCTTAAAAATAAAAGAAAACAAAACCAAGCCACCCTGTCCCCAAGCCCCCTAACACCTATATCATACACACATTATATATATAAAATATAATCTGCATTAGTTATTTGAGCTCTAAAGGGAGAGCTACGTATCCACGTAATGTCTCCTCTCCATTTCAAACACAGACAGATTTACACAGTGTGCAATGGAAAATCCCCATCAGAAAAATCTTTTACTCAGGCACACAAAATTCTCTTTGGTATTCCATCTTATTTAAAGTTATATTGCTCCATGAAGTTACTAGTGACTGTTGGCAACAATATCAGTATGCTGCCTATCCTGAGAACTTGAAAAATAAGATTAAAAGTTTCTCTAGCAAACCAGGCTTTTTATTTTCTCTTCTATAAATCAGTATGTGTGGACCAATAACTGTGTATGTTGCTATTAACACATTCTCTATTAATTTATTTCCAATCTGGAATATGCCTACTTGGTTCCAGAACACCCAAACCATTCAATGTTCAGCCATTCCTGATTAGTTCAGACACTGGGTTTGGATACCCAGAGGAAAGGCAGAAATGTCAGCTACAACAGCAGACTGGATGAGGAATGTTAAATCAGTGTGAAATAAGCACCTCATTTCCCCATGTAAAAGAAATAATGGCAATGCTGCATACTTTTTAATTAAATGTCTGTCTGTCGATATTTTTCAGATTAGTTAGGAATACAAAAAATTCATAATAAATTTGAATTAAACTGGACAAACTGGTGAAACTCCTGCAGACACATTTCATTTCTATTCTCAGTGTCCTACCATGACAATTCTAAGAAATAACAGCATATCTTTTTACTATAGTAATGAATCAACTTAACAGATTCTGCATGCAAGGCATAGACCAAAACAATGTATTTATTCCAGTTCTTTCAAGTCTATTCCCAAAGAACATCTTTTGCTTTAGGATTGTTGCCATCCCCAAATGCTTATGAAGCAAAAATGGTTGAGAGCTCCATCTGGTATTCAGAGATGGTACTATATAATACAGTTTGGATTTAGGTCAGACTTTATTACAGATTGTTAGTTGTTCTTGGGGGTAATGGAATGGGTGTCATATAATGTGAATGAATTACTTATGATGGAGAAAAATTTTTTTTAAAAAAGTGTTTTTTAAACTAAATTAGCAGGAATCGTGCTTTCTTACCACTATGCCTTGTGCCTTCCCTGAAGAAAGGGCTCTATACAACAGACCGGGATCAGAAATATATGTCTACCTGTAGCAGCTTCTGCAAGGTCTTATTGTTGTTATAGCATGGAAAGAATTGGGCTTTTGGTTTTTTCCAATTTGATAGCTGGAATGCAGGAACTCAGTGTCTTGGGAATTATTTTTAAAATTGCACAAGATATGTTCTTTGGGGATGATGACGAAGAATTTCCAAACACTTTGTATACATAAAGCTCAATTACAGACATCTCTGAAAGTAGTAAAGTTATAGAGGTTTCAGACTCAACTCTCTAGAAATACTCAAAGAGACAGGGTGAAACGTGCAACTGCAGCTGGTGGTGCAACACCCTTCTGATGGTTGGTTATAATATTATGGTACACAAATAGAGGACAAAAAGGAAAATTAAGGTTAGATATTTCAAAATTATTACTTTCTTCTCCATACCAGACTTTAATTTTAGTAGTCCTAACAGCATACTGAAACTTTCAAAGGAAGCCATCAACTTTCAATGCTGCAAGTCTCATCTTAAAAATCACAAGGAAAAAAAGAATACATTTTCACTGATTTAATAACAGATACGAATTTACTCCAAAGAGTCTTACTAATTTCCCAAGTTCAGACAAATGAGATTGCAGCAGATTTTGAGATGCCGACCAGCCCGAGTTCTACCACAGTCAGGGTTTTACAGGATTACTCTATCAGAAGGGAACTATGTTGTAGAGCAGGAAACAGCTGACATGGATCAGTAAGAATCTACTCACCTGGTATCATTTACTTCCCCCCCGCCCTGTAGGTAGAAGATGGATGCAGATGTTAAATATTACACAGATTCAAAGATCTTCCTTTTTTTTAAGAAGCACTGACCAGTTTTGTGTTAGAATAGGAGGGGATGAAATTATTAACAATCACACTGCTGTGTTAACAGGCTGCTGCTGCACTCTTTTAATTTGGTAGCAACAGCCCTACATTGAGGCTAAAATTTATAGTGCCCTGATGTTAGAACTGAAGCTGCAATGTCATCCTTCCGGAAATGAGGCTGTGTGTTCAACCATACATTATTATTCTGGGAACCACTGACCTGAAAATAAAGAAAAAAAAAATGCTTGTCTTTGCTTCAATACAAGCACACTAGATGCTGTTAGCTGTGGTTATCTGAAGCACTTAAGAAATCTCAGCACAACTCAAAAAACTCTCTTTCTTCAGCAAGAGCCGCACTGAATTCCCAATTATACAGCAAAAACTGGATTGGTGCTAACAACGCTGCCAGGACCGTAACTGACAACACTTTAGTTGTAATTCTGCTCTTTCAGCAGCTATGTGAAAGCAAACTTGGAAATAAAAATGATTCATTAAAAACTACAGGATATATTAGTTAAAGGTGCCCTATTTGGGTTTCCAGGATAATGCAAACAGGCTTCACAGGTAACAATTAGAAATTATCACAGCATCTCTTTTCACTTGATTTAGATAAAATTAGCATCTGACAAATATGATAATACAGAAAGATACAGCTCCAGCACTTTGTCAGGACACTCTGTATAAGAATCCTACAGAAAGACTCAAGCGTCAGCTTTAGCTCTTCTTTCAGCCATTTATATGCAACGTAGGGTTAGATGTTCTCCTTTTAAGTGAAAGGCCAGAGTGCTGCTAGCAGCTAAACCCCCAGAAGATTACTAAAGGTCACAACAAAAGTGTGAGATCAGCACTAAAAGAAATGGGTGAAAGATTCTTGGAAAGCACACTACTTGGCCAGAAAGTTGGGATCCCTCTGCTTTTCTCATCCTTAAGAGATGTATTTCTATGAGCACCACCGTACCTCCTGACCCTTACCATGCTGCTGAAGTTGGGCAGGGCACAACGAGCGCCCTGGATGAGTACTACCTCTTGGGAGTACTCCACATAGCCTCAGACTTTACAAGAAGAACGTGGCAGCACAATCCACAGCAGCAGCTTTCTGTGAGTTTAGAGGAATAGCCCACAGGCAACTTGTAGCCAGCTGGAGAAGCAGACAAGAGGTACTTCGACACACCTTTGGTGCTGTAGTAGCCTTTGGAAAGCATTAGACAGCCAGAGAAATGGTAAAGGTGCACTTTTCTCCCGTGAAAATCCCGATTACTCGAGTCAGCAAGATATCTGTGATTGTCTTTCTCACAACATGTGTCTACCCTTTATATGAAGGAAATGGAGTGGTAGTGAGCCACGTGCTTCTATCGCAGAGAAAGAGGCCGTACAAAGGATGTTATGACGTATGTTAAAACAGTCTGGTTGAGGGTTATATTAAGTAAAACAGCACCCTGCTACTCCCCTTTCCTTCCATGTTCCCTCTGAGTTCTCATGAAATGAGACTGCCTCTGTCTATTAAGGAGACCCAGAAACAGCTTTCTAGATGTTTGCTGTCTGTCTGGTCATTTCCTCTCTGCTGTTATACAGACTGTGCACCATTTGTTAGCTTCTATGGCGTATGTCAGAGCATGCTTCTGCTGCAACATGCTGTTGTTGAAGGTCTAGTTACTTGGTGCCAGACCATGGGATAAGTAACAGAAGGAGCTGCATCTGTAAAAAATCCAAGTGACCACATCACTGCCAGAAAGTACAACAGTTACGAAGTTGCCTGGCTGCCTGTTTCACAATGAAAAGTGAACTCTGCTCAATGCCAGAGCCTGGATTGCTTGGTCCCCTGTCCTCCCATTAGATTGTAACCAGTGTGCCAGTAAGCAAGCTTATTGTGTCCCTGACCACCAGCTATACAGGTTCTGTAAATTTTTGCCACTCTGGCTGCAAGGTCACACAGCCCAGAGGAGCCAGTGTACCCAGCCCTTGTCCATGCAGCAATAAATATTTTTAACTCTGTGCAAGATTGCAAACAAGACAGATGCACCTGCAGCCTGGGTTGGAAAGCTAACTGAGCCTTTTTACCATCTTCCCCAAAAAACCAACAGAACAGCAACACCTTCAATACATTCAGTGTCTTTAGTAGGTGGCATAATTTAAACAGATTTCGTGTCTCTGTTGAAGAGAAGTAATTATTAATGATTAAGGACCATCAGCACATACACAGCTATAGATTCACTTTCCTATTTTATTTTGTATGAATTGCCAAATCGTGGCAGTGCTGCATGCAGTTACACTCAGCTCCCTGACAGCTCATTGCCGTGTTTTAAACTCAGCTCCACTTTCTAAGAGTTTTCCTAGAACTGATGTTTCTTCTTAGGTGGAAAATGAGATTCCCTTACCCAAGATCCAGGTTTTTCAGGCTCACAAAAAAAAAGTGCCAAGAAAAGGCAAAACTTCATTTTATAACATCAACTTGTAGAGTTATCTTTGCATTTGAAATGTAACTTCCCAAAGTAAAGACATGCAAAATGCTAACTATAGACAGCAAAGATTTATTTGGACAGACAATATTTCAATGGATTACTACAACTATTTCCTTCCTGTACATATTAGTTTGAAAATGGATTTCTACATCCTTTCCAAGTTGTATGGCATCTACTTTTTTTCCCCCAGCTGCAAGAGCTCTTTGTAGCTACCCAAATCTACTAGCTCGCTAGAAAACAGTATTCCCTTTCATATCACCTGTGCTCCTTTTTTATTTTTTTTTTAATTTTTAAACTTTTACAAATAGATTCTTTCCAGATGATACAAACTATTCCCTATATGTGATCTCAGGTATCTTTTTCTTCCTTCCACCTCCATCAGGATGGCAGAACTACCATCACCCTCTTTCCATTTAGCTCCTTGATCAAGTAGACACAAGTGTATGACAGCTACTAGTTATTAGAGTATGACAAAAAAAAAAAATCAACTTAATTCCATTTCATCCTTTTCTTCCACCATACACGAGATATTATTCCCACTCCTGACAAGACCTTTCATCAATTCCTCATCCTTCAGTCATCTTTCCTCCTCCACCTCGTGTTCCCATCCCATGCCACCTCTGGAACCACAGCAGCTCTTCTCTGATCTCTGCTCCCTGGGACACAGTCCTGCTGGCTGCAGCGTCCACATGAGGAGAGCTGTGGGAACCAAGGGTGGGACAGACTCTGGCCCTACAACCTTGTCTCCCTTTGCCTCACAGCAAGACTTATATATTCCCATTATTCAGGGCCTGCCTGAAACCCCACAAGGTACTGTTCTTACTTCAAACCATCAAATGTGTTTCAAAGTGAATTCATACTTCCAAGGATCCCTGCTGACAACAGGATTTTTGCAGGTTGCGAGTTAAAGAACCTACTTGCAGAAAATTATTGTGCAGCTCTGACAGCTCCTCAGTCATCTTTCTCAAAGTGACACTAAACACATCAAAGTTCAATACCTGTTCTAAGGCCATGAAAGAATATATATAACAAAACAAGAAAAAGTAAACACATGAAGGCATTCTAGATCATCAGTAATACAGAATGTTATCCTCCTAGGCAGTGAAAGTGGCTGAAACTCATCAGCTACCTCTAAATAATTCAGAATGTTGTTTGACCACATCTAAACTCAGTGTTAATTTGTACTCTTGCGTTCCTCTTGAGTAACATATAACTGAACATTGATTAATTCAGTGATTAATCTCAAGAAGAAAGAAAGGAAATAATTTGAAGGGGGATGTCACAAGTGGGTTTAAGCATGGTAACATGCAGTCATTTACCAATGACATTCAATTTCAGTTTATTTTAAGCTTTTACTTAGATTCACCCTAGACTGTGTACAAAACTCTTCCTCCTCCTTTCCCTTTAGAAATTCACAGGGCAATCTGGACACTGCAACCATAGATACAGCAATTTGGAGAAGCTTTATTATGAAGGGGTATTGCAAATGTGTGTTCTCGTAAACTAATCTTTCTATCCAAAAGAGGAAAAAATAAAGTTTTGCCAATATTTTGAACGTTGAAATTATTATGGATGTACCTGGCAACAATAGCAGATGAAGGAGAATTCACCAATTAAAATGATGATGATAAAGATGTTAATCAAAAAAGACAAGTTTTATCCAAGGGGATACAAGAAAGGGGCATGAAACCTCAAGGTCAAAAAAACCTTTGCCTTTACAAATCACAGACTATTTTGCAACTTAAGAAAGAATTTGCTTATCATGCACAGATGGATGCTTACTAAAGCCATGTCATAGCAAACCGAGTGGATGAAGCCCACATATCAAAAGTAATGGAAATAACATTCCATCACAGATCTTAATACAGGCAAGCTTTACGCTCCTGTGGTAAGTCCTCAAACAAATGACTACAGGAGACATATTTTGAGTCCTGAAAAGAGAACACAGCATTCTGTGAGAATTTGTTCATACTTCCACAAATACCATACCTCCACCTGTGACAGAACGGCAGAGTTAAAACATCTTCTTAGATTCTTAAAAGATGGGCTATAAATATTTTTTTCACAGCACACTGTTACCTTTCCCATGCTACTGAGAAATCCTCCCGATCACAATGCTTTTGTAAGTACAGTACACATCCCCTGGGTCCCATCTCCAGTTCCTGTGTGCATCTAACACTCGCCCTGTATCCCAAGCTGTAGCAGAATCCTGGAGTCTGTTCAGCCACCCCCTAGGACAAACATCCTGCGCTTGCCCAGCTCTCCCAAGGCTGCTGGGCTGGGCAGCTCTTAGAGTGGATGACATAATGGTCTGCAGCTGAAAGGAGCCCTTTGAAACCAGCTGGTTTTTTCAGAGCCTATTTACTCTGATCCAGCTCATCTGGAAAAGAAGAGATAATACAAAGTTCCCACTACTCTCCCATGAATTGCTTGAGTTATTGAAGTCCTGGTCATGACAAAAAATGGACTGCATAATTTTAGGTGTTAGGATTGCATATATTAAAATATTTTTGTTTTAATCACAGAGTTGAAAGCAAATGTCTTTATTCATTTTCTTTCTAGGGCGTGTAATTCCCTATCAAACATGGCTAGAGAATGCCTTGCAGCCAGTAGCACCAAGACACATATTGAGTTTGTAGTTCATGTAAGCAGAGAACAGGGTAGTTTTTATCTAGGACATAATTGCTCAACGATGTTTTAAATAACATTCAAAAACCTTCAATAAAGTGAAAACTAGGCTTTATGTATTAAAACCCTATTTAGACTCAGAATTCCAGAGAGCTGTAGTCTCTTTTAAATTTAACAAAACAATTGCAAAGATACTTCCTCTGAATACTTTACAGTAGGTACATCAAATTTCAGCCCTCCTTTGCTTTCCTCCCACATGAGAAAACATTGGATTGAATGAGCTGTGCTAGCAAGTCCCAGGGCAGCACCTTTCAGGACCTAAAGGTGCATGTCTGAGTCAACCCTACAGCAGAGCTATTATACCCTGTCCTTTTCACCTGCCTCACTGATAGCAATCTCTGTTGTTATTAGTCGTGGTAACAACATACTCTGGCTAAAAATTAGACTAGAAAAGCAACATCTGGTACATAGGTTCACTTGGTATTAGGAATACTTGACAAAATTATTTAAAAGAGCTTCAAAGCCCTGAAGAATTGTCTCTTCTCATACCCATAGCATTCAGTTGACACTTCCAAATGCAAAACCAAAACACTACAGATCAATGTTCTATACCTCTCCGTTGTGTTCCATATAGCTAGACTGACTGTATAAAGGTAAATACTTTTCCCTTTCCAGATTTTTAATCATAAAACAAAAGGTTTCATATGCAATTTCTGAATATAAGAGCTAGTGAATAATACTCCATGAAAAAGTACAACAAAATATTTGAAGACAAAAGGAAGAACTACACTTCCAAAGCCAGTACCCAAGCCTAAATAGCTAAAATAATCTCTTCCTGTTACCCACTCTAAGTGCCTGGTGACTGCAGGAAATTAATAGCATGGCTTTTTCTTTGATGCCCCTAACATAAAACCAGAAGATAGCACTACAGCCTGGACTGTAGATGAGAGAAATCAATTTAAGCCTCACAGGAATGATAAAAAAATCAGGTTATTTGTAGAAATACACTTCTCAGTTATGGCTTGAAACCGTTTTTTGTTCTGCACAAAATAGCTAGGCAATATGGCATATGATAAAATCACAAAGTTGCATTATGGGATAAGTGCATTTTTTAATTTAAAGAAATTACTCGAGCTTTTCATAAAGCAGGCTGAAGCATTTCTGCTGTCATTCCCCACTGTTAAGTTACAAAACCCAGCACTCTCTAAAGTTCTGGTATAAGTACAGGCACTTGTATAAAGTACTAGTATTTATTTATCTACTAACAAAAATCCAACGGTAACGGCATGTCTCTGCTTCCCCTTCTCAGTCAGTTCAAGTACCTGTTCAGTCAGAACAAACTATTCCATCCTCCTTCCATGGAAATTAGCACTGACAGTGCAGAACTGGCCGCAGTGCTCATACAGCGCCGGCAACGTGGAACTCGGGCAACGCACTGAAAATAGTAGCTAGTCTTTGTTTGGCATAAGCCTTAAACATTGGCATACTTCTGTGTTTAGTTGATTGCAGACTTTATCTTTGCTACTGTTATTTTTAAGCACTATTAGCTGCAGAAGCCACAGCAAATCAGGTAATTAGCTTCAACTGTTTTAGACCTCTATTCATCCCACACAATTTCAGGCATCTGAGGTATTAATACAGTCACTTGCATCATATAAAATAGATGCCCAATGACAAGCTTAGCCCCAGAAAGTGCTCAGCTTTGTAATTTGTGATTTTTTTAAACACACTCTCTGTACTTAAACATTTTGTTTAATAAAGGATAGAAACTATTCTTTTGTACAGCAGTTCTATCATTTGCAGTTAGAACTTACGGCATCACTGAAACTGGTATGTTTGGAAAGTACTTAAGTCTGTGCTCCAACCAAGTACAGGTAAAAAGTGCCCTAAAGAGAGCACACCCACCAGACCACAGCCTGCTTCACTTCTAAGAAATTTATGGGAAAAATCTGAGTGTGTCTGCAAAGAAATGAAAGAAGACAGATAACTTTTGCATTGATTCACTCACTAGAATCATACTGCCAGTTTCATTGCTGCCAGACTGCAGAGATGACTTAACCACAGGTCTTGTGTTGTGAGTTGGCACTTATCTAGCACCTTCTCATCCTGTTAGAAAAAGGAGATGCAATTTGAAAACAAGTGCTGTTGAATGTGCTGAGCTGAGTTAGGCTGCATTCTGGTGTACACTTAGTTCTGAGGACTTGCTCACACAAGAAAGTTACCGAGTTTAAACTCCAGTTCAAAGAAACATAAAATGAGTCATATCCAATCCAGTTAAATCACTGGAAATCACTTCAAGGACAGTAATTTCATTACCCCAGATTGTCTCATTGCAGTTCAGCCACTGCAGATGCTCACGGTTAAAAATGCAAAGCTGCTTCAGACTCTTCTCAAAAATGAATTTCAGTATGATTTGGGCTGTTTGAAAATTCTATTTATTCTAAGCTATAGATGTCCATATACATTGTTGTACTCTAAAAGCTCAAAAATTACAACCTGAGCAAGTGTAAACAGCTTGTTCCTGGTAATAACCAAAATTGTTACTGGTACTTTTTCATTAAGAGCTTCCAGTCTTGCTGACAACACTGGCCCATACACATCTAGTGATGCTGTGTCATTTGACTTACAGACATTCGGTATTTCCATTTACTGGGAAAGCAGAACTTTGCACCTGTCAGTATGAATGACACCAGTACAGAGACCTATGTACAACATAATCAACTGAAGGAATCCCTGCTAAAATAGCAGAATGTGGTAAAAAGTATCACAGAAATGGACACAGTTAATATGACATTAAAATCTACATATAGATCACAAAGGGGTATCCACAGCTTGAGGAGTGGGGATAAAGCTTCGTATCTATCCTGCTTCTGCCACATAGAAATGTGAAACGTTAGACATCCAGCCCACACAGATTCTTTCTTCTGAAGTAGCAAAGCCCCCAAAGGCTTCTGTGTGAAAATGTTACCAATGGTTCCAGGCTCTAGTTGCTGCAGCAGCCTTGTACAGCCAGCCACCTCTCCTCCTGTAGATTCCCCTCTTTATGCAATTTTCTCCATATTTGCTTGCTTCTTTCTCAGTCATATCACTTCATCTTGTTAAATTTTCACTATGCTTGGTTCTTATTTGGTTGTGATGTCTTTTCATTATTTTCAAACTCAATGTGCTGGATCCAGCAGAGGCTAAAAGGAGTAGTGAGTACATCCTTCCTTATACCAGCGCCTTTGCAATGCTCATAGCATATTGTGTCAGGATTCTTTTGCCTCCTCATTCCTTCCAGAAGTGAAGAGACACATTCTGCCTGATCACATCAGTGTAAATCAGGCTCTCCTAGTGCAGATTTACATCAGCATCAAAGAAATTGGCTTCACATTCTTTCATGCACTTTCCAGACTCCTCTTTTTTGTTGATAGCAACTGTATCATTCATGGTCTTCCAACAGGAGTAATACAAGGCATACAGACTTCAATAAAAGATTTAAAAAAGCTTTAGGTACATAGTGTATTGCCCGTTGTCAGAAACTCAGAATGCCTTAGTCTTTTAAATTGTTCCTGATTGCATGTTTGCCTTATAGAACTGGAGGTCAAATCTACTTTTGATGCTTATGTGGGGCTCATACATACATCCAACCGAATTGTTTACAAAGGTGGGTCTCTCTCAGGAAGCACAAAACCATGTTTAGAGGCTACCTGAGTTGTGGCCAAGGCTTTCAAGACCTCAGTAAGACTGAAAAAGACCTGCCTATGTTTCCCTTCCTTGTGCAGCTGTCTTTGTAGGGCTCATGCAGGACAGCAGCTGCCTGTCCCCCAACACCCCCGGGAATTGTTAGAGAATGAGGGCAGGAGCTCAGCACTGACTAATGGGAGGAAATGCATACTTGTAACATAAGTGTCTTCTGCCACTAGTGAAGGGTTAAATAACTTACCCAACTGCAGTCTCTTAGACAGCATTAATCAAAAAATTAAACAAATAACTATTTAGGAGCCAACAAAGCATTTTCCCCAACTGTGGTATATATACAGAGGATTTGTGCTTTACAAAAGATGGCAAGAAAGAAGCAGCACAGTAGCAGGTCTGACTGAAGGAGTGGGTGTAACAGAGTAGGTCTGACATCACACAGAGGTGTGAAACAGGCCTAAAACTGTAATGTGGAATAATTACAGATCAAAGGAATTCAACTGTAACATACATGACAGGATCATAAATTGGGAAGTGAGAAAATTGCGTCTTTCTCCAGTATTAGACAGGATCGTGAACATTCCTTAAGCCTCAAAGAATTTCATCCCAGAACTGGCAGGAAGGATTCCTTCATGTGGCCTCCAAAGCACATGGAGACACTTTGGGAATTGAAGGGAAATATATAAATGTAAGTTATTTCCCCTGTTAAGGGATCTGACATTCATCAACTCTCGCATCATATCAATTTGCACTTAAATTCCTTAAACACCTTTAAATTATCTGACAGAAAGACAGCATGGAGAAAGAGGGCAGCACAGTAAAGCTGAAGGTCTAGAAGAAATGGGATCACTTTCAAAAATGCTTCAGTGAGAGCTTTAAACTCCTCTACTTTATATCCAAAATGAATAAAAAATGGAGACTGAATGGAAATAGAAGGAAATGGAAAAAAAAGGTGACTAAATATATAGTGTACTAATTTTGTTCCTTATCTGACAAATTATATCTTCTGTTGGGCCATAATGAAATCTGAAGTTAAATGACAAGCTTTGTTCACGCTGCCAAGATCCTAATGAGCTGCATTCCCAGCTTTCTGAATGAGGAATGAGATTCCTTTCCCATAGCAAATGCTGGGGAGTGGAGGGGCAGCAGGGACGACGCAGCAGTGGCAGAAGGGCTGTGTGAGCTGCAGCACTGGCCAGGGAATTCAGAAGGCAGCGGAAAAGGAACATTGTTTCCCTGACAAAAGAGGCAGTTATAATGACAGAAGACTCACAAGCGAGGAGTAGACATCCCCACACCAAATGCACAATACTCCATTCATTCTTCTTGAAGTGAAATGAACTACTTTCACCCAGACATGAAACAAACACTGGATTCCCTACAAGAAAAGCTTAGTGTATGTCAAAGCCTACATCATTGCACCACTGATAACAAGCCTTGAAGTATCAAAAGGGACATATCTTTTATTTTGCTGATAAATTGCAGGACTATTTCACTTCCTGTCTAAAATGGTGAACGGGACTTTGTTTCCACACACACACACACACGTACATCCACAGAGACTGGTACGCTGTGTCACCTGAACTCCAAAGAGAACTGGCCATATGCTACAGGAAAAGTTCAGATCCATCACTATCGTGGTAACACCTCTTCTCCGTAGAGCTTTCCTTCAATTGTATAAAATATGGCCCTAGAAAGAAGAGTTGAGGAGTAACATCCATAGAAACTGCAAATGAAGGAGGTCTCTTTCCTAATGTTCTGTAGGTCATTTCCAACAAAGCCTACAACAGCAATAATAAATCCTGTAGGAATTGTTTTGAAGATGTGCATCTCTGGTTCATAAAAAGCTTTCTATACCACATCATGAATTAACTCGTATCAGCATTAAATTGTAGTCTATGGTAGTATGGTAACTCCTGCTGGAAAATCTGCATCATACAGTTCAGTTGCTAATCAGATCTTCAGTTTAATAAAATTGCTTCCATTTAATGTTAATCACATTTACAATTTGCTGCTGACAGAGTTTCTAATTTCTGTTAGTAAAGGCTTTCTGGACACCAGGGGATTGCACATTCAGTTCTTGATCTGATCCTACTTCGTGCTCCATCATACAATGGACCGCTTAAATAATTATTTTTAAATCATTCTGTGACTATTCAGCTGGAGGCCTGTATCACAGGCTAAAGGGAGATTGGATACCCTTTGGATACTGATGCAAGACCAAGAACTCTATTTACTAGCAAAAACATTTACGGAAAGTGAATTTCAGAGCAACTGCAGCATGGTGACAATCTGTGTGTGATCATTTAAATCACTGAGGTACCACCACAGGATTCTTAATTAAGCAGTAGTGCCTAAATTTAGAGATTGTGATTGGAAAATTGTAGAAATAGCTTGGAGCTATTTCAAGATTGCAGAAACTTTGAATATATACAAATGCATAAAAGTAAATAAATAAATATTAATTCTGTGCAAAAAGTCACTAAATTGGGAATAATTTTCTCAAATCTTTGCATTTGTAACTCTGCAAAACTGTGGCGTGAGTTTTCCCCTTACGCAAGAATTGTGTGATGAATAGAACAAACATGTCTCTCTTCTGATAAGGGCACATTTGAATTCTTGCACTTTGTGCTTGAAAATGTATGACAAAAGCAGAAATTAGCCATGGAATGCTGCTAAGAATTTGCATAAAATGCCAAATTTATCTATGCCTTCCTTACTAAACGTGGTGATACTTGATGCACTTAAAGAAAATCTGCGTTCAGGCTTTGGGTATAAAAGTCCTGTGTCAGCAATGAAATAATCTTCTACCTTATTTTTCCAATTCAGCCTTCTATAGTGGTTTATCACAAACACATAATTGCATATGACCAATCCTTTAAAATCAGTGAGAGTGCTAAGATTTCTACAGGATTGTTAGCTCCGCCTATTTACTTCTGTCTTGCATACAAATTTATGAAAAAATTAGAGTTTATTCATGCAAGAGCCTTAAATTTTGCTATTAAGACACCGAATGTCCTGTGACTAATTAAAAAAAATTTTTATTCCTCATAATTGCAAATGTACCGCTCCCCCCCTCTCTCCAAATACTGGAATTAATTTTGCCCTCAGCTGTAACTGTTCTACATATTATAGCTGCAGTTAGAACTTCCTTGTTTTGCTCCACTGAACTCAGTGCTAAACCAGCAATTCAGTTCAATCACAATGTGCATTAAAACAGGCCCTAAGTCTTTGCTACCTATTGAAAAGAGAGGCTAGGAAATGGGGTCTTGCAGCTCTTGGGTAACTATCCCTGCATGAGCTCCTGCATGACAGCTCAGGTCTTCAGCTTGATGCTATAACGGCAAGAGTATTAGCAAAGAGATTATATTAGAGACAGCCTGCCTCAGAATTGCTTCAAAATGCTTTGAAAAAAGTACTGAAGAACTTGTATTCCCTGCACTCTGCTGTTTGACTCACTGAGATATCATCATATCCTTATGTTTGTGGAGGTTGTTGGGTTTTTTTAACTTCTTGCCATGCAAGAAGCTTTAGAAGCCTCTTACTAAGTATAGGTGAAGTTGACAGAGCTTCCTCTCTCTCCCTTAATGCTGTTTTATTCTGACAAAGTACTTTCAGTGCCTGTCAGAAGAAAAGTCCTCACACACACTGAAAACCACCAAAATATGTAGAACAGAATGCTAATGCAATCTTAAAGATATAAACAAAATCTTGTGAGCACAGAGGGATTACACTACACTAGCTGTGAGTTTTTCATGCTTTAGAAATTACTTCATTGCCACAGAACAACTCAGGATTCCCTCTCCTGAGAACCAGCCAAATCTACAGTTACAGCCAGTATCAGACTTACCACTAGAAAGATGCAGCTAAACACGCCGTCCTTCCTTCAGCACCCCCGACACAGTGAAGACCTGTGTAGTGCATCAGGATGGGTCCAAGGTGACAGTGCCACCTGAACTGATTGTGTTCCCCACGTTACACCAGAGTGGCTGCAAATTAGAACCTGGAGTCAAGGGTGGGCTACTGCTGTTCCTAAGGTACAGCTTACTGCAGTTTGAGTGACCACCATTTATTTAAACAAAGTTAAAGGAAGAGGAAATAAAACTAATTAATTTTGAGGTTCATTAGAAGTATACTGTGGAAAACTCTCAAGTCATTGGCATAAGAACTCCGTTTTAATGTGTCATGTAGAGAAACTGATATCAGACAGGAAAATACTGGATGAAGTTATGATCTTTAAGATCCCAGGACCACACAAAACCATAAAAGTGAGAGCATTTAAAAAAATTATTTGAGTTCATTGCACAAGGTCCTCTGCCATGCCAGGAGTTATGTAGAGCTGACACCATCTTTCATTTCAGAAAGTTTATGCAGTAAGATCTAAAAATTCTGAACAGAAGTTATTACAGAAGAATTTTCCATGAAATCCTGAAGTATGTAGACAGCCAACAGTTGACAGGGACTGATCCAGTGCAAGACCACCATTTTCATCTGCCTGTACAGTAAAAGGTGAATCCATTCCCTTATCTCCATTTCCCCTTCTCTATTATGAAAGAGTGACAGAAGGTGATCACTTAAGGATGCTTTCCAAAGAAAACACAAGAGCCTAGCAAGCAGCTTCATCATTTGCAGAGTCAAAGTTAAACTACCACATATAGAACCTTAAAAGCTTACGGGGGGGTGGGGGGAGAAGAGAAAAAAGAAAAAAAGATTCAAAGGAAAAAGAAAAAAAGACAAATTAACTCCTCTTTGGAGTTATGCCATTTTCTTACAAAGCAGTAATGTGGCACACTGATAAGAGAAGGCAAAAAAAAGTATAGGTGAAATTCTGCTAGAAATTATGGGGGTGGATCTCCTTAACTTAGGGCACTTCCCGCATGCTCATTTGGCCATACTGCATTAACCAGCAGAGTGGGAGATGTGCATCTGCTAAAGAGCTCGCAGAGCCAAACTCCTGCAAAGCTTTTGGCAGGGTAGCATTAATTCTAGAGGAACATCTTTTCTTGGCTTCTTGTGTGCACAGACCTTCAGCTTAACAATAGTTCAGCTTCAGTTAGGGATGCAGACAGGGGAAATCACAGTTAAGAGCTCAGTCAACTCAAGCCCTGCCCCCAACCACACAGCACGAAAACCTCTGGAAACTCCCTGGTTTGGATTTCCATCTCTTCCTGCCTCACCGCTGGCTGAAGGTACCAAAAAGACAAGACTTGTAGCTTAGTACCACCATCCACGTAGCACACAGCCCTCTTGGTTTGAAAATGCTGACTGTGCCGCTCTGCTGTTCACCCTCCCCTGCCTGTCAAGACAATTTTTGATAGACTAATGAACACTTGGCCGATCTTTCTGCCTTCTGTCCCTTCCCCTAGCCACTCACACAGTATCTGCTTTCACAGTAACCAGAGTAAGCAGGGACATTCTTATGCTCTCTTGTAATGAAAATAAAATCTTGGTCTATTCATCCAGCTATCACTAAACCATTTTCCTTAAGCATCTGTAGAGATTTCAGCAGCACAGTGCATTTGTACTGTGTGCTGTTCATTTTTCATTTACTCTTGTTCCTTTATTTTGCCTACAGCTGTCTGATCACAACACAGATGACATTAAATTCATTAAGTATTCAGAAAAGCTTCTTTCCTCTGGGATGAAAAAAGCCTCGTTTCTAGTGCAAGTTTAATGCACTCTGTAGTCTAAAGAAGAGCTGTATGCATTTTCTTGTGCATCCATAAAGGGTGCAGCCAAGAGGCTGAACTCAAAACCCAGAACATGAACAAGGTTTGTCTCGCTGTCTCCCACTTGGGTTCTGTGCTTTAGAAATGAGCCATACCAGTACATGAATGGCATATATTTGCTCTGTGTGTAGCCAAGACTTACTTTCCTGGAAGGTGAATAGTATCTTGTGGGTGTTTTCTGTGTATGGCCCTATGGCTTATACAGTATTGCCATATTGGCACAAAATCTTTTGAAATGGACCCAAAATCAGCATATCAAAACATTTCTCTGCAGTAATATTCCACATGACAACTATTAACCACTCACTTTGTTGTCACAGATGCATGCAGACACTACTGGACACATGCCAGAGACATTCATGAATCACAAGATTAAAATGATTCTATGATTCTGTGACACTCAAGACGCGAGGACACCAAGTGGCTGACTGTCAGGGCTTACCTGGGACATGGGTCTCAAAGCATAATATCACAGTAAACACTACAACTCAGGCCAAACACTCTGTAGTTCACTCTACAGTGCAAAATCTCCGTCAACGCTATAGATACAAGTGTAAGAAGTTGCTTTGTTAAAAAATCCAAAACAACAAAAACCTCACAGAAGTTCTAATTTTATATGCCCACAGGTGGCCTTAGGTCTGTAGTTAAAGCAGCAAAACAGGCTCTGCTAATGCATAACTATTAAGGACTCGAAGTTTCCACTACAGCTGCTTAGCTTCCACTATCTACTGCAGAGAGAAATGACAACTGAGGTTTGGCGTGTTCATACTGCAAATACTAGTTCGGATTCCCTGACCCCACCATCTCCAAATACATTGGCAAAACACGAATTCTTACATAAAAATCCTAAAATATGTAACAAAAGATGGAACACATTTGTATCACAGTTTAAAGATAAATACAGTATCTATCACTCAACAAGTACAATATTAAGTCAAGAAGTCCCTTAAATAATGTGGAGCTCCAGCATAAAATATTACTATTGTTACTTCATTTTTATTCTTTCAAGATACCCAAGGCAAAGCAGATCACAGGAAACCTTGTGACTTGAGGTATTAGTCATAGCTTTATTCAGGGAAATCACATATTTGATCTCTGCATGAGAGATGACCAGGCTGCACAACTGGTTTTTTTCTGATGAAGTGGGGGTGGGTGGCTGTTATAATAGCAGATGATCGCTGCTTGAAATAACACAAAGGAAATAGGTCTATGAATCCTTTGTTCTCTGCTATTGGGTCAGAAACTGGTTTTCCTTTTGATGCTTCTTACCAATTGGGGGATAAGGACTTATTTCAAGGTATGTTAATGTCTTAGAGTAAGACATGTGTTGTTAAACTTGCAGTAAGATTTACCTTGCACATAGTTCTAACACAGCAAGCACTAACTTTGCCCAGGTGGCAGCCTGAGATGTCTGCTTTCATGTGAGAGAATGGGCAATGATGTTTGTAGGAATCCTGACTGCCTTCAGACCACAAAAGATTAAGCAACAGCAGGAATGAAGATGTGTTTGCATATTCTATTCACTGCTAATATCCTGCCAGGAGGCAACATACTAACAATAATTCTTTGGCAAGATGAGGGTCACTGGGATTTAATGAGGATCAGTAACTGCAAATGGCAAAGCCGTGCTATGGAAGCGAGCGTAATATTTTTAGAGATTATCTCAAAGTTACCAGCAAAGTTTCAAAGAAGAGGCTTTCTTTTAATGTGAGACTGTGGAAACTTGTACCTGAGCAACCAGAAATTTTTGAACATGAGTATCTTCTGTTCCAAAAGTTTCCCAAATGCTTCTGGCTGGGGAGAAAGAATGAGTTCTCCAGCACAGCCATTGGAAGCGCAACCAACCTGTCCAGCACCTATTGCTCACTGCTGTGAATGTGAGAGTGACTGGTAACCTCCACTTACGAAATCCAATCTGCACATGGATTGATTGTTAATTGGCAAGACCGGCAATTGAATTAAATTATTTTTTTTTCTGCTGCTGGAGCATACGATATCAATTCCATACAAAGTGCAGAGGAATTGCAGATCCTCAGCAATCATATTTAGACACTATTTATTCAGGTATAAGTGAAGGCCGGGGTGAATTCAAACTAGAGAAAATCTGATTAGTATCCTGGTGGCATTCCTTTGGTAACAGTAATCTCAGTAATCTGGCACTGGCACAACATCAGATTTGTTTTAGTCTGAGACTGACACCTTTGGAAGCCATTTGAACTTGCAATCTGATTTCCAACCAATATTTGTTAAGATAGAGAATGTTTGCTATCCCCCACGTGCTGCCTTGTTGCTAAGCACCCCAGTGAGATGCAAAAGACTAATTGTAACTGTAAGGTGCTTTCTGCAGTGCTGTGTTAAGACAATACTTCTGAAATCAATACACCCAGGTGGATACAACAGCTTTTAGTTATTTGCTAAAGGTATTCAAACTGTTTATTTTATATCATATTTGCTAATCACTGACTGCTCCTTTGCCAAATTTACCCATGATGGATGACTACTGAAGAAATAATTAGTTTTTTAGGAATAAGTATTATATATAAAATAATGCTCAGTTCTTTTTGTGTATCTTTAGCAACTCCTCCATTTAGTCTGTTCTTTTGTTTCCTCATGCATATGATTTTATTTTTAAATACAGCAGTAAACGTTCTCCATTCACAGCTGACCTTAGTTTACATTAATTGCCATATAAATGAATATCATATTTTAGTGGTCTCAGTCACTGTCAGATCCACCTCGTGCTTTATTTAATGTTTCTCTTAATCTAGCACAGAACTACTCATCCTTTTCTCCAGACTAAACAACCCCAGTTCCCTCAGCTGCTCCTCGTAAGACTTGTGCTCTAGACCCTTTGTTGCCCTTCTCTGGACATGCTCCAGCACCTCAATGTCTTTCCTGTAGTGAGGGGCCCAAAACTGAACACAGCATTTGAGGTGGGGCCTCACCAGTGCTGAGTACAGGGTGGCGAGCACGTCCCTAGTCGTGCTGACCACACTATTTCTAATATTGTGATATTGGCATCTGCTTCTATTAGAACCAGGGTTAGGCCAGGCCTGTTCAAATAACTATCTCAACATGCAGGGCCAGAGCACCCAAATGCACAAGTACAGAGTGAGCCGGCTGCTGCTGTGCAGAGGCAGGGACAGGAGGGTCCCTGGAAGGCAGCAGTTCAGAAGCCAGAAGCAACGTCACCGTCACTCAGGGCTAAGGCTGGTCAGCTATGTCGTCCTTCAGCCAAAAGACAGATGGATTAAACCAACACAGCTGTGAGATAATCCCAAAAAGAAGTAGCAAACCAATCTGAAGAAACTCAGATTATAATTCCAAATCCTAAAGCCTAAACTAAGTGTGCAAGTGGTACAAATTCTCTCTTTCAGAAAACCTAACTGGAAGCAAACATAGGAACAATTTGATGTGTTCTTACATACATTAACTTAAATCAGATGACTTTTTATTCCTTCTAGACATGACAGCTGCAGAATATTACTTCATTTTATAATTCAGTTCCATCAGTCAGTCTATGCCTGGTCTCCGCTAAGGAATCATAATTCAGGACAGGTATCAGAGTTAAGCAAGATTCAGCATTTCTCACAGAGCTGCCAGTAGTTCATATCATAAGCACTTAAATCTGTCTCGTCAATTACTGCTGTGCCCCCTTACGGTACATAGGAAAATGCTGTTTATTCCAAAATCTTAATTATACAATTTCCACCTTGGTTTGATATAAGCAAAGTTAACATAAAACTAATAATAAGAAGTGCATAATAATTTTATTATATTTCATAACTACACAAAAGGTTTTTCCTCTGCGATTAGTCATGTAAGTGTATCTTCAGGGAGAAAAGGTTCTGCAATCAAAATTCCCTCTTATGGGATAAAAATTTAAATCTTGCTAAATTATTCCAACTGCATATTATTAATCTTCCTCTGAACATTAGACCAGTGAGTGCTGCACTATGTTAAGCCATTCGTAATTACAGAAGCTAGTTTCCTTCAGTTGCATAATCCGAATAAGGAGTCTAATTTCTATACTATAACACTGTTGGGGTTTTTTTCTCCCTCATGCCTGCTGCCATCCTTGGTTGAGACTTCAGCTTTATCACAGCTGCTGCAGCCAGGCAGGGGCAGTTTCAGAGTTGCACAGCTCTTGCTGTTGTTGTGGGGGTGCTTCATGATGAAGAGAAGAAGTAGATAACTCAGCAATTCAAATTATACACAATAACTTTGATTTCTATACCCCCTTTGCATTAAGAAGGCACCATAGCCACCAAGCTTATCCTGATTACAAGAAGATATTTTTTCTTCTAAAACCATTCTTGATCCTTCTCCAGAAAAGCACTAGCAGCTGCCCTTTTCTAATAGCTTTGAAGGCAAGGTGAGAAAGCAGTAAATTATTTTCAGATGATCTATTTAACATGGGCATTTAAAAGAGAAATGCAAAACTAGTCTCAAGGCACTCACTTTACACTTCTATATTAAAGACCTTAAATACTATTCTAAGTAATTTATGCATTGTGCAGTGCCAATATACAATCACCTATAGTGTGCATGGAGGGGTATTAAACTGGTTATACCCTTGCAATTATTTAATCCATGTTTCTGAACCAGATTTTTCTGCTGAATAACAAATCATTACAGTGAAAAAAATGTAGTTGAAGCAGTAAAAACTTCAGCCATCTCTACTTCACTGTGGATGTACCTGCTGTAGCACAGAGCAAAACCACCAAGGACCATCTTCATGTGCAGGTGAGGCAACCGGAGCCCTGACGTTTGAAAGGTGACAGTAAACTACAAAACCCAGAAACCACTCATTCCGCATTTTAGCATCTACAAACTACAGACCCTCCTAACAATCCTTTTTATCTTTGCCATCTAATCATTGCTTACATAGCTGGAAGCTAAGTATATTTTAATCTGAAAAATCTTTCTTTTAGATGCTTACATACATTACATTAATGAGGGACATGATAGGAAATGGAATAAAAAATTTAGAAAATGCTAGATATAGGATACTGTGCCGCTTGTAAGATTGCTGGATGCAAATCAAGGCCATTCTTAGATTACTTGCAGCATGTTTTTTTCCTTAAAAAAATCCTCAGTATTGTGCGATTTACTGTCTACATTATTGATTCAATAAAACCACAAACTGCCATCTGTTACAATTCACATTGCATTCCTGAGGATGATTGAGTAATTGAGACTGATAGAGGTGTTGTCAACACTGCAGAAACGTACAGCTTGAGCCCTGGTTAGAATAGTACATCTTACTGAAGATAGTATGTCTGACAGTGTAACATTCTGCAAATCAGGATTTTTATTTCTGGAGGATTTGGCATGGCTCAATTTCCTCCTTTAGTACACTCTGACAGTTAACTAGTTAAGACTTTTCAGAGTATTTGATATTCACAGTATATCCTTCTGAATTTCACACATACTCCAAAACATTTCTTCCTAAGGCACTGATACAAAGGCTGAAAAATAACCCTTTCTATTATTGGCTTTCTGGAAGAAGATAATTTTGACTATTTTCTTTTCTTTTTTGTCCTGCATAAAGGAGGCAGATATCTGTGGGCCCTGTAATCTTTGCAGTAACTCCAGAATGTTGATGCAAATATAGGAAGAAGCAACAAACTAAAGGGGAAGTATATCTTAAAATTGCTAAGAACTAACGTCAGAACTTCACTGTTTTGATTTCAGACATTGTGATGATATGCTGCTCATGGCATCGATGCAAGTGCCAGATAGTAAAAATATGCAGGACAGAGGGGAAAAAAAAAAAAAAAAAAATTAGTCTTCCAATCGAACAGACAATCCTAGTACTGCCTTAGGCAGTCAGTGTGACTGCAGTGCAGGCACGTCACCCTGGGCTGACAGGGTACTGCAGGCTTCAGCTGGTCCCTGTACCATTTACTGTTTATCTTCAAGAATCAGATTTTGCCAGTAGTTGTTTTAAGACTCATTGAGTACAGAAAATCTCTCTCTGCAAGTGGAACAAGGACATTAACAAAGAATGAGGAAAAGCAATTACAGTTTAAATTAAAAATTATTGCAGTCACTTCAAGATTTTTAGGAAGAAACTAAGACAATTATTTTACCCAGTCTGAAATGCACGTTTCACAACACTAAAGACACAAATGGAATTTATTTTTTTTGCTGGCTTTACATTTTTCTCCACAGAATAGTGGATTAAAAGAAATAAGTAAAATAAATACCTTATCCTCCACCATACAAGATGGCAAAAGTGGCACTGGCTGCATACGGATGCTACATTAACATGGTTGCACTGAAGTTCAGCTTAGCTTTTGGTGGAAATGGGGGACAGACCCGGAAAAGTGAAGAATATTCTTCAAGAAACTAGGCATTTACAATGTTACATGTAATTATCTCACCAGAATGTGTGCACATGCACTTTATATGAAGAAGAATGCCCTCAGCAGCAGAGCTACTACTAGTAATTACATATTCAATGCAGTAGAGGAAAATGTCTAATACAAAGTCTTTCGACATCATTTGATCTGCTGCATTCCTACAAAGGTTTCTTCACTGAAGTAAAGCAATGCCAAAAAGTTGGTTATTTTAAGCTGTGTGAGTGTGAAGCATACTTTCACATCCTTCCCCCATCCTTTGTGAGATATCACTATATGCTTTACATTATCTGAAATTAGCTGCCACTTGGGAGCCATAAAGAGCTATCAATTACTTTTTCTCTCTTGTATTAAATGAGCTGTAGTTCTTCATATTAGTTGAGGAGTAAGTTTATACCAATGCACCGGTTTCAAGATGGTTCATATTTATACCTTATGAACAATAACCTGGCTATGACAGTTTGGATGCAAAAATCTTGCTAGTGTCATACAAGCTGATACTATACTGCACCAGCACTTTTGACATCTACTCATAATTTCTAAAAGTTTTGGCTGAAATCTGAAGTTCAGCGTGGCTTCACACTGATCTTGGACAGTTAGAGTGGAGGTGAAGGCTTTTCAGACTCAGTGTGCATTTATCTGTACACCGGGCATACTGATTACACCATGTCCCAAAACAGCCTCCAAATATTTCATAAAGTTTTGCACAGGCATTTAGAGCAGAGCCCCATTCTGTGTCTCCCTTGGTAAGTCCAAAAGTCCACTTGGATAGCATTTGCACCAGAAGCACCATCACAGGCGTCTGTCAAGTTAACTTTTTAAAAGCGATAAACAAGATGATGGATCTATGAGAACCATTTAAAAAATGGAGGCCTCATTTAAATGAAATTGTACTTTAAAATTTTGTTAATGGAAAAATGTTGAAAATCTACACAAAAGTGCTTTTGCTGTAGATATCATACACTGGACTTAATTTTTAATTTTTCTCCCACATCTGGAAAAATTAAACCTCATAAATGAAGCTTCAACAAGCTGAGCAGATCTTTTCTGACCTTTAAAAAAAATTGGCAAGTTGTTTAAAAGCGTTAATTATCCTCGGTCATGCCATAAATAGAAAGGAACAGATGAAGACACTGTCCCTTTAGGCACTGACTGGAAAGCAGAGTGCAGGGCTGATGTTCTTTTCCCACAAAAAGGAAACTATACAATGATAGCACCAAAATTATATTTCAAACTTTCCCTGTGGTTTAAGAGACTCTAGACTTCATCACACAGCAAAAATAGAACAAATATATTGACTCTACTGCCTAATCCCCTCTGGTGCTAAACTTCTGATTTCTGTACAAAGCAGAGCCAGGCAAGTTCTAGGCACCTTCCGAAGACTGAACACTTTCTTATCAAGTTCTGTAGAGCAGAAAATGCAAATCCATTCTGCTGCCTGGGATATTTTAAGCAGTGGATAAGGAGAGGGAAGAGAATAAAAATAGCTATATTATCATAGTCCTTGAAAGGCTAAAGTGACATACAGCAGCCTTTAAAATGCTCTGTAGATAAATGAAGAAAATTAAACCTTTTACTCCTCCACAACTATGTTTTAGGTATTTTTTTTGGTTTTGCTGAATATTTTAGGGTTAGTCTGGCAAGCAGTGCATTTCACAGCAAAACTAATTCCTTTACACTTGCGGAGTCCAAATTCACATCAATCTTGGGGTTTTTCCAGGAATCCCATAGGAAAGGCAGACTTTTTCATGTGTCACATGGACAACATGTCCGCATTAGGTTCCATGTTGTTCCTTGCCCTTCCTTTCTTCCACCCTCCTCTCCCCTTCATCAAGCTTAAAGGTAGTGATTGTCTTCAGTCACAGGCTGATTAATATAACATTTCAGATCTGCTCTTTCCCCATATTAATGCAGATTGTATTTAGAGTTCTGATCTGATGTGATTGATTGAGAGCTATACTTTGCAAATAATTTGTCAGCTCTAGTACGGTATTTTAGATACTTGTCATCAAGGGAGAGTCTTTCTTACAAATGTGCAAAATCAGATATTAAATCTAGGTGTAGATGTTCCCTAAAAATACAAATAAATCACTCCTATGTGAAAATACCAGTATCTGTTGAGACTGCAAAATTAAGGTTTAGTTTGGAACTGGTCCAGGCAAAATAAATCTTTACAACTAAAGGATAATATGACAGCAGAGGCAAATCTTAGCATTAGCAACCAAGTACTTTCTTTTCTGGAAATTAGAGAATTTTAGATCTAATACAAGTTCTTATTGCTCTGGCCTTCTCAATACAATACCTACATTTGGAATTAAACATTATACAGAAAAGAGGGGGGAGGGGAAAAACAGCTAATATTTGTGATATAGTGTTCAAAAAGGCAAAGTCATTCCTTAAAAAACACTTTCTTGGCAAAAAAACCCCAGCAGAATTATAGAACTATGCTTGAAATTTGCACTAAATTTACTAGTTTATCTTTAATTATGTACACATTTCCAGAGGCCAGCAAATCATTATAGAGTGGCTTAATTAAAACCTCTCCATTGATTGAATGCATGAAGCTCTATGTAACACAATATCTATATTGGTAGAGCCAATACAGTTTGACCTACCATCTCTGTATAGGGTAGATGGAATAAAACCAAAAAGCACATTAGAACAACACAGCTCAATAAATATTGGATTTCAAGTCCAATCCAGTTCCCTTCTTCCACCATGTAGTCTAACAAAACTGAAATTTAATTCACTTAAAACCAAATAAAATGATGCATTATAAAGGGGAATATTTTACAAATATAAATCCACTCCACTGAGGACTGAACAATCTTCACAACTATTTGGATGGTATTTTTCCTCTAATCACACTGGTTTGTAATTCCTGCAGGCAGGATTATAATAACAAAAAGCTGATCAATATAATACATTTATTGAGATCTGCTGGTCATTGAGAAATAAGACTGTTTTGGAGTTCAGAATAATTTAGATTATTCACATCTTATATTATGTGGCCATAAAAGCATGTCTCCTTAGACTGCCTATAAAGTCAGCATTTCAGTTTTAAGACATACTTAACGTACAGAAGGAACATCAGGCACTTGTTTCTTGAAATTACTGATAAAGCAGTAGGAATACACCTTTCATATTTCATGCTGCTGTTACATTGTTGGATTGACAAGACAAAAACAGTAAATCTCTACTTAGTACTTTTTATCTGAAAGTTTGAAAATAAACATGCTAGTTTTGTGGGTTTTTTTAAAGAGCACTTTACTTATTTCTAATTGCTGCGTAAATAAATACACTGGTTTATTAACACCTCATGATAACTCCAGGAAAGGGGAACACTGGTGGACAACCTGATTTAAACTGAACCCATGGATGGACACATACAGATTGTGGTAGGGACAGAATCAGAAAACATGTTCTGCCTAAGTGTCAGCCAAGAGATATGCCTCCCACAGAACCAAACTGGGGTTCCTTGCCATTCACCACACATATAAGAGAGTCAAGTTAAAACATCTCATTGATGCATCAAAAGTCTTTTTTTTTGGACAGTTATTTGTGAACCAGCCCCATTTAGGTTATACTTTCTGGAAATATTTAATAAGAGAGTAATTCGATTGGATAATGTGCAAACTACTACCCATCCAAATAAAGAGAAGTGACCTACTTTCACTTTTATTTCAGGCCCCAAGGAAGGATTATGATGTTCTAGCAACAATATGCCATGAACAACTGTCTTTCCCCTCTGCTAATACAGTCCTGCTTTTTTTAGTTCAATTTAATGCTTTCAAAGGTCATGGCTTAGATCCCAGAAGCAAACTTTGTTGCCTCTAACTTTTTAATTCCTGAGGAAATACACTACTCTCGAAATCATCTCCCTTCTCTCTCCCCAGTGTACGTAACTATTTGTCCTAACTGCATGTTAGAGGACTCACTGGCCATTACTGTACTGCTGAGACTCAGAATCCCTGTGCAGTCCAGAACAGAGCAATGCCTAATCATCAGCTCCCTGTACAGAAATAAAGTATGTTACTTCTTTTATCCCCTCTCCTATCTCCTGCTATCTAGTCGTATCTACCATAGATTATGTCAGTTAAAATGTGTTCATAAAGGCTCAGCCATTAACTGATTAAGATTCATTTGAGACTGGTCGCCTTAGCAGAGCCAGACACATTATTCTTTGAGGGTTTCTTAAGTGAACCCAGATTGAGCCTCGGCACTATTCCACTGCCTTTGCTGAAGCCACTACGCGGGTTACAATTTAGCTGAATTGAAACACATGTTACTAACAAGTGTTGAAGAAAACTGTCTGTAATTAGTACTGGCTCACACCTGCACATGGTATGAAGGTTTGCACTATGAAGAAATACTGTATCTCCTGTTTGCTTTGGTAAAAACAGACACTTTACAGGAGTCATAGTATTATCTTCATCAAATAAACATGGAAATTATGTCTCGCCAGTTTTATTTTTGCTTAACTGTTATATAGATGCCACTGTAAAAATAGAGGAATAACTAGTGTAAACTAAAACTCTTGACCTTCCAGAGAACTTGTGGTCACCAAAAGTTTTTCAAGTGGATTTAAATAGTACTTAATCTAGTTAATCCAGCCTCATATCTACTTGATAATTTATGGTTTTGTCAAATTTTGTGAACAGAATTAATTAAGATAATGCAGCACAAAACCTCTCATTATCATACTTAGGTGTAGAAAAAGTGTACAGAAAAATCCTAAGTTCTTAGAAGACTCAGACCAGAAATAACACCCAGATACTGTGAGACATGCTTTTCTATCCAGACTTTCCTGCTCATCATTTCATACTTCTATACATTTCTGCCTTTCTGATGATGGCATACACATTGCAAAGCAGCTGCTTTTCCTAGAGCAAATCACCGCCACTTGAAGATATCCGCCCCCCGCCCCCACCTTTTCTTTAGTAACTTTTGGTCTTATTTTAATAAGGATAGAAAAATCCTTCACTGTAAAAATTCTACAGAGGGGAATGAAAAAAGCATTTTTGAAGGATACATTGAACAAAAGAGATAAATAGAACAGTTTTGTGGGAAAAAAAAGTGTTTGATTACTTTTCTATATTCATTTTTCGTTCTGTTTTACACCAGAGAGCTTTGATCATGACAAACTGAATCCAGTTGACTCAGCAAAAAGAAACAAGACATTAATAAATACCAAATTCGGAGGAAAATCTTCTGGCTTTAAAGACAATATTATATTTGTTGGCAGTCAACGCTTTTGCATTGGTCATCCTTTCTTTTTTGGTAAAAGTAGCTAATTTGTATACATGTTAAATCAATTAGATTGCTGACTATTATTCAGGAGAAAATTATCAAGGCATTCCCACTGCTGTGGTGGACTGGCTGGCACTAGCCACTGAGAAGCAAGGTCAAGCTTAAATTGATTTATCTCCTGGGAGGAAAAAAAAATGCAAGGAAAGGGAGATGAAATGCTGGTAAATAAGTTTTCTTCAATACTCCCTGTACACCACCAGTACTGCTTGGACATTCAAGCCCAGATGCTGCCTTTATTCCCTTCAGCAAGCCCTGTTAAAGCCCCAGAGGAAACTGCGTAATATTTTATGTGTATTGATAAAAGAATGAAACTGATTAATAAGGTCTAGAGGAATGTGTAGTTTTCTTCCTCTAACAACTCAACCCTTTTCTGGACTGACTTGTGCACATTGATTTTTTTTCTGTGCAATCAATTTCATTTTAAATTGCTTCTAGCAGTTATTTTGTTGCTATAGGAGCTTCCACAGTTTCTCTGGGCTACACTGATGTGTAGTTCATCTATTCAGCTTCTCCTCTTAAGCCCATGACATTGAAATCACCTCAGTCCAAATGTTTTCATTTCTCTTACTTTCTTTGCCTGGCCCCTTGAAGCAAGCACTACAAAAAATGCCCATGCACAGTGGTCTTATTACATCCTGGACTTTTCCTGGTTTATTTACTGAGTTTTTCTTTACTTCTGTTTTTTCCTGTATTACATTAGGGGTATAATCAAAACTGCTGCTACAGCCCCTTCATACTCCTGACTTCCTTCAACAACACTTTTTACTCTGGTAGTTTTTAACCTATTCAGTCAAAAATTGCTTCAAACATCCTTTTTCTAGTTCTCCTACCTGCAATGAATCTTCATTCTCTAAAACCTTATTTTGAACTCATATTCCCAAATTACATGCTCCTACCTCTTATCTGCCAGTGGTTCATATTGTTGTAGAGCAAGTTTCCCTGTTCACCTCTGCAGTCTGGTGTTTTCCTTTCTTTTGTCCATCATGAACAGGAAGGATTCATACAAAATGCTGCAATGAAATATCATCAAACATTTACTTAAAATTGTACCATGTGTCTTTAAAAAACAGCCAATTGATCTATATAGTTGCTGCTGTTGCATTCAGATAACTGCCTGTTGTGTTGATCTTTCTTTCCTGGTCACCCTCTGCTACTGCATGCCTTCAAGAAGAAGTTGGGGACAGTCGTAAGTTTTTCTGCACAGCACCCAGGATTCACGTCTGAACCTTTTGAAGCCACCAGAAAACCAGTAAATTGCAAGCACTGGTACTGTTGATTGGTGACTGTGTACCAGCTGAGGACAGTCATATTTTCTTTCTCCCCAAAACAAAGACTTGTTCATTTTCAGAAACAGTTTCTTGATACACATTATCTGTTTTTAAAAATAATCTTCTTTTTCTGTCTAAAAAAAAATCTGCCTTTTTAATTCAAAACCTAATATTTTTGGTCAACATCTTTGCAGAAACAATTCAACTAGTTCCAATAATCCTGTATTCAGTGAAAGCCCTAAGCACATAATATAGAGATAATTATGAAACAAAAGATTCTGCTGAAATAAGACCAGCTGAAGTACTTACCAAGTGCAAACAAAAGTATAAAATCCATTTCATGCCACTTAAAGCTTTTGCAGGCTTCATAACACTACGACTAGTTCCTCATTATTTTTCCATTCATAAGATCTTTCTCTAAACTAAGAAAACGAGTAAAACTCTGTCCTGGTTTGAGGTAACAACAGAACGAATTTTCTTTTCAGTAGCGTTACCTTTCAGCAAAGCCTCTTCTAACTAACTGAACTCTCTGAAATTAACAGCGTATTTTTAAGACAGTAGTCCACTTCCAGAGTGATAAGACCTGATGTTTATAATTTACGCCAAGGAATGGTATGCAGAGAGGCTCCTGCTTATACTTCTTGCTATAACAACCAGCTCAGCTGACTTGTCATGTGCCCTGTTGGAGGGTCGGAAGCAGAAAAGCATAGAGGGATCACACCTGTGGGGAGGAGGGGACAGGACAGGGGACCCAAAAGTGACCAATGGGGTATTTCATCCCATCGGCATCATGCTCAGTATAAAAGCTGAGGGATCAAAGGGATCTCTTCCTTCAATGGCCGGCGTCCAAAGAGGACTCTGTTCATCTGTCTTTGATCCCGATCCATGCGTTCCTGAACACAGATCCAGAATCCACTTCTGTCTGTCACTGAGTCCAGTATGGGACTTTCTCAGTGCCTGCTGGTGACATGATCATCGTCATGGGAGTTTGATACGGTTTTGCATATATTGTATATATTTCATTATTTTCTTTTTATTATTTTATGAATATTTTCATTAAATTAGGTTAGTTTCTTTTTAAACTCGTAAGTGTCTTTACTCTCTCATCCTTCTGTCCCTGAAGGGAGACACTCTCCCTTCTCTGAAGGGGACAGAAGTAAAGAAGACCATCTGTCATTCCTTTTTAGCGACCAACCCAGCCCAAACCACATCAAACTCAGACTATTGGGAAAGAATATAATGTGCAACTTTTGATACACTATTTAGCAGGACAGAATAACTCTGTTATTACCTCTTTGTACAGAAGAAATTCATATTAGAACAAACAAGATGTGATTTTGACCAGAATTTCAAAACAGTTTCTCCTTCTGCTTTTATAACTAACTCTGGAAACACTTGACGGTGTTCGAACTCTTGTTCAAACCTGCAAATTTTGCACACAAATGTATATTTGAGTCCCAAAGAGGGAGCCAAATCAGTTAAATGCTTAGTAATAAATGCAGAGTTACTGACAACATTAGTGTTTGTATACATGTGGCTTGATGAAGCCCTTTACATGTGCATGCAAAGGAGGCAGGGTAATAAGCAGCAATATTTACAGACAGATTACATGCCATATTGAACTGCCAGTATTTCACCCTTGACTTATTTCTTGTACAAAGGAAAAGAAAGCATGACTCTTGGTTCCTCCCTTGAGGTTGTCAGCACACTATTAACCTGATAATCTTTTAAAATCAGCAATCAAATGGTTAGTCTAGAACAAAACAAGGAAACATCTGTCAAAATAATAGCTGCAATACTCGCTCTTTGAAATTAATTAGCAGACTTCTGGAAACCTATCAAATCCATTATCCTTTGCTGTTCTGCATTCTTTTAAATGATCATAGTAAGTAAGATTAATCAAAATTTAAGGGTCTGCAGTGGATATACTAACTGGAGATAGGCCGCTTGTTCCCATAGAGCTAGCTATGGAGCTCTGACATGCTACTGAGGTAAAACACTTCATGCAACTGTGAGAGCAGCCAAAACCAACAACAGATGCACAAGAATCTACAGTCCCAAGTTGCAGCAAGGAAAATTTCTGTTAAATCATTAAAAAGAATTCTTCACGTAGAGGATGAAACACCGGAACACATTGCAGTGGCTGTGCAATCTCCAGCCTGGAAGATACTCAAAATGCAATGGACAAGGAAGGCCTTGAGCAATCTGCTCTAATCTTGAAGTAAGCCCTGCTTTCCGAGGTGGGCTGGGACTGGAGACCTTCCAAACTACCTTCCAACCTGATTCTGCTGTATTTCTGTTACTGAGTAAAGGAAACACCTCCTCTTTTTGATTTATGATACTCTTTTTTATCCTTTAGAATGAAATTTGTCTTTTTATCACTTCTTATTGTCTATTCATCCAGCCAGTGATAGCCTATAGACTACAGACCCATCTTCCTTTTCTGCAGTTCTGTTGCCTCTTAGATGCTTCCCATTTGTACGTTTATAAGCAAAGTTTTTAAAGAACTGTGACAGATGTCTTAATTTCTACTATTTATACAAGTGAACAGAAGCTGATTTTAGTGGAATAACAGAGGTAAGGTTATCACAAGAGAGGTGAATATATATTCACAGCCCTAGGGGCTACTCACAACTGAACAAGCACACAAGTATTACAAACCCTCCATTGGCACGAAGACTGTCTCAGCTGCCTCCACTGAGATCAGCCTCAGAGGTACAATTTAATTTCTCTGTCTGTTTAGTCTATACATTCTTTGCTAACATTATTGAGAAGTATGGGAATTAATGTCTGCTATAAAGCAGTGCTTGTTTTCTGCTTATAATTTAGAATCACAGAATCATAGAATAGTTAGAATTGGAAGAGACCATAAAGATCATTGAGTTCCAACCCCCCTGCCCTGGGCAGGGACACCTCCCACTAGACCAGGTTGCTCAAAGCCCCATCCAGCCTGGTCTTGAACACCTCCAGGGATGGGCATCCACAGCTTCTCTGGGCAACCTGTGCCAGTGCCTCACCACCCTCACAGTAAAGAATTTCTTTCTAGTATCTAATCTAAATCTCTCCTCTTTCAATTTAAAATCATTACCCCTTGTCCTATTGCTACACTCCCTGATAGAGTCCCTCCCCATCTCTCCTGTAGGCCCCCTTCAGGTACTGGTAATTTAATTACCTTCAGTATCCTCCTAAGTGATGGAATAGCATCCTTCACAGTAACAGGATGTTGTATGAGCAGCCAGTTCTGTAGCTGCTGAGATTCCTGGCTAGAAGGCACTAATTTGCATTGTTCATCTGATTTCAACCTGAAGCTAGTCCTGACGAATTTTCCTTTATACCAGTGCAAAATAAACTGTCTGTATGACTCTAAAGTAGCTGCATGAAAACTTCTCACGCTCTGTGCTCTAAATAATCATTCTGAAAACATCACTATGTGCACCAGTGCTGCAAGTGAATGACACCACTTTCCCCTTGCGTGGCTTAGAGAGGAGAGAGTTATTGCTAATAAATTCTCTCCCTTTTCAAGTTTATTACGGCATTATTTTTTATTTATTCTTCTGCAAAACGAAACACTTGACATTGCAAAGGTCTGGGTGACCACTTAGCACAATAGTCATAGGAATGTTTCAATCATATAGATTGGCCAGTGATTTTCAAGCAAGTCTCTCTTGCCTTTCGTACACTGAATGCCCTATCACCACAAAATAATTAGAAGGTGGTAATTGCAGGTGTTTATCTGGCAGGGAAACAACAAATACCTGTTCTCATGAACAGGTTACTGGATGGGTATTAGAGATTAAAGCAGGAAGATGTGGAGGGCTGGCCCATCAGAAGGGTTTAGGCAAAGGAGAGCAGGGGTGAGAAGAAAGAATGAGAAAATTGATTCCTAGACCTACAGAGATGATATTGTCAGCCCCCATATACCACGGGAAAATAGTGAACACTACACAGTTTCATCCTAGCTGTCTCCCTTCAGGCACACATTCCATTTGCCAATTGTTACCTCTGCACTGAAGAAGCAGGAGCTGAAATGCCCTGTCCTTGCCCACAAAATGCTGTCCCATTATTCAGAATTCCATCACAAAACACAAAACTGCCAAGATTTCCCCTTACAAAGCTCTCCTTAGGCTGTCACACTGGCAGGCTGCTGCCCGTGCAAAGCTGCCACAGGATGGAGGGCACTAGAAATCAGCTCCATGTGAGACAAGACATTTAACCATTGCTAGAAATAACAGTGAGATTCCAAAGCTCATATTGGCCCAAAGGGATGGCAGCAATGCAATGAGCAATGATTGCGGCTGGCCTCCTGCAGACCAAGTATAACCTAACTGAGGGAGTCAGCAGGATGGCTTGTCAGCAACCTACAGTGAAAAATGTATGTCATCATCCTAGCTAATAAGCAGACTCACTGTCTGTCTGTTGAATTTAACAATGAAGAGGTTTGTTTTTCACTTTTAAAATGGTTAGCTTTCACATCCTGTGCTAGCAAGCATTCATTTTTCTTAACATCTAGGTTTTTTTAAAAAAAAGAAAAAAGGTTTCAGCCTTGACAACTTATTACAACATATAAAGGATGAAAATGCCTCTCCTTGAACAGTCCCTTCCATTGATTGTCAGCCTAGTCATTTGAAACTCTTGCAGCTTACATTACCTTAGCGAGCTTAATTGTTTTGGCATAGTTAATTTTAATGTGAATAGGAAATAAGATCTGACAGCCATCAAAACCACCAGGATACCTGCATCACCAATAAAGGACTGAAAAAAGCAGCTCTGTTCATTGTGGAAGGCTATGACATTCTAGGGGAATCACACAATGCTGCCACAGTACATCCGCATTGCCTCTTCTCTGGTTGAATTGCACAGCCATTCACTGAATTATCATCCTTCAACTGCCATATCCCACTTCAGAGCCTAGGGAAGAATTTAATCACTGTCTCTGCCCACTGAGGGCTCAACATCAATGAAATGCAAAAGCAAATACTAAAGAATAAAAGGGCAAGTCAGCTAAAGCTGACTCACAGACAGGAAAGGCAATGCTAATCCTTCCTTAGGAATTCTCAGTGTATCTCTCTTTTCTGCCAGTGGCAATATTTTAGGCCTTTCTTCAAAAGGGTGCTCTGAGTATGAATATCCTCATACTATTACTAATTTCTTTGACATTAACTGAATGTCTATTTGAGCAGTTTCTTGCAAGTGTGGGATCAGATGCTGGACTATAATCACAGGGGCACGAGATCATCTGGCTCACTGCACACTGTTGATCCAACACTGAATAGTCACCTTAACGGCTTCTGGAAACATCACCAGACAACTATTTCTGACCTAGTTAATCCACTACTCTATGTAGTTACCAATGCAGGTAATGAGAGTATAAGATGAGCGCCGTGGTATTTTCTTAAAATAAATAGCCTTTTCAAATGTAATTATATTTTGGCTTTATGAAAACATACAACCAGATTCTGCACAAGCTTGGGATAAAAGTGAAACCAGTTAGTTTGATTAGTGCCAAAATGCAGAGGTTAGGGCTGCCATGCCATCCTCAAAAGGTACCAGCTGCAGAAATCTGCAGGGATAGGTTGGTGTATGTCTTCTCTTTTCAGGGAAGCTGGCAGATAGCAATTTTTCCGTTCCTGCCTGTGAATTTCTTCACTTGATAGATAATAGAACTGCTTCCTTCAATTTAAGAAGCAGCAGCTTGTGTCCTGAATTTAGTGCTATGTAGTCTCTTCCCAGTGCCTGTTTAGGTAAGCATTTATCCAGGGCAGCCATGAGTCATTGCAGGCAGTCGAGGGTTAAGAGACTTAGCAGAGCTGAGTATAGAACAGTCTAGAGAAAATCAAGTAAATCCAGATGCTTAACTTCTAACATTTAAAATGAAAATGCCAGTATTGTGTTATTGTAGCAATAAGTAAACTCCTCATTATTTTAGGAGAATTTTAAGTTCAGTTCCTTTCAGTCAGGTCATTCCAGTAACATTTATGTCAGCATTTCTATTCTAATAGCCTCCTATTTTAGAGGTTTTATAACTCACCTACCTATAAATATACACTTCAGACTCAGGAAGTACAGTCTCCTTTTCTTGGTATTTCTTATGAATATAGCACAAATTTTATTTTAACCCAATTCCATGTTAGTTCACAGGCAAGTTACAAAAGCAGAAGTCTGTAAGATGGCATTGAAACAGTATCAGTTGTATAGAGAAAGAAAAACAAGGCATGGAAAAGAGGAATGAAAAGGGAAGTAATATCAAATTAGGATGGAACAGACATAAAAAATAAGTGGAATGGAAAAAGCTAATAGATGAAATGTTGTTCTCTACATATTCAAAAGTGAGTTTTTTTAATCATTAACTAGTCTCCCCAGTATCCTCATGCAACAGATAATTATTTCCCGAGGTAGAAGAGAAAGAGGACTTTCTGGGTGCAGGAGCAGTGTGAAACACTCAGTACTGTATTGGCAAAGTGATTGGTTCCTAAGCCCTTGCCATGCATTAAAGGAAGTGCACACAGAGCTCAGGGCAAACTGCAAGCGAAGAAGACTTTCGAGAAAAAGCCTACACTGCATCTTGCTACCTGAATAGCAATTAGTCTTAGCTTTCTATCTGGCAAAGATTTAAACCCACTGATTGTCTGTTAATGATGACGATGCTCTAATAATAACAAATCATTTTATGGAACCCAAAGTGATTTAGAGAAAAGTCTGTGCATCAACATGGTTTATTAGTGGTCTAGAAAAGAAGTAAAGACCTTGCAAAATCCACAAATTACAGAAACTTGATTAACTAAGGGTGCTTGAGGCTTCCGAATGCGCTGCCTGGTGCTGAGAAGAAAGAGAAATCCAGGCCTAGCATTCAGGCATCAAAAAATCTGGAAGCCACATGCGACGTGAGAATAAAATAAGAAAAGAAAGTACTATTCCATCTACTGGAGGTTTTTTTGGCTGACCTATTCAGAAGAAAAATGAAACCGCATAACTTTATGCTGCTACAGGGAACTGTACAGCTTCTGGGGACAGACGTATTAAACGGAGCAAAATGTATCAACACAGACTCTTTCCTATTGTTTCTGGACATTGGTGTACTCCATGACACAGATCCTTGCCAGTTTGACCCTGTAGGAGGGTCCATATAAAATTTTCCCCTCTATCACCTTTGGCTGCACTCCAAATATCATCTGGAATGCAGAATTCGTATCCCCATTCTGTCCAACTCTAACATGCCATTTTCCTCTTGCTCTATTTTTACTTTTCATGGTGTAGCTTAGCCAGGCAAAGATGTGTGCTGTTCTTGTTTTCTTCCAGCAGTCTGAGTGCAAGTTTAAAATACAAAAAACCTAACGCACATAAGCACAGCAGCAGCAAACTAAGTTTTTGGTCATTGCTCTTCTCTAGAAAAGCAGTCAAGAAAATCCTTTTCTCCTGTGTAAAAAGACAGTTATTATCTTGTTTAACTGCATCTTAAAACATGTCAAAGAGCAGGTTTAATTTAGAAAACTTATAAACCTTTTTTTTTTTCTAGCTAAAGAAAAACATTGTTAAAGTGGGATGAGTTCATTAAGAGAGGTGCTGCTAACATGAAAGCCTCACTTCATGCTTCCCGTTTCAAACTTCTCACCCGTTGTTCCTTACTCTGCATTTATAGGACAAAGTTTGAATTATTTGTGACAGTGATTTTTTTTATCCTGAAATTAAATAGACAGAAATTTCTGTACTTGAAGCACCAAATCTGTAAATGAATGAAGTTTACAGTAACATGATAATGACAACCTCTCTCTCTGACCTGTCCCCAAAATTAACATAAACTGTTCTTTGGACTTTCAATTAGTCTGCTATGATGTCAAGAACACATATTCTTCCTGAGGTCTGGGGTATCCCTGGAATGCTGGCTCCTGTGCCACCTTGCAAGCAGCTGACTCAGCAATCTGCCAGCTGCAGTCCCTTGGTTACAACAGACCAAGCAGCGCTGTCCCTGTTGCTTCATTGCCTGGGAAACTGGAAATACATAGGGAGTATTTTAACTGACGTTAGAAGCTGCCCTACTGTTGCACTGCTTTCATCTGAAAATATATTCAAACTAAACCAAGTCCAAACATTACAAATTTTCTAAAATCAGTCATTTTGTTATGTTGTAGACATCAAGCATTAAGAAAAAAATCCCTTTGCTTATCATCACATAGAAGATAGTCGGCCTGCATTGTTCCACTATCCGGACTAAATTATTAAAAAATGTTCTCTTGAAAAGGAAGCCTCAGACAAGCCTCACACAGAAGCAGGATACTGAGTCCTAATACCATACATTTAGCCACATTTCAGAACCATCTGTTTTCTCAGTTAATAAAACATACTGCCCATTTCTTTTCTTTATTTTTGGGTCAGTTGAAACTATGCTAGTTTATATATATTATAATCTGAAGGGAAAGCAAACAAGTTACATCTCTGCCTCAGGAGACTGTTCAGAGTGATACCAGCACTTCTAGATAGGCTCTCCTCAGTGCTGACAGGGAGAAGAAGGAATTCCGTTTCACCTAACTGGCTCATCCAACTAGTACACTTCAAAAGTTCAGGATGCACAAACTGTTACCCCAAAATTCTTTCTCTGTTTAAAAACTCAAAAAGATCTCACATCCATGGCCAAGCATGTTTAAAAATATCATTAACAACCCAATTGGTGTTGATGTGGTTCAAGCAACACTCAACTGTTAGTTAACTGAACATATGGCTCCTCTATAGTTCCAGCTGTTGGGAGCTTTTTAAAGCATGCTGTCAAGTCCAGGATACAGATTAAAGATTTTATAAGCTTAATGCTTGTCACTTTTTTTTTCCAAATGTTTGTACATGGGCCATGGTGATCAGGCAAGCCACACATTGGCTTATTGTCTGAAACTGATACCTAGTTATGCAAAATAAAATCTCCATTTTCTTTTGTTATAAATTAGACTTGCCAAATACAGCAATATTTCTTTTTATGCAGATTATTCATGAATAGACAAACAATATTTTCTAGCGCCTCTATTAGATATGTCACATGCCAGCTACGTTTCTGTTTACTGACTCCATAAAAAAAATAGCATTCTTACAGAGACTTCAAACATAGATTTACAAACTCCAGACTCAGATTCAGATGACATTGTATGACACAGTACATTAATTGCATACATTCATATGAATGAAATGGCTCACTGATATAATCCTACAGAACCAAACCCTCTCCATTTCTGGAGTTGCTGACTTCTCTCAGCTTCCCAGGCAGCCACCGGGATCTCCAGGTGCTCAGATTTTCTAGAAATCTACCCCACTGCAACGTAACTCCAAACCACAACACATCCCTGTTCTGCATGACGTCAGGCACACATTCCAGTTACTTGACCTCAGTTAGAAGAATATGCATAAAATCATCCTAGCCATTGCCATTTCTACCTCTTGGAAGCAAGTTATTTTTCTTTGTCCTATCAGAGCATAAAAATAACACTGAACTCTCTCACATGCTACTAAAAAGACTGAAAGAGAATGGTTAAACTTATGAAAAGTAATTCTCTCTGTAGCAAATGTATGTCTTGATTTCTGCAACATGACAGGCCTGGATGCTTGCAGAATTAGGAAAGAGAACACTAACATAAACAGGGAGGAAATTCAAAGATCAGTGTGTGTGGAGGGAAATACAACTTATTGTTTTATTTTCACCACTGTTGCTTAAGCAAAATTGAAACACAAGGAAGCTGTGCAATCTGTATATTTCTAAAATATGCAATAGGATTCAAAATTAATAGTGTCAGATTACTATCATGGGGAATGAACTTGTGTGCTGCTGTGCCTAACAGATATGGTAGATGGCTGACATCAAAAGAAGAAACACAGTAAAAACATAGCACTTATGTGCTGGATGAAAAATGATTAATTTACAACTCTGCAGCTTTGAACTTCCTGACTCTCTTTGAACTGTCAGTTTTCAAAATGCTTTCCAGAGTGCTGCTTTTATTTAGGCTATCCTCTCTGCACTGAACATGGAGTGCAGAAGTGTTTTGACTTTTCTCTGAAACATGCCTCTGCTGGGAGGTGTGGGGACAAAAGAGATGTTGAATTGTTCTAAAGGGTCTGTACCAGCTTGGGAAATGCCAAAAGGCCACTTCAGACAGTTCTGCAACCTTTTCATCCTGACAAGCTTGAGAAGAAAAGCCAATTCAAAAACCTTAAATTCAAAATTTTCTTTCTACCCTTCTCTTTATGTGAATAATTGCTTTTTCTCACCACTACTCACTAGCCTGTAGTTGCCTGCACAGTCAGTCCAAAATAAGTGTATATTTTTTAACCACCTTCTTTTCTCGGATTCAGCCACTTTGTAATATATAAATTCTTTGGAGTGAGGACTATATTTACAGCATAATTTGTGCAATGTTTAGCATGCTAGAGTACTGATCTGGTCAATATGCTTGAGATATCAAAATTAACTCCCTTTGAAACCCAAAGTATTTTTTTTCCACTTAAATAGCTAAAATTACTTGTTCAAATTGGAATTTCTAAAACATTTCTCTTAAAACCCAAGTATCATTTCTATAAAAACCAATGGACTTCTCTGTATTTAGCATTTGTCAGGTAGCTTACAAACTACTCATTTATGGCTGCTTTTACCTCTTATAAGTAAACCCACAACCATCTAAGTTTGGACTAATACCAGATATATATACAATTAATTTCACTAGCAATAATTCCCCTGAGTAGTTGTGCTGAATTTCACAATTAATATGCACAATCAAGAACGTTCATATTCTTTAAGCTTTATATATGTTGTATGTTGAAAATAATTAGCTATTATTTTTTTGGAAAAAGTTGGTGCTTCTATTTTTTTCCATCTACAACTTGTCTGGAAAATTCACAGAAATGGTATAAAGTTCTCAGAATTCACACTTCCTACAAGAAAGGTAAAGTGTGATTTCTTCTTTGAGTGACTGCTATGAAATAAATGTTTAAAATGTAACATAAGTCACCAGCTTCAAAATGTACATACGGTTACCCTGGGGAAGTCTTACTAAGACCATGGTATGTTTTGCATATGCAGTGAATTTGCTTTTCCTCACTGATTATGCACACTGAAAAGATTATTTACAGAGTCACATACCGATACCTCACATGTATCTACCAGACAGTATCACAGACAAATGGGGATCCGCTTTCAGTATGACACTCTTGAAGAAAGAGATTATAAAAAGGGTTATTTTGGACCATGACATTCATTTACGCTTCAGTTTCCCTTTATGAAATCCCTCATTTGGGGTTTATAACCATGCTGATCTCCAAACTCCTGTAGCAAAATCTAGGAAGTTTCTCCCTGCTGCTTTCCTGAAGGAAGTAAAAGAAATATAGCTACTCTTATACTGTAATAATCACTTCAAAAAGGGAAAAACCTACCTAGTGCCAGTGCTGTAGCTTTCTGTTGTACCTACGGCTACACAGTTCTGCTGTATTTAATAAAATCATAATGAGAAACAGTGCCAACCAGCTTTGCTCATCTGGCATTTCCTGCCATCATTTTGCTGTCTCCTCCCCAGAGAACAGGAGATTAAATGATGAACAAAGGCTCTTGATGAATATAACACATTTGAATCTAACCTCTTGAAACAGAAATATTAATTACTAGTACTTCTACCATTAATGCTAAAACAAAGTGCATGCTGTTACAGTCACTATAGTCAGATAATAGAAGGAGACTCAGGATTGCTGGCTGACCACAAGAGCTCAAAAATAATGAATTTTTAAATGCAAAATGATGGAATTTAAAAAGTTACAATCCATTTAACATTTTTATTCATCTATGTGTACCAACAGAATTCCTGTCTGCCTTTCAATCTTTCTTTGAAAACAACTTCCCTTTTCATTTATTACCTGACTTTTAAAGATATACTAAATGTTGTAGAAGTGGCAAAAATCACAAGGAATTGGTATAGCTGTCTCCTGTTACATCCAAGTGGAGTCTAACTAATTTTGGTATAAATCCAAAAACATTCCTAAATCAGGGTGCAGGACATACAAATCCAGCTATTTTTCTGGTGACACACAAAACCAAACTGTTAAATACACTTGAACAGCAAAAATGGAGGCAAGATTCCCCCCCACATCCAGTCATGCCAAATGAGTAACAAAATTGCCTGCACAGTGAATCCTTTACCTGTTCACTGGAGTTTGAATCTCCTGCTACCTGTAAACAATTCATGTTCTCATCTTTTTCCTGTCTTTGATTTCTGAAAAGGGACCCAAGTAAATGGCCACCTCCAAGCAGGTATGGGAAATAGTTGGAGTGAAGGGCTGGAAAGGAAGCAAAAAAAGAATTTAAGTTATATATAAGGACAGCAACAACTGTGCTACTTGCCCAGTATACTAGAAGGGTCATAAGGAGTGCTTACCTATCCTGTGGCTTAATTCCACCTAATGACTATAAGCAGACCTTATCATTATTGCAGGCATGACTTGGTTTGTTTTGAAAACAGACTCACAAAACCAAGAGATGTATCACACATCTGATAAGCGATGTGGGATCTTCTCTTATATTTCCCAGACCATGGTACTGGTGGATCCCAAAGGGAACTTAACTACACTTGGTCCTATGATAGCTTCTCTTCTTGAACCTCTTCATTCCTGGATATGTCACCACTTCAAAAACTGGTGAAATGCAGAGGTAGCTGGAAATAGCTGAGTTATTTCAAGTTCCTGTAACAGCACAGAGCTAAAGCTTCCCACTGAGAAGCTTGGCCACCTCTAACAGTCGGCACAAAGTAGAGGCAAGCTCGCTGCTGTGGGAGATGGCAGTTGGGAGTCTTGTGTTAAGATATATTATGTAAAAAAACCAGTCATAATCTATATTTGCATGGGTCATGTCATACACTGTGTTTCACGCAGTGAGAAGAAATTATTAGTTCCATTTTTCAGACTAAGGCACAGAAACGAAAGCCTCATGGGACTTAGTAGCAGTTAGGCACCTAACATCTCTTTGGGGTAATGAAATACTTCATTGACTATGTGCAAGGTCACACTGAGGCAGAACAGGGAAATAAGCGTCCTGACCCGTTTCTGAAGTTAATGGCACACTCTGTGTTTCTACAAGTTCATGTTCCGGTGAAGTACTCTTTTATAAAAGACTCATTGATAGTAGAGATTATTACAACCATTTGAAATGGTACTTCAGGACACATCTTTTGTTATGCAACATACACAGATCTTCTGTTTATATCCATAATTTATTCCCCCCTCGACCTTTCTGAATTACAAATGGAACCACTTATAAAACGGGACTTTCAGATATGAAAATCTATAACTCAGTAAATCCAAATGAGGAGTGCAATACTGCAATAAGGAAACTGCCCATTCTGTCTATATCTGTAGCTAAAGACAATCTGTCTTAATATTTGCCTACAGCAAGCCCATATTTTTCAGGACTCTTACTCCAACTTCCGTGACATTATATAATTGTATTATACCATGACCAGTTTTCTGCCTACTTCACAGGCTTCTGTATGCAGTTAATTTTATTCTACCACATGATGAAACACTTTCTTCTAAAAATCCTTCTCAGAGTTTTGCCTCTGGTCACACTTAAAGGAAAAGCATCTTAGGAGACTTATAGTGGATTAATTGTATTAATTGTTCAGCTGGGCAAATGAAAATACTTAATACATTTATGTGTTCCTACTTCAAGAACTAAAGTGAATCACTCAGCAGCTGAACTGCTTTAACAGAAGGTACAAAAATATATTAAATGCCTAATCTCAGACAGAGTAACATTTACAGGCTTCTAATCCACTATTTGTTGTTTTTTTGCATCCCTCAGTGTGTAAGTTTAAAAGCCAGTATTCACTCCTCTTCAGTATACTAACATATGGCAATTCCATTTCTGTAAGTGCTACTGCATAAATAATTAATCTGCCGTTATAACATAAGCTTTCCCAGAAGAACTGAATATTTTATTGAGACTTTATACACAAAAAGAAATGCAGCAACAGAGAAAGACATCTCTTTCTAACTTACAAAGCTAGGAAAATGTCCTTAGCCATCAGACACATCGGTCAAGTATTGTTTGGCTACAGGTGTCTTCAAGAAGGTTTTTTTCAGTGTATTAGAGACAGCACTTTATGTAATCTGATAAAAGTTATGCACTTCTCCTAAAAACAAGGTTAATAAATATAAATGTGAATTTTCCTTAAAAAGACACAAAACCTGTCCCTGAACAACATCTGAAGATAATGAAAAAAGAAACAGGTAATTCTTCCTATATTTTTAATTTTGCATCTTGGAAAAAAGTTTTGTTTACCTTCGTTTGCACAATATTCAAACAAGATGAAGAGATGTTTACCATAATTGCAAACTGATTTGTCCCATAAAGTGTTATGCTATGGAGAGGAGTGATGGAACAGGACAGAAAACACCACCTGTGTCTTTTCAGTATAGACAGTTTGCGAACACTGAACACTAAGTACAAGGAACAGAGGAAAATTTTATAGCTATATAGGTAATATGGTCTCACTAGCTTGCATACAAGTTCAAAAATAGCACTGTGTAAAAAATTGCACTTTTTTTGCCAAAAAGGTTTTCTTGTTGTGTATTGCAGGCTCTGCTCAGTCCAAAAATGTCTCTCTTGTCATATTCAGCTTCCTCACAGCTATTTCTTACTGCAGGGAGTAGATCCCATTTAGAAGCCTTGGTAATATCACTAGTAGTTTAACTTTCAGAAAGCCTCCTAAACATGCCCCATTTCCAGATCCATGTTCTCTGGTCTGCCTTGAAAATACCCCTAGAAGAATATGCTTTGGGAAGCTTATACTTTTGTGTGTGTTTTACTGAGTAACTTAGACTGCTAAAAAAAAATTCTCTGTGCAGTTTGTCCTGATGTCAGGAACTGCAGGTGGAACACAAGAAATTAATGCAGTTTCAGTTGGCAAATTTCTCTTCCTCTGAAGATCACATTCAACGTGAATTGCACTGAAACAGCTTCTATGGTTTCAACCACAACTTTCTGAAGCAAATGCTGGCAAAACCCTTCAAATGCTAAGTATTGTTTTGAATATAATATTTTCCAAAAATAGGTAGTGAACTGCTGATACAATTTCTGCCAATGCATCAGTTCTAATATTCGCTCAAAAGAATGGAATCATCTTGTGCAAAGACTGGGAAGTTCCCAATCTAGCCTAGCAAGCATTTCTTGACTTCGCCATTCAGAGAAGGATAAGCTATTTTTATTCATTCTATATAATAGCAATTTCAATTGTACTTAAATATTTTGGTCTTCTAGGCCAATTAATTTGTCAGATTGACAGTTACTCATCTGCAGATGCAGCCGTATACATAATGTGGCTGAGGGCTAGACACTTTCTTCTCCATATCTATCACATCCTGAACAAGAGGGCAAGATCTCTGCAGGATTAGACCTTCCAGCTTTCCCAATGAAATCTTGCTCTGGCAGGGAGTGCAAAGATCCTTCCTCAGAGACAGCAGATTTGTCAGCAAACTGTGAAGCTACTTCAAATAACTTAATGCTGCAGCAGTGTTTCTACACCTTCATTATTTGACATTGTGTTGTTACCTCTCTGTAGTCCCTCTTTCCACTGATTCTTTACCCTTGATTCACTCATTGCATATGTGTAGTAACCTCTGCACTGGTATAGTTCATGCGATTCCCTTCTCTCACATATTAAACCTGTTCCTAAGGAACACATCAACAGCAGAAAATGGAGGTATCATATAAGGTCTTTTTCAGAAGAGATGGGGGTTTTGTGGGGGATCCTCAACTGAAGAGCCTAACGAATGCTTCCATTTATAATAATAGGGCAGATGATCCAATTTTAAAACTGTTCCCTAAGCTGATTCAGCAACAACCAAAAAGGCTGAGCCAAGATGGACTTGAGGTGCCAGGTTCTCGATCTCTATTTCTGCTGTTAAATGTACCTAGTAATTTGGTGTCCTAATTACAGCTCTTTCTGGTTTTTTACAGCTATTCTTTGCCTATTAAAAGGGAAATGAGAGGCAAACACTGGGAGGAGGGGGAAATGTAGTATCTACAAAGAATAAAAACTGCTTCGGTTCATTGGCATGATTAAGTCAGTTTAGAACTTACTGGGAAATTAAAGAGGGTAACCCTCTCCCTCCACCCCCTCAATTAAGTACAGGAATACATTTAGTCTGCCCTGAAAAGAGTGGAACAGAGCAGGATCAAGACTTCTCCTACAAAAGAGCTCAATTGAACCAAAAAGAGTTCAATTACACCATTTGATAAATGTTCTATAAAGAAATATAAATAAGTGATAATTATCACTGGAACTGCGTAGCATCTACTTTATGGCTTTGCAAGCTATAATAGCATATAATCATACTATCTATGATCCTCACTTTGTTTCCCTCCTGCCTTCCACTATGAAACAGAAGTGAGAGCACTTAGGAGAGCATACAATGTGTGATGAAACTACGTATTATCTCAAATACAACACTCTCACTCTTGTGCCCCTACCCAGCACCCCCCCGGGTCCCCATCTGCCCCGGGCATGGCTCCACAGCCAGGTGCAGGCAACGGTACACTAGCTCTTCTCATGCTCCAGGGCTCCCAGCCAGTTCTGACCGTGCTGCCCTGTGCTGTTACTGTGCATAAATGGCTCCCCGACCAGAAGGCCATCACGATTCACAAGCTCAGACCCTAGATAAATCTAATATGTGACTGCCTCTGCTTGACACCATAAACATGTCTTCTGCCATCTTTATTTCTCAAGTTCTGGAAGGCTTGAGAACAGGTGAATTGCTCAAAAGTTTCTGTCTTTTTTTTCATCTTCTAGCATGGTGCACCGCACAGCATGGGGAGGTAAGTGTTTAAAGCTGACTCTTCCATGCTGCTAAGGAATCTCTTTGCTGTACCTTTACTTAAACATTGCTCCAAGCTTTCAATTTGCAGTTTGGATTTGTAGAGCACTGCACATGCCACCTGAAGAAGCATCATGTCAAAGTATCTTTACCTGAAGAAAATTGTGCTGAATGGGAGCAAGCAGACCTGGAAAGATGCAAAACTGAGTGAGTAAAAAACCCACTGCTCCTCAGTTAAACATCCAACAGTGTCCAACACCGTGGACACCATCACTTTAGCCTCATAAAGTCATAGCAAAGATTCTGGCTAAGTAAAGGAAAAACAAAAACAAAAACAAACCCACCCGGATTTATACCAACTAACTTTAAATGTAGTCTTCACTGGAAGATGCTCACATGACTTCTACTTAGCAATTTGCCTTTTCAGTACAGTAAATTACCTAACATAAGAGTGTAGGCCACAGTTTCTGTCACTGGCGGCTGCTATGTAGACAGAGACAGGTGGTGGTGTTTATTTTTACCAGGCTGTGTATCATGTAATCAGGTTTGGTTTTGCTTAAGTAAAAGGATAGGTTTGGAGAAAAGGAAGAGAAAAAATTAAAATCCCTAAAAATACATATATGATCAACAGTCATCTAATACAACAGGAAAGGGGATTCTAAAAAATCTCATCTGTGGGTTTGTATCCATCAATTTGGCTGCAGAAAAACAGGATTCTGTCTAATTCTAGGGTTTACTGATTATGGTAGAACTGCACGCTGATGCACACGGAAAAGGGAGCTTGAACACAGAGTCCAAGTATTGTCCAGCTGGTGCCAAAACTCACTGCTCTGCCAATTTTTAGTGTGAACACCGGATGTGCCTAGCTCAACACAGTCCACTGCACTGCTAGCTTAGAAGAAGAAGTGAGTATTAAGTGTTCAGTTTTACCATAGTCTGAGAATGAGTGTGAACTGTTAATATTTTGTGGCAGCAATCTAACACTGTGTGGCTGGTGGACACAAATGCAGGAACTGCACTAAGCCCTGCTGTAGGCAGCTAATGTCAAGCAGGAGGTGCTACTTCCACTATAAATCCATCTGTATTCACACATTTTTAAAAACAGACTAGCAAATTTAATCTTGACAGCTACCAGAACATGTGAAGAGCTTTTGCAATCTTGCTGTTAATCTTCTGAAAGTGTGACAAGCACTGTTTTACTTAAAATCAGTGTAGGCAAGGATTCTACTTTTCTCACCTTTCTGACACATGCGAAATTGTTTGCAAAGAAAATAGTCAACTTATTTCAGGGAACACAAGCAGTCTGCACTGGAACAACAGTGTTTCTGCCAGGAACATACAGGTCTGCAGAGACAGGAACTAATGCAAAGAAAAGGAACAGCCTAAAGAACAAATGAACTGTCTTTCCAGAAGTTACCAGACCATGCCAAGAGATCCCTACATAGATATAGGTAAGACTTTTGATCACAATCCAAGGAAATGTGACCAAAACAGACCAGCAATGAAACCAATGTCATCACCTAGTAGCCTAGCAGTGACACAGAGCTGCTACCTCACCTGCAGGCATTCACACTACACTTGGGTCAAATACCTTCAAGGACGGAGGTCTGTATCGGCAGAGTAGCCTACTCGCTCCCAAACAACTAAGATGACAAAACACTATCTATTGATTTGTTGCAATTCTTTTTTTTCTTCAGACAGGTTATCCTCCAACTATGGTTCAGACCCAAATCTGCCTGAAGTTAACTGTTAACCTTATTTTACAGAATGAGCAGCCTGTAAATTGTGCTGCCAGATCCAGTTAAGAGGAAAGCTTATGTATGAGTCTGATTTGCTGTTCTGCTGTTTCCTTATCTCTGTTTTTGACAGTTTGTCCAATAATTCCTAATATAGGCTTGTTCTCTAAGAAGGAAAATCTTATCGTTGACTGAGACTTAAGTGGTTTCAGACACTGCTTGAAAAGGTTTTCTGAATTCCCTATGCAAGATTATACTTAATAAAATATTACCCTGAACAGAAATCACTGAGCCTTGAAATTCCTTGTAGTAGTTAGATACCAATGCCTGATACTGAAATTGAGAACAACTTGGTCACATTTGATTGAAGACTAGGGTCTTTGGAAAAATTTAGTTTAGCAGCTCAATTTAGAATTGTGGTCTCTTGCTACTGTCTCAGCCTTTCTGATATAAGCCCAAGCCCTTGGAGAGACAAGAATCCCAGTTTTCATTATTTTTAATGTACTCTTCCAATCTTCCTGGTTACAAAGGAAATTTTGAAATTGTATTCCAGCTAACTCTTTAAATGGAAGGAAATAACTAAATTTTTCTTTTCTTTTTTTTTTTTCCTGGCATTTTTAACCCCTCTGTAGGGGCATTTGGCAATCCTCTAGCTGGTACCTGGCTTCACAGGACAGAGACATGTTCTACTTCAACCTTTGAGATAGTTAAAATGCATGACTGTATTGCACATGCTCTGATTTTGACAAGGTGTGAGTTTTAGCTTTTTCCGCCTTTGATGGAAAACTGATCTGAAATAAATTAATTCCCCTTAAATTTGCACATCTAATTTTCCTGAGCACCCTCTCCTAGACAAGCTGATTCTAACCTCAAGAGGCAGTGTTTGAAAGCACTGGACAAGGCCTGACCACATATAACAGCACTAGGGCTAGTACTGCTGCACTCCTAAACCCCCATAAGCACAACAGACGAGATGATGCACTTAATTACAGAAGACAAGGAATTACGAGGAGTTTGAGCATAAAGGAAAACAATAGAAAATAGATATTCAGTCAGCCTATGTGTCTGGGATATCTCACTAACTGCCTTGTCTGGCATCTTCCTACCACAGAATAAACACCTTCCTATTCTTGGCACACCTACAGTATGGATGTCTACAGGTGACACTCTGGAAGTCAGATTTCCACTTACAAGGCTTTTTTTATATTAACTCAGCAGTAAGAAACAGGTCTCTAGAATGATCTGTTTACATTTCTGCCCAGCTTCCCGTAAAAAGGAAGACATCAGTTGTGTCTAGGAGGCTTTCCAAGTGTCTTGAAATTAGTTGGAAACCTGATGTATGTGCTGTGTTGGGTCTGTGATAATCTTTCATGTCACTTCCAATTTGATTCTTTTTAGGACTGGCTGTCAGAGTCTGCTCTGCCACAAGCTAAAGGTAAAACCATTGAATTCCCTTGTGTCTCTAGGTAATACACTGACTTCTGTTCCAAAAAGTTTTTGCTTTGTTGTTTTGAATAAACCTAAATAGCATTTAGATGGCTGAAGAGCTGTATAATATGAATTTCCCCAACTGTTTCTTTTAAGCTTTCCAACTCTCTGAACTGTACCACCTATTAGTCCGGAGATCACACTCATATTCTCTAGTGTTTTGACCCACTATCTGCATTTCATTCCTATCAGCCATCTGAGCACAGTGTAGATCTCTCAGCTACAGCTGTTAATCTGTATTTACTAAATAATGCCCCATTAAACAATCAGAAAATACATGGTTGGGTCACATAGCAGAGGAAACACAGAAGGAGCATTTCAGGCCTGTCTGCATTATAAGAGACTGGAATACCAAGTTCATCAAAGCTGTTAATTTAATTTTTTCCTTTATACTGTTCAAGAGTCATAGCCAAGTTAAATGCATCTTTGAAACATATACATGAACACCACTGGGCTGAAGGTGCTCTACTACTATATAGGCTTGAGTAACAGCTAATAATCTGAATAAAACACTGAAGAGCAATTTATTAATACAATCTAAGATATATATATGTACACATGCAGCTTATCTGGCTACACATTGACACTCCAGCAAAGAGAAGTAACCTGTTACTACTTGAATGGAAATATGAGATACAAATTAACTCACTGGTCACAGCCCTACCCAGACATCTAATAAGAAATAAACTCCAAGGGAAACCATATACTATATAAAAAAAAAACTGTTCACAGTTATAACTGTTCACAGATGTAAATTACACCGTAGTAATACTTTTCATGTTTGAATACCTACAAATTTTGTTGCTTTTTCTGTTAAAAAAGATGTGCCAGAAGACTGTTTGCAGAATCACTTCATAACTGATGTCCTATATCCTACCTGAAGCTTCATTCAGAGTCTTTCCATAGGTATGATGCCCCAATAACAAGTAAAATGGACAGGGGCTATCATACTTGGGATAATTTGCACAAGTTGCTGGGGTGGTACTGTCACTGTCTCCCAGCACTCTATATTCTCCTTTAGCTTTTTCAGCATTTTTCTTGTCCTTCAGATTGCCTGCTCTCTGTTTTTCCTGCTAATATCCTTACCACAGAGTTCTTGACTCTTCACAAGCCTAAAGGAATTAAGGGAATTGCCCTGTATTCATAAATAACCAATCTCTCCAGCAGCACCATTCACTGTATGTTCTGTTATTCAATTTGCAATATCCTACAAACCCCAGTACAGCATGTTGTCTTTGCTAGCACTTGGCCAGTGCCATAGGCAGCTGCTAGCACAGGAACAAATACCGTGTCTAACCCTGGAGATGTCTAGGCTATCCAGACTATCCATTATTAGTGTAGCTGCAATAACGAATAATAGCAGAGAAACCTCACAGAGAAGTCTAGTAGAGATGAAACTCTTCAAGAGACACAGAGCTCTCTAAAATGGAGAGTGGGCATTCAGGCAGGTTGGAAAAGCATCTAGGCAATAGACAGGAATAAGAGAAATGTCTTCATCGTACTTAAAGGAAAACAAACTTTTCAATGTAGTAAAGTGATCTGATTTCTTACAGCAATTAATATCCCCTTCAAAGAATATGCACTTCCAATTTTGGAATTCTGAAATACAGTGGAAAGAAAAAAGTTTAAATATTTCCTACAAAAGTTGCCTTCCAGGGAACAACTGCTGACTGGAGACCTCACCATAAGGAATACCGTATAGGTTTTCTTTTACAGAACAACGCAATGCTGTTTTGAAGTCTTAATGCACTCACCCTGGTGAATCTGCAGGGTACTTTGTATGGTAAGAAAGATATCTTGTCATTAATGAGTAATGACTGGTGGGCAATCCTGCAGTGCAGTCCCTTTATCTGACAGGACTGCACACATGGATGACTTGCAGCAAGATTACCCTAGCATGGTTGCTAGGTGGCGAATGTAGTGCCTAAAAAACATTTGATGCTGACAGCTACTGTGAACGGTTTTGTAGGGAACAGCTTCACCCGTGCATTGATTCTGCTGCAATAAAGGATTTTCTAAAGTAGAGCTGTTCAAAACAAAAACATCACAAAAATCAAATTTACACTTAACTTTTGCCATATATTACTTAACCTGCGTTTCTCGAAAGAGTTACAAAATCAGAATTTTCTAAAAGCTGAGTGGACAAGAGAATTAGGTCACTAGAGAAAAGGCTGGTCGGCTCTTTGCCCACAGATCAGGCCTCGCAACTCTGCCCGCCCTGAACTTTGGAGGAAGTTGGCACTGCTCTTCAGTGATGAAATAAGGATGTAAAATTTTACTTGCAAAACAGTTAAGTACAAATGTACACTTCTTATGCACTACTTGCCATGCAGGGTTAACACTTTGAATTCCTTTGCCTTCAAACCCCCTCTCCCCTAAGGATTTGCATATGTTGGTAACTACAGTGCAGCACCTCTCTCTCCCTAGATTCACACGTTGAATGTGGGTAGCCTTGCAGCTTTCTGGCTGTCTTCAGGAGATGTGGTACACCACACAGTGACGGGTGTACCATTCACCACAGCTGACTTCCACTGAACACCCTCTAAGGCCCTGACTAAACTGGTCACAAAACACTACCAATAATTATAGTGTAGCAAAAGTCACATACTCTGACATTTAGGATTTAACACAGCATAATGCAGCTACTGCAGAGCAGAATCAGTTCAAATCATGTCCAGCTACAGAGGGAGAGTACACCTAATCCTAAAAAGGAGATAAAAATGTCTTTACTTCAGACTTGAAACAATGGAAGTAAAAGGAAGAGGGGAGAGTTACAGACAGATAAGCTTCAGGAATGCGAAGGAGAATGAAGGCCTTTGCACAAACAGCATCAGAACAGCTTATGGCTCAGCTGCTAGTATAGTGAGTAATTGCTGGTATTCAGGAAATCAATCTGAAGATCTTAATTGCAACTAAAAGAATTACTCATAATCAGACGACTATATTTCCTAATCTTTCCTACTAATAGATAAAATAGCCACTCTGTATATCAAATATTGCCTATGTTAAATGTTCTGATTGTTCTGATGCAATATTCCTGTTCCGGGTTTCATAGGTTGTGGGTTGCCTTCCAGGATCCCAGAGGAATAAACAACAATGTCCAGGCAAAATTTACCAGGAAACTTGCAGAAAAAAATCGTTGACCAGAGCTATCAAGGGATTAGATAAAGCTGTCTGAATTGATTTGTCAATTTGGGTTTAAGTTTCCAAATCATTTCCACCTTCCCTGTTTACATCACTCCAAATCCATTTTGTCTCTAAATCACCCCTAGCCTCTCTACTAGTATCTGGCAGTTGCAATCATTAAGTGCAGAGGCAAATGTTTTCATTACATTTCTATTCTTTTTTAGGTATCAGCCTGTTTTCTGGTTTTCTGTAATGGCTGACACTTCCCGTTTGAACTATTTAGTGTGATTCAGTTTCAGGAGTGCTATTAAAATTCAAAGTATAATAAGGCAAGATGGCACAAATGTTGAGATAACAAGGGATTTCTTTTTCTCTTGGCTACAGTAGGGCAAGTTCAAACTAGGCTTCATCTGGCGAGATGTTCCACTGCAAGGCAATCTGTCACAATAAATGCAATACGCTGGTGTAAGCTATGATTTGCCATACACTCTTTCAGGAAGCACTTGCTGTAAAAAGCAGACTATAGTGATAAAATCTAGTATGACTGTCAAGAAGTTACTAAACATTTGACTACTCAGCTTCAAAACAATATCACTCCAACGTGAATTGCTAGCTGTATGTGAATGTAGCTCAAGTACATCATGAAGCATATGGACCAAATAGCTTATTCTACTCTGTATGCTGAAAAAGAAAAAAATATGTTTTAAACATGCAAATTAACAATCTAAACAGATTTTTCTTTGGCTTTTGAATTTTTTAAATCTATACACCTTCTTCTGTTCTGGAGAGGGTGTGGATAAGAAGAACACAATGAGGATGTCCTTAAAGAAGACACCCTAGGAAATCTCTATAGAGAAAAGAAGGAAGAGAAAGCCTGAAGTTCAGAAGTACTGTAAGCCTCCACAATTTAAAGCGAAAGGAATTAATAGATTAAAGTTATAGCCAAACAACTAAGAAGCAAAACCAGAAAAAAAAGCATTTTAATTTATTGGAGGAAGGATGGGGTGGTGGTGTCACATTTACTCATCTTACAATCCTGATAAATCCACCATGATGGTTATTATCTAGTAAAAGGAGGGCAATGTCCTTTCCTCTTTACATATTTCCATACTATTCCGAAGTAGTTCATGCAGTCAGCTCTTCCAGAAAGTAGCTTAACTGGCCCATTTATCAGGAAATGTTTCTTCATTAAAAATGAAAAAAAAAGCCCAAACATCAAAACAACCACACTCTTAATGGTTAGCAACATCATTTTTTAAGACAATTTTTTAATTTTGATCCCCACTCCTCTGGAGTATCTGCAGGCTATGAAGGAGGCTAAACTCTTGCTGATGGAATTATACCCATTTTTGTAGTCCTCCAGTTTTATACTAAGAAACTAGTGAGAAGCTGATTGGAGACTGTTTGTTCTACGAAAAAAGAAATTGCTTTGCCAAAGTAAAAGTGTACTCTGGGTCACACTACTGATGACAGAAGGAAATAGGAGTGTGCTAGGCTCATCAAGAAAGGGAAAAGGCTGCTACATATAGAAATATAAAATATGTCGTCTTTTTCCATGGATGAAGGAAGGAACTGAAATAAAAACTTTTTGGCTCTGCCTCCAGAATTGGGACAGGGAGTAGCTTTGTTGCATATGTCTTTGTGATAAAGTTAAATTGAAGGAAATGCTGAACAACTCTACCAAATGTGGTTTCCAAATGTGTATCAAGGAATCTATTTTTCAGCATAATAGAGTTACCTGTAGTGCTAAGCAAACACTGTTTCTGCCAAGTGAAGTTTGTTATACTGCCAGAAACTCTCACTCCTCCTGTCTTCCACAGACAGTTTCTGCAATGTAATTACAAAGCAACATTTGATTTTGCTAAAACCTGTATGGTGTCATGTTTAAAATAACAAGTTTTAAAAAACTGTTGGATTCAAAGTAATAGCCTGAAAGGACAGGAATCCATCTCTATACACCAAGATGTACTGAGTGAGCCTGAGATGGTGGCACTATCACCAGATGCCTTTTCTCAGTGGGCTTCATAACTTTGGCATAAAGCTTTGTAAATAACAGCTGCAGAAAGCAAATGCCTGCTACCTTGCTCATCAGCTTTCAAATACAAAACCAGCCTACAAAGCATGGGACAAAGATGTTTCAATATAGCAAAAGACAAGAAACTCCTCTTGTTGCGTATTTTGAAGCAGTGGAAGTGAATAGGAGATAGCTGTGTTGCAGCAAAATAAAGACAAGACTTTTCTGTGTCAGTATGATGTGTAGCACTGTTTTCACCTTTCTAATTATCATCTCTGTAATTACATATAAAAGCTGCTCTTTCAAGACAGAAGGCAAAGCATGCAGGCAGAAACACCTCTTATCCCAAGTTAGGTACTATGCCGAAAAGGGCTTCAGCCTTCAGAAGCCTGAAGCTAAGCTTATGCTCAAATGCATTTTAAACAACCCTTTTTTCCTGGCCCAGATTCACAGTCTGTCATCATGAAGTGCCACTTACAGCACTAATCAGAATAAGAGAATTCGTCATTGCCATTACAGCTGTCACGTAAGAACTATCTTTTGATGGTTTTCTTTTAAATATGTAAGGTGGGTATTCCTGAAGGTGGAATTAATGAAGTGAATTGATTCTACTACTCAGATATACAGTGAGTCTATTCTCACACTAATCTCAAAAGTGCTTTTACACTTTGTGAGTCATAGCAAAATGAGAGTAAGGTGCAGTGTAGATGCAGGAATATATAGGTATAATTCCAAATGGATATTCAGAACTTCACAGGATAACCAGTGGTGTTACTTTGTAATGACTGCCAAACACTTTAACATAAAACAATATGCTCATTCCCTTATTCTCAGGAATATGACTTGCCTTCGTTTTCTCACGATTGCAGTGCAAACACACCACATTTTCTGAATGCAATGGAAAGTTAAACTAGTAGTATTAGTGGGATCTGTGTGATAATTTCATTATCCTTCTTTGTTTCCTACAAAACTGGAAATTAGTTTCCTTCACTATGGACAAATACTCAGCCTTGGGTCTCAGAATTTTTCCACTTGCTGTCCAGTGCACTAAGGATGCAATGACATTATGTCACTCAGTAGCTTTAGCTTTGCAGGCATGAAAAAAACACCCCAAGTTTAGTGGACATGATACAGCAAGCAAACGTATACAGACAGCTTTCTAATATACTAAGGAGGTCGATCAATATGTTGTGTGTCAAACAGCTGAAAGGTAAAAAAACAACCTCAGATTTTCAGCCAACAGCTGGAGCTGTGGAGATCTCAGCTTCAACTCTGACTGAGTACAAAAACCAACAGATGCTTTCTTAAGCACAAGGCTATGAGAAACTGGTAGGGTTCCACATCAGAAGAACACAAGGAAAGCTTCTGGGGCATGTACAGC